>CM023199.3:4481528-4909028 GCA_004115045.4 Sinella curviseta | reverse complement strand
CCAGTATTTCAGGTTCCCCCATTTTGCATCAAATTGCATCTCCGCATAATAGATTACGCCTGGTTCCTTAAGAGGTATACAATGCTCTCAGGTACACAGAAGTTGCAACACTTTAGCGTTTCCTGCGTCGCATTGAACAATCTTGTTTTTCGCTCGGCATTAAGGATGGTATACTGATCCTTTTGTTGTTGCTTGGTCGCAGAACACTACCAGTCGTAGCATTTAGTCATATCTGAATTATAAGACTACCGTAATACATTTTTGTACGGTTCTGATATCTTTAAAAATTGTATTTCATATAATATGGATTCTCTTTCCTTTTTATTCTTCATGATATAAATATGTTTCGCCGCGTGTACTATTTTGTATTCGTATTGCATTGTACTTTTCACATTTGAAATGCAAACACATTTCACATTCGCACTTCATCAGATCACAACGTAGCAGAGAGTTACCTAGCGGACATTAGACAAGGCATGATGCAAGATATTTGACAATCGACGTCATAGTTCGCATTTAACCTTAACTAAAATATTCTAACAATTTTGCGAAATGTGTAGTTACTCTTATTTATAACTCATAAATGTCAGCTCTCATATAAGCAATCTAGCTCTATCACGAAATTAATATTAAACAAAATGCAACGATATGCTTCTAACAGGGGAAGTACTTTTGCTTAAGTCGTCCGAATTGTATGAAGATTTGGATTTCTATGAAATCCGCGATGCTGAAAACCATGAAAAAGTTAGTTTCTGCTAAATGTCAAATCTGAGGCAGCAGCAAGCAAATTCATTAGCAAACATCATACTTCCTGGTAGTATTTTTTAACCCTATACGCAAATATATAGTGGGACTCTCTAGAATACTCTAGCAACCAAAACACGTCAATTTTTTGCAAAAAAATAGTGCAATTACAATTACATAACACTCGCAAATAAACCATGCCATTGCGACAGGTGCTAAATGCAACACCATGTGTCGTGGGGGCTAAAAGATTGCGTTGCGGTCGTAATTAGATAAAAACTATTTTATAAGTACCGTCAAATGCATTTTGTCTGTATTACCGCCATTCATTCGGGATATATAGATGCGATACCATCGTAATGTTAAAATTTGGATTTGCAATTTATAAATAAATATCTAACACCACGGAAGTAACTCATTGGTTTCCACTTAAATTCAATACCATCGCTTGAGCACACGAACGGCTTGACTGTAATTCCAGATATATATGAAGCACCTTTGGGAATTCGATTTTGTTTGCTCCTCAATTGATTCCAAGCTAACCCCAAGCATTCCATTCTCCAAACAATAGGATTGGAATTCCGAAAAAAGTTAAATATTCAAATTCAATCAGGCATGGAAAACATGCGTGGATACGCGGATGGGTCCGAAAAAAAAGAAAAAGTGGGCTGGGAAAAAATTTGTATTTTTCCAAGTTTAGTACACTAGAATCAGAAAAAACACCAAAACAAAATATCTTAATTGATTCACAATTCCTCCTGTAGACACTGTTGCAGCAACTACTAAGCATTTAAATTTAAAGTAATGTATTGAGTAAAAGTTTGCTGTTTCGCCACATACTTCAAGCTCTAGGATTTCTCGCCGGAGCTCAGTTTGAATCAGATATGCTGTTTCTCCTGCACGAAGAGCTGGATGTTTTATTTTGTCATTAGTGTGCTTCATAGAGGTTGTCATTTCAGATTTGTTATTCTTTGCATAGCCATCCATATGCGTAAAGGTTTGTTTTCCGCTGTTTTCCAATATTTAGAAACCATTGAAAGTAGTTAAAATCCTAACGTAAGTAACTCAAACACCTCTGAAGTGGTACATAGTGGTATACCGTAATTTCGAATAATTGTTTTCCATAATCAACCCCATACAGCAACATTTTCTCCGGTAGTGTTTTACATTCTCCCGTTTTGGATATATTGTATCTTTTACTTAATCCCTAAAGAGCTGTAAAATAGTTTCCGATAGATGGCATCTGAAGCAGCATGCCGTTTCTTGCAGCTCGGTGAACAGCTTTTTGCCGCAAAACCGTTCTTATAAGGAACCAGTGTCATGCCATTATTACCGTTGGGTATGGCAATAAAATCTGAAACAAGCGGCTGCCGTGCAGTATTTCTGTGCGGTTACGAAACATTTAAAAACAAAAGTTCATATACTTTCTCTTGCTTTTTTTAATTCTCCGTGACATAAAAAGGATTTCAGATATCAAGCTCAGAGCTTCTGTAATAGTTTGCGTTTGTATTGCATTGGACTCGTCATACTTGCAATGCAAACACGGGGAATAATGCATAGTTTCCCTGAGTGCGTCCGATGACATGCTAAACAGATAAAAATTAACAATCTCACCAAGCAAAACAGCGTGTTGTATGAAAATGTCAAAACATATTAATAAAAGCTAGACAGTACACAGAAATCATAAAACACATGGAATCATGTGCAGGAAAAGAGCAAGTGGTACATCCACTGTCATCACTCATGTTCACTCATGAGCCGTAATTATAAAATTGTGAAATCATCGTAAGATGTGGAAGTTCATGCAGAAGAAAATGAATACTTAAAGTTCATATTACAAACATACTTCACATTTTCTCGAAATGTATGCGGGTACGCTTGATTCTCTGTACTTCGAAACGGAATTCTTGTGCGTGTAGTTTCGACCTTGGTTATTATAAAATCTTCCCTGACAGTCGCATTTATTCTCAATCATATTCCAAACTTTAAGTTGGAGTAATACGAATTATTAAATAAAGGTAGAAACTTTCCTTTTCCTTATATCATTCAAACGTTTCTTCCCCTTCATCGCCACCGTTGACACTGCACTTTCCTATTAAATAAATTATGGCCCTTTAAATAATGGCGAGTAATGAAGTGCTCCAAAATCTTTCAGAACAATTTCGCAGCAAGTTTTAAAATGAAATGCTTGACGAAATTGAAAAATAAATAATGCATTGTTTAATGAGAAGGTACCTGATTTAAACCTACCATTGAAATTGCTACTGTTTTTTACGTTGCAGTTACAACTTATTAAATAATTAAACACACCACCAATAGCAGTTTGGACGCTTATTCTGAATTTGTCCAACCAATGGACGGTGCACCATTACAATCAACAACAGAGGATCATCCCATTTCCGAGATCTGACCTTCATTTTCATGGCACAAGTGCTCTTACAATTTTATACGGCTTGGTAGTAAGTCATTTTGAAATTGGTATGGATCTCCCAGAGAAAGTAAATACATGGATACATGAATTCAATGAGTGTGGAATTATGATACCATCAATGATCGTGATGTGAAAATTCTAAAGAAATACTCAGAGGTCTCAATTTTCACCGCCGTTTAAACGCACTGTTTCGGTGTTCTATTGAATGCTTAACCACTCTTAAACATTCCTAAATATTCATCGTCACTGTGCAAGGGCATTACAACGGCATGGTAAACATAACAAGTGTTAGTTAGATGCAAGGGTTAGTTAGTAGTGGATTATTTTAAGAACATACTAATATTAGTTTTAAAAATCGTTTTGTTTCTTGTTAAAATTGACATGGAGAACTTTTAGCTGCGATAAAAATCAGTATTCGATTTTTACACTTAACAAATATTACGTTTTGCACTTTTGTTTAACGTTCCCCAGTGAATAATGGATATAAAACGGAATTGCTTTTGCTTTCCCTTTGATTACAATATTTTCAAAGTTGCGGAGAGTTGCTCTAAATTCAGCTTTTCCCAACTTTACTTCTCCGTTTCAACTTTAATATTCCAGAACGTTTTCGTATGAATGCACTTGTTGAAAGGTAAAAGCTTTTCATATTTTCCAGCTATACATTCTAGAAATCTTCAAAGTTGGTGAATGCTCTCTTTTCCGAATTTTCCGCTGGATTTACTTTTTTTCTTCAGAATCGTTACGGCATGAGGAAGTCGCGCTTCAAGCAATGCATGTCTCATGCCACCATCCCATAATAATATTTATTCACCCCGACATTTTCCGAGCTGTGCTTTGTTGTCAGCTTCAAAACTTGAAGTCGGTGTAGCATAAGATGCATTTGAAGAGAAGATGGAAGGTTTGACTCGTGCCATTTCCTGAAGAAGCCACTTTTCTACACCACGCCGATATTACCATGTCACAATAATATATATATTTTTTGAGTATACCGGGATAAAGTATTATAAATCATTTCATTGAACGCGTGGACAAATTATTTGAATTAGTTTATATGCACATGATTACGCCGTAAGTTGTAATTTGGACGTCACTGAAATCCATGCCACGTGTAGGTTTGCTAAGGCAATACAGGCGGATGCGTGTAAAATGATTTTTGTTCTGTCTATGTTTATTCTCACCGTGGAAACAGTCTCATTTCTGCAATTTCTTCGTATGAGCGTAACTTATGGTAATAAAAACCCCTTCAATTAGTCATCGTCCCAAACATTAATAAATATGCTGCCGATGCCGAGTATATTCCGGACGCCTTAGTACTTTACTTTGGTTATCTTTTCAGTAGTACGACTCATATTTCAGTTTCAAAGTTCTCGAGAGGATTTATGAATGTGGAAAGCTTGTTGTTGGTTTAATGAATTACACTTTCCCAACTCATTGGTTATGATTTTCCCGAATCTTAAATTTACATGATTTTTATACATATTTTTCAGACTGACTGCTATAAATAACTAGGACGGGTGTAAACCCGAATTAAAAAACTACCGGAAACGTGTTGTGTGTGAAATTGAGACATTTGACACTAAGCTCTCCTTCCTAAGCACGAATCTTGAATTTTTCGAAGAATTTCCTAAATAATATATTTTGAACCTTTTGTGACCCTGTGACCCTTTGGGGTCATGGAGCCACCACTCCGACACTTGACCGAATTGACCCATGGTGTCACGATAAAAAATGATCAGCTAAAAATTCTCTATCAGATAAGCGAATAATTTTTTTTGCCCATTATGAAGTATGGGGGACCTTACCCCCCACCATTCCACTGGGGGTAGGGCCTGGAAGCCCAAAATCAATAGCGAACTTACTTTTACCCTAAGGTACCTCCATGCAAAATTTGAACCGAATCGGTCAACGTGGAGAGCAGTAATCGTGTTCACAGACACACAGACATACGGACACACGGACACACAGACAAACAACTTAATCGCATTAACTACCTTTCAAGCATTACATGCTTCCGGTAGTTAATAAGATGTCATGCTGCAAGGAACCTCTCTTTTCATGGCAAGTCATATTTTTGACTCTAACGATTTAAGTACTCTTGGAAATATATATTAACAGCCTTTGGTGAGGGCGATTGGTTTATTTGAAGTGTACTGCACTTTTACAACAGCAAACACGAATATGTTTAAAATTAGTCAATTTCTCAAAGTTTGGTGAAGGTCAAGGTCAACGGACCGGAGTCAGAGTTAATGCAGTCTGGATGTTATCCGAACCTAAAATATGATCCCTGTTCTAAATTCAGGATTATATTTCATTTCATACAATAAATGATTGCTATAGCATATCATAGCATCTCTGCGTAAAGACAATTTTCATTCTGATACCAATTACAATCCTACCTATTAAACCAGTGCCAACGTCCAGAGTGAAATAATCCATTAACTTGAGAAAGTAAAATACAGAGACCATAAATGTTTGGCAGATTTGCCGGTCACTCGTTCCGTTCCAAAACATACTTCTTAACTACGCATGTAATTTTGAATTGAACAACTCTCGTGAGGAGTAGCATTTTCATCTGGCATTACTTTGAAAAGCAAAGCTTACAATCAGAAACTAACGGCGTCAAAGTAAGCCTACGAAACAACTATTCGCGGTACATATTTATGAATGTTTGAAACGTTTCCTCCAAACTGGCCGCTAATAACGGAGAGCTTGACCTATGAATAAACATATGAATCAGTTTTGTCCACGTGCAATACATTTCTGGATGGGATATCGATGATATTCCAGACTAACTGCAGATTCTCAGAATTTATTATATGCACTTTATTATCATTGAACCATAGCAACCTAAGTGCCTTAAGATATAAAAAATGGTCGTGGAGTGCTCACCGTATGCATATGAAACATGAACGAGTGGCATAGTTATCGTTGCAAGCTTAAAAGAAATGATATAAAAGAAGCTACTTACTGGTTTCCACTGAATAGCATTCCTGTCGCATGAGCACTCACAAAACTGTACTTGAATTCCAGACAGATATATGAAACACCATACGGAATTCGATTTTGTTTGCTCCTCAATTGATTTCCAGCGCTGCTGGAGAAAGCTAATACCTTCCTCGTGTCACTCACCCATACATTCCATTCTTCCAACAATACGATTGGAAATCGGAAAAGAGTTTTGTATTCAATTTTACAAATTTCACACATATTCTCAATATTAAACACACTTATTGGATAACGTTTAAGGAAACTTTGGATAGGTTTTCTCCGTTTTAAAGTTACCAATGCTTTTGTAATTTATATTGTACACATGATGTACAAAACATGCGTTCTGTTGCGGATACAATATTTAGACAAGAAACCTGCCGGATTGATTAAGGGATTACTTCTTTATTTGACAGATATTTGCTCCAGCATATTCAGTTATGGAGACGTATGGATGGGTCAGCATGAACAAAAACAACTGTATTTCCGGAAACAAATCTGCTGCAAGGATCCCATTTCTAAGCCCGGAGTTAACGCACCGTAATAGACTACCTTTTTCCCAAAGCGATTCAGGAAGATTATAGTCACAAACGTGCAGGGCAACAAATTCATTCAGTCCAGCCAGGTAGCATACAGACAGGCACTCCAGATATGATTAGGAAAGATGGGATCTTTCCTACAATGTGACTTTGATACACTTAATGTAGATCCCAGATCTAGGATCTGTATCACAATTTGTATCAAGCTGTCCATCATATCAACTCAATAGCGTTTAATGAACATTTATGTACCTTACCCCATCTCCGAATAATAAGATCTTATTTGAATCTTAACTGGTCTGAAGTCATTCGTTGCCTGCCTATCCAACATGTAAATTGTTCGTCCAACGAAAGCAAAGATTGGTTGAAAGAGTTTGGTTCTCTCCAATGTTTTCTTGTCCTCGCGTGAATATATTATTTCTTCAGATCAAACACTTCCTAGGGTTCTGTTTTTTTTAAATTAAACTTCAATATTTTATTATTGACGTTAGAGCAAATTGGCCAATCTACACCGACTTATGTTTTTCATCACCAGCATTAGTTCACGTCGTTATCGTCCTTCTATTCCACGTCATAATAATATGAACTTAATGCGCACGTTTGTAATTAACGAAAAAATGCTCTGTAATTTTCTGTTGCATTTGGTTTTAGGCTAGGATAGTTTGTTGGATGCAACTTCACCGTGGGAAGCAGTAAACAAAGGAGGACAATAGGACACAGCTGATACCGCACAACTTTGACAAAATTCTCATCGTCCATTTTCAAATCTTTTTTTGCCATCGTGGATGCGGGAAAAGAAAATAAACGTACAAACGCATACACCAGAGTTATACCATTAAATACATGCCATCCATTTGCGAGAAAACCACTTAAGAACTGAAATAAACCGACAAGGCTACCACGGGATATTTGTATTTTCATCTCGTGATACCAATTTTAAAATTAAAAAATCACATCAAGAGCGGTATTTAGATTATCAAAATTTACAGCTAATAGTTTCCCATGTCGTTTGAAAATATTTATTGGCTTTCAGTGTTTTTTACGTTGGTGCCACTTGCCACTCAAAAAAAAACTTGAACTGAATTCCACAGGCAAATAGTCGACCGCCTCTAGAATTTGATTGAAGTATTCTCCGTACAGTTCACTTCTTGTAGAAAAATGCTAATGCTTTCTAAATGGTATTCACAATTTTTACAACACGATTGGAATCCGAGAAATGTTTTATTTTATTCAATTTGAATTTGTTTCCAACACATGGTATTCTTGCAATACTCATTCTGGCTTACTTGAAACCCTTTGTGCGACTCGCAGCGTTAGGTCATTAGAGCAGCATAGAATATTTTTTCTCTTTTGCATATCCATCACCTTGTTTTTTCTCATTTGTAAAATTTTCAATGTATCGGTAATTTTAATTTCGTGACGGAGCAGAGTGTACGCAAGGTGACGATATTTGGTCCCTTCAATTTGTCAATTTGCTGGTCATCCAAGCTGATTTATAAAAAAACAATTACGTCGCGTGTAGAGGTTGGTTGGATTCCTTCAGAATTCTCTGACTGGATGCTCTTTAAATACGTTTAGATAATAAACAAAACAATCAAGATTGTTGATATAAACAAACGTCGCCTGTCAGCAACTATTTGGAAAATAGGAAACGACCAACTGGTAAGGTTTTTGAATGATTGTTATTTTATTGTGGGATAGTAGAACATACTCGTGAAGACTCATTGGCAAAGTTTCGCGACGATATTCCTCCATTTATCTGTGCTAGAGGTAAAAATGTCCAAAAAACTTGCTTCGGGAAATTGCCTGTACAGCTAAAAGTATTAAAGATAGACCAAAGATATTTCTTGCGTTGGATAGAGGAGGAAAAAATCTAACTAGTAAATTTTTTGGATTTTTAATTTTATGTTTATTTTCGTCTAAAAATCAAATCAAACGTTGACAATAACCAGTCAAGTTACAAAATGTTTTTGTTTGGTCATTACGCCAGAATTGGAATGAAATAGCATGAGGAGGGGCATTGTGCATGTTACACATATAACATTTGATAGAACTGCACCAGCATTATGGTACTACTTACTCAGAAGCTCGAGTTTTAGCAGAAAATATGTTGGTAAATTGTCACTTGTTTCACTGACACGTCATTTGGTGGTCAGTGTAGCACAAAATCAATATTCGCTACACAGTACAGCGTGTGTGGATGAAGTAGTTTCTCTAGCAGGTAAAAAGTGTGATTCATATATGATGTTATAAAAGTAGTTTGGCTCCCAAATTTTGCTATAATTAAGATAATATGCTAATCTATTGTAACCCGTTCCAATATTCATGCTAAGAAAACAAAAGGGCAATCAATGTTACATTTTGCTTTGGTAGATTCACAAATTTTAATTTAATTTTGGTGACACAAATTTATAAGTTTAACTAATTATTTATTTACTTGCATGAGTAATTAATTATAACAAAAGATATAAATCAGGACATTTCATTTAATTGCCTAATTTACAGTTACCAAAATAATTTCAGCACGGCTAATTGTATAACAAGGAAAAATAATGTTATTAAAATCGAAACCTGACATTAATTTTTGGTTTTAAAGTTTTGGTAGGTTCTCCTGATGGCAGATATGTCCTCCTTTGGAACGATAACACTGTTTTCACCGTCCGCAATGGGTTCTTCGATTTCAAGTAAAATTTCTCGGAAAGCAATATTAATCCACTGCAATGGCTCTGGCCATTTTGCTCTTCCACTTCTTCTGTTGGTGAATCTCATAATTTCGAAACATGCATCCCCTTCGTCTGTATCAATCTCCATCAGAATTCCGATATGGTAGTCTCCAGCTTCATGAAAGGCATAGCATTTACCAATTCTGAGGTTGTCTTCTGAGAACTGCAGTGTTTCTCCTTTTTTAAAGTCGACATCAACAAACACACTTGCGTTTGATGCTCGCACCATCCTTATGACATTTTCAGTCCTCGGTTGAAACACATGGTGCTTTCGAATACCTTGTAATTTTTTGAAGTTTTTGTATCGTTCCCTCAATGAGTGTCTTTGTTCTTCAACCTGTTCCTTTGTCACATAAATGAACGTCAATGTGTCCTTGGTTAAACTGGTCCGACAAAATTGGTACATGTCCAACGGAGTCGTTATGTAAACATTTGGCTTCAGACTCTCCCTTCTTGTACAGCATTTAACTACTGCACTAATAGCGTCACATGTTGATTTGCCATGAGAAGTGGCCGTGAACGACCACTCAGCTTCGAGCCCAAAGTCTTGCACGTGCATCATTAAATTGGCTAAATTCTTGGTATTTTTGAATTGTCCTCCTGCCCCGTCTGATATGTATGTAATAAATTTTCCTGAGATTCATTTCGGCAAAGTCCTTTTTAATTATTGGCATGACCTCCGATAAAAAAACGTAAAATGTGTCCGCATCATGGCCCATTTCATCACTTATGACGCAGTAGGTCCTGTAGCGAAGTTCCCTTCTCTTAGTGTCATACCAATGTACCACGAATGGAACTATAGTTGCCTGCTTTGAGGACCAATGGAAGCTCTGAAAAACAAGGAAAAAGAAAATTTCGAATAAGTAAGAATTTATAACATCATTGGTTATTTATATTTATGGTACTGTTGAATATTTGACCGCACCTGCACCGCATTTTGTACCACAAAAGTAAAGTTTTGAGCGTAATCGACTTGAACTGTAATGGCGGCCTCCTCCTTGAGGACACTGCTCCGCAACCAATTATGGTATTGTGTTTGTTTTCGATAAATGAAGTCATGCTCCATAATCGTTGGAATGTAAGATTCAAAAGTCTGAATAAATTCATCCACGTTTACGGTAAGTTGTTTTATATTTGTCCCGTCAGTATGAAGCCACTGGAAGTAGCTGACCACCTCGTCTTCATCCAAATTTTTGTAGAGCTCTTTCAGATATTCGTATTTTGGACAATCATTGCACAAGTTTAGTAGACAGTTCTCGTTGTCGATATCGCACACCAGCTCCTTGACGAAATCTGTCAGAGAAATCTCACAATGTAGTGCTTCCAGTAAAAACAAGAAATTTTGGTGTTTTTCACAGACACAAACAGCATGGTGACGGTGTCTTCCCGGCCAAACACAATTTTTGGGCCTCAATGAAGCAAACTTGGCGACTGAAATATTGCTGGTCTTATGTTTGTCTTTGAAAATCGAGTACAGATCGTTTAGGTTGTGAATGATTCGCCGTTTCTCGACCTCAATCTTGTTTCCTTCACAATCTTTTGTGATGACAACATCTCGCTGACAGGGTGACGCCCGACTGTTTTCATCAGAGCGATAAAATTCCTTAACGGCAAATTCAGTTTCAGGAGATAACCGCTTGCCATGTTTACGTGGCGGTGCATAGAACGCTCCATGTTGCGCAGCTAGTCGACTGGCCTCACGAGCCATGTAGGTAGTACAACCAGTTCCGGCGATGACATCTTGAATGGTAAACCGTTTTGGAATACTCGTTAGGCACTTGTAGCGATCATCTCTGGTCTTCAGCAATTTAAATTTTGCGCAGAGGTCACGGTACAACGATGAGCAATGTGTGCATTTCTTGTTTCTGCTTATTTGAGGACTGGGATCAATTTGACCTCTTGAAAATTTAAGGAAAGGTCGCTTTAGTCTCTTCCTTAATTTATTGTACTTCTTCAGTAGAACTGTAGGCTTCTTTTTGTCGGACGGCACGGTCGGGGTCACACCTCCAATCTCCAGTGTTTGGTTGAGATCGCAATGAGCGACATCACTGTCACCACCGTCTGAGAAACTGGTGCTAGATCCATCCGATTGACCACTTGCGCTGATATCACTTCCCGCCGGTGTTGGTACGCAGGGGTCGTGTAAAATCTTCCCAACTCCGATAACGTTTTTCTGTGATGACGTGCCGCTGCTCGTGGCAGGTAGCTCCTTCCCATCCGATGACTTGTCCTCCTTCTTCTTCCCAACTTTGTCAAAATCTGATTTCAACTTCAATCTGCACGAAACGCACAAATGAGTGGCTGATGTCCAGTCGAAGCCAGGCAGCACGATACGGCCCCGTTTCCGGTCCTCCTCGGAGATTTCCTGAATCCCCGGTTGACGTTCTGGCCTGTGATGGTAGATAGGAAATCCTGGTTCACAGCAGCCGGGCTTCTTCTTCCCCATTGTAATTTTGAAAGTAATGAAAATATCTCGCAGCTGTGATGGTTTCACAAAAGCGAACCAAGTCTGACAAAAAACAAAAAAGGCAAAACAAGAATAGGCATGTCATTTTTGTAAACTATTCTATGCAAAATAATAATGCAATTTATATATAATTACATAATATAAAAATGACAAAATTAATTTGACAACCATACCTGGGTTATGTAAACTCACAACCTTTACGTAATAATTAGAGCCAAGCGCAGCTGACCGGCACTCCGAGTAAAACGAATCGTGAAAACATAAACAGCCACAGCTGAGGAATAACGCTTGGCAAAAAGAACTGCTCAGTGTAACCAAACCTCTCCACTATTCCACACCATCACCACAAAGGATCATGCTCCGCCCCGTTCTGTATTATAGAATATACTAACGTACTGGTGTGGCTGTGCACAACAACAGCGTTTAAGCGTAACAGGTGTCAACTTACCAACATATTTTCTGCTAAAACTCGAGCTTCTGAGTAAGTAGTACCATAATGCTGGTGCAGTTCTATCAAATGTTATATGTGTAACATGCACAATGCCCCTCCTCATGCTATTTCATTCCAATTCTGGCGTAATGACCAAACAAAAACATTTTGTAACTTGACTGGTTATTGTCAACGTTTGATTTGATTTTTAGACGAAAATAAACATAAAATTAAAAATCCAAAAAATTTACTAGTTAGATTTTTTCCTCCTCTATCCAACGCAAGAAATATCTTTGGACTATCTTTAATACTTTTAGCTGTACAGGCAATTTCCCGAAGCAAGTTTTTTGGACATTTTTACCTCTAACACAGATAAATGGAGGAATATCGTCGCGAAACTTTGCCAATGAGTCTTCACGAGTATGTTCTACTATCCCACAATAAAATAACAATCATTCAAAAACCTTACCAGTTGGTCGTTTCCTATTTTCCAAATAGTTGCTGCTGTGGAAATGTGCCCTTCCCTCAACTTAAAATTGAAGCTGGTTCGATATCTTCCAATACGCTTCATCCGAAGCTCCTGACCTGTGATACCATTAATGGAAACAAGAAGTGGGGAAAAGAGATGCATCGTCGAACTCGATGATTTCAAGTGCAAATTATCCATAATCATTGATTATTAATCAACATTCCATTCAGCTCCATTTTCTCTGGCAATCTTTCACATTTTCCCGTTTTGCATTAATTGCATCTCACAAAATGTTTCAATTAGCGAACGAGGTACGAACTTCATTCCGATAGATGGCCACTGAGGCAGTATTTGTTTTCTTGCAGCGAAGCGAAGTTTTTTTTGCATAGAGCAGTTCTATGGAGTCTCCATAGTGGAGAACTAAATGAAAGCACTTCTAAATGGAATTCTTGTGCGTGTTGATTGGACTGTTCGACCTAGGTTTTCATAAAGACTTCCCCGACTACAAAATTTATTCTCCATCTTTTTCCAAAGTTAAAATTAGAGTAATGGGAGTTATTAAAATGAGGCTGAAACTTTCCTTATCATTATTACTTTCAAACGCTTCTCCCCCTTCAGCGTCGCGAATTAAATAAATTATGGTTCAGGTCAAAATGGTGAGGAATGAAATGCTCATGATTCTCTAGGAATTATACGGCAACAAGTTAAAATTGAGATGCTGGATGGGCGTTTGTTAGTTAAGAAAATTATGTTCAGTCTAAGGAGAAAGTACCTGCTCTACACTTGCCAAATAGATTGCCAAGCTGAGAGAGAGAGAGAGAGAGAGCTGTTTTTACGTTGTATCTACAACTTATTAATTAATTAAACACACTGCTACGTTAGCAGTGCTAACAATAGCTTGGACGCCCATTGGCCCATTCCAATATTATCCAACACATGCAGGGCGAACTGCGATATGATTTGCGATAACGTTATTAGGCATATTTTGAAATTCCAAAACCTGGCATTTGTCTTAACGACACAATTGTTCGCATAATTTTGCACGGCTTCAAAGTATGTCATCATGAAATAGGTTTGGATCTCTCGGAGAGAGCCTTTGAATTTGGAGTTATGAGAGCATCAATGATCATAAATATGAATATAAATGTTGAGTGAATAATTTCTGAATTTCATTTAAACTTGTTATTTATCAACCCTTGGGTTTATTTATTTTTCTCATTATTTTAAAGTTTGTTTTTAAAGTTGTTCATATATCCTAGAAATATTAACGGCGGATTTATTCACAGATTAAGCTAGTCGTTGTGCACCGTTGCTGGTGTCAGGTTTTCGAGCTGAAATTCCAAAAAAATACTTACTATGCTGTCACAAACATTTAAACACATTCTTTTGTTTACTTATTGAACGCTTAATAACTCCAACGCCGCTATTATTTTCTCTAATAATATTCTTTCATAATTGTTTAACAGTTCAAAGTTCTATCTAAATACAGGCTCGCGGAAGAGCGTTCATGAAATCTTGGTATCTCGAATCCGATTTCACACCATCATCACTACTATAAGCTGCAAGGCATTTGTCAGTTTTATCTTTAGATGCAAAGGAGAAAGTCACACTGCATATGATTCAAAGTTTGTAGTGTGCGTGTTTGCGTGTCGCTTTCTGACGAAACCACTTTTCCTTTCAACTTTTCACATTATACTGATATTACCATGTCATTACAGCGATGTATTTCAAAGCCCTCCTCCAACGCTCAAATAAGCATAATAAATGATTGACACTATTTGACATCTGTATATAAAACGGGAGTCTATCTAACAACCAAACGCACACGGGTAATAATAATGATCATAACAGGGGAACTGGCTGCGATGTTCAAAGTATAAACAGGTCCTCATAAATAATACCAACCCTTCCGACATCTCACTTTGCCGACTACCCGTATTACGGCATAGAATCCATGCATCTTTTCCTGGCTTTCCTTTTTGAATAATAAAAAGGGAAAATGTAACAATATTTATAAACAAACTTTCGTAAACATTTCTCATTAATATCCCTTTCAACCCAGCAAACTTGGGAAGACAATAAAAATAAAATAATTTTCTTTAACTAATCGTTTTCTACGTAGCAATAATAACAAAGTAGGATTAATGGGTAATACGTCTGGAGGCTTTAAGCCAGTATCCATAATTGTCTTCATATACGGCGTATTGTCGTATTATGTAAATGGGAATGCATCAGCTGCAGTTCGTAGTTATGGATAACTATTTAGAGAAGACTTTCTAGGTAGACGGATTAAAGTTGCGTCCAATGCGAATTACATACAAGTTTTTAGCGATGTAAATTATATATTACGTTTCTGTTCGTTTTCTGGATCGCAAGAAGTGAGATTTGGGAAAGCTTGAGCAAGTTTGTCAAAACTTAATAGTACAGCTATTAAAGCAATTCCAAATATAAAATACAAAGTCGTTATCATTTTGTGCATTCCGTTTGTTCAGCAAGTGAATTAATAAGTTGTTTCTACGATCCGTATTGTCCGTGGTATGTTCTGTCAAACTTTCAGTAGTTAAGTCAAAATGGGCTAACATGTAAGGTTAACCAAAGGCAAATGTAAGGGAAGTGGCGGAGGCAGACAACAGAAACCTTGTCGTACTTTCTTCTGCAGACACACACACAAAGACCGGTTCTGGAAAACTCCGTTTTCATTATTCCCGTTTGCATTTCAAGAGTCGCGATGTGAACACAGAAAAAGGGGATTTATTCTATTCAGACGAAAAGCTTTTTTGTACATTGTGTGCTTCTTGAACTATCTATTGTACTGTTAAAGAGAAATAACACAAAAATGGTGCTTCTTTTTTATTTGCAGCCAATTTGCAATGGTCAATGACTCTTGGTGTTTCTATGGAAAAGTGAAAATGCATGTATATTTTAGATTCTACTCCTCAGGGACATGCGTTCAGCAGACCACTCCACCCTTGCTTCCCAACATTATTCCGTTGAGTTAGTTGCACGTGCCCACTCAAGCAAAAACACGACCTGACGTTCAATTTCATGGCACAAGTCATGTCACAATATTACACGGCTTGTAAGTATGTCATATTGAAACTGGTATGGCAATTGAAGTGAATACATAGCTTTCCTGATCTCTCCCTCCAACATACATACTTCTTAGTTAATGTATGTACTCTTAAAGTTTATACCTCAACAAGCTTTTGGCCAAAGTGGTATACTTTCTGTTGTATCCTCAAACTGATAAGGCTCCAATAAAAACCGATCAGCGTTAGCGCATGAAATAAATGAATTAAGTGAGCATATGAAAGTTCTATTCAGATAATGTCAGATATTGACAGATATCACGCTTTCACTTGAAGTCAGGTAACTGGTAACTGGCTGGGAAAAATATGGCGATCAATTTACAACTGAAATAGAAATGGCAATAATGTAGAATGTGTTTGTTTGTTGATTAAACGAGACAAGCATCATCAGGGCGAATTATGAGACCTGTAATAACAAGAAAACAATTACAAGGGTAAAGTGAAGGGAAAAGTAAACAGCATCATAATAACCATAAAGAGACAGGTGCAATGAGAAATCATCGTAAAAGTGTATTACAACGTGTCGATCACCAAACAGTAAAACTTTCCGGTGTTTTTTTTTCTGTCTGGTATTATTGGTCACAATGCTCATTTCCCCTCTATTTTCTGGCACGTTCAAACAAGACATCAATCAAAGAAAGCCAGTAGTCCAGAATAAAAACTGATTTCAATAATTTATGATGCCGCCAGCCCCATCGCGCGATGCCGTTTGTATGAACCTCTTCCCTTTAAAAGTAAAGCATTAGTAAATGACATGATATTACAATGAAACTGAGAAATTGTGACTAATCTGCAGTATTGATATCATTTGCTCAAAGAAATAGTAATTAATTGCGGCGCATTCACATATCAAATTTGGCCAAATCTGTTCAAAATTAAATAAAAGCTAAATGCAGATTCCCAGAACCACATTGGCGTTTCATCTACTTCATTATCACTAAACAATAGCAATTTGAATGCCTTAAGATTCACCAATAATGGGTGAGAAGTGCTAGGTATGCTTTGGAAACATGCACGACGGACATGACATAATCCTGTTTCCATGATCGAAGCTCGTATTGGTTTCCAGTGCATTTCATTCCTGCCGCTTGAGCTGGCACAAAACTGTACTTGAATTCAAGACAAATATCAAGCAGTCATGGGAATTCGATTTTATTTGCTCCTGAATTTATTTGCAGCACTGACAGGGAAAGCAAATACTTTCTCCATGTCACTCGCTCACAAGCATTCTAACCTTCAAAGAATCCCTACATTACACCTAATGATTTTATGAAACTGGCAAGGCTAGGGAAAACAAGTTTGGGCGTATTATTAAGCAAATTGACAAAAAAGTGAACCGCGACCGCGCACAGTGTACGCATAGTGACGATATTTGCCCCTGAAATGTCACCAGAATTTGGAACGCCGTTTTCCGTTGCCTTGGTCGAGATAATTGGTATCCATTATGTACGCGTTATGTAAAGCATTAATCCCACTTTCAAGGATAAAGTTTGACGTGCAAACTGAAACAGTAATTTTAAAGTTTTCATCCACTCGTCGAAACTGTAAGTTTTGTAGGTCCTTTTTGCCGCGCGTTCTACAGCTTATTACAGCCACAACATATTTGTATTTACTGTACTTACATTTCTCTCACGCTTCCTAGTGAACGCTTTCATGTCATGTACTTGAGTGAGTCTACTTTTTATCATCCGACAAAATTGATGCTGGAATCTCTGTCATTCTTTAAACGAACTGGACTTTCTATACATCATTTTCTGAAAACCGAAAAAATGATCAGATTTCTTTATGTTTGAATGCATTCTAAAGCGAACACGTTTTTGAGCAAATATAAATATTTGAGAAAAGCAATATCGGACACCGGTCACTCATTCATGTTTTTTCAAAGCTGAAGTGTAAATAATAGGTTATTACCAACTTGGTGAAAATACTAACATATAATATGTCGTAAGAAGCTGTCCATCAAGGTAGCAGAACATAAATATAAAAAAGTTCATACCAGGTTGCCTGGGACCCTGAATTTTCTGAAATACGTTTTCAAAACAAATCCGAACTAAAGAAGGCTTAAGAAGCGCATTCAAAAGTATTGTATTATATCCACTGCTACCTAACATACTTCGAGGTTCACAGAATAATTCACTTCCTGCAACGTTACGGAGCACAGTGGTTTGATTCCTGATCGCATCTTTTTTCCAATATGCTTTCCTATAACAAGAATATTGAAAATATTTTTGCTCTGCAATCACAACATTTCCGATATAAAGTGGCATTTGCTAAACGGCAAGGCATTTATCACTTCTGCTGATTCCTGCAGTTACCACTGAAACCGTTCCGAAAACAATCTGGAGCTCCCGGAAATGTGCTGTCAGTTGACGTCACTAGCATTTCAACAGACCATTATATACATATATTGGTAAACAATAGGAATCCTCAATTGATTATGCTGCAATTTCTCCTCGCCGATTTTATACCCTTGGCATTTATATTGATAGTTTTCGTCACACAGTTCTTACCAAATTGTAACACATACATTTTTTTATCTGACGCTGTTTACAGAGCAGGCGAAGTGTTGGCCTTCCTTAACATGATATTCGTCTACCTCAATCTATTTTCCAACCCGGCTAACATGACAAAGACCCACCTAGGTTTGCTTGTAATTGGACGAAGAACAGGGAAAACTATTTGCATCGTCAAACGACATAATTTGCAATGTAAGTTTTCCATCCATCCTAGTTTGTATTTTTATTGCATTGGACTATTCATATTGGCAATGTAAACACAGGCAGTAATGTATAGTTACCCCAAGACTGTGTCTCATAATAGGCCAGACATTTAAAAATGAACTCTCTCGCCAAAACTAACAGCGTATTGTATACAAATGTCAAAAATATTAATAAAAAACAAGACGATGACAGCAATCATAAAACACATGGAATCATGTGGCCCAATGGAAAAATAGCAGGTGGTACATCTGCTGTCATATTTCGTGTTACTCATGTTTTGATAAATGCCGCAAATATGAACTTTAGAAATGCTCAAACGTTATTCAAGTTTATGCAGAAGAAAATGCTCACACATGCTTCATATTTTACATTTTCTCAAAACATATTTAGGTACGCATTATATTTGTGCATTTCGATGCGGAATTCTTCAGCGAATATTATCGACCTTGTTGTGCATAAAGCCATCCGTGACAGCCCAATTTATTTTCCATCCTTTTCCAAACTTAAAATGGGAATAATGCAAATAATTAAAATGAGGTTAACACTTTCCTTGCCCTTATTACTATCAAACGTGGCTCCACAGTCACGCTCACCCTAGACACTGCACTAAACCTACTAAATAAATTACGGTTCTGGACGAAATGTGAGGAATGAAATGCTCATACTTCTTCCAGAATAATACTGCAAGACATTAAAGTGAAAGGAGTAATGGCCTGGCATCCATTTAGAAAACTATGCGTAAACCGGTGAAAAACAACATGCTTTACACGTATTACAGATAAGGCTGCGCTGTCTGGTTTGTTCGCTCAAGTTCACTGCCATAAGAACTGATTAATTAACTAAACATAATTGTAATCGCGGTTTGAAGCCCATTCCATGTTAATCCAACACATGGAAGGTGAACCATAATAATTAAAAATTAAAATTAAGAGCCTACTACGAACATCCAACTGCGGAACCTGGCATGAATTTTATAGACAAGTGTGCTATCATAATTACATTCGGCTTGAAAGTATGTCATTTTGAAATAGGTAAGGATCTCCCACAGTAAGCACATGAATGACTGCAATGAATTTGGAATTTTGATACCATCAATGATCTTTGAAAATGAATGTTGAGAAATAATTATTTCGAAATTTGTTTTACAATTGAGCAAGTTTTAGTTTATTTATTTTGGTCATTATGTTAATACTTAAAAATTTAAACACAGAATTTTGCTTACTTTTTAAATATTAAACAACTCAAACGCCGCTTTAATTTTCTCGTAACACATTCCGTTATAATCATCTAACAGTTCATAGTTCCCTTTACAGACTTGCCGAAGAGATTTGATGAAATCCTGACATCTCAAATCTCACTACAAACACACCCTCACCATTTCCAGAACCAACAAGTTATTTGTCAGTTTTCATCTCTAGATGCAAAGGAGACAGTTATGCTGCGTATAAAGCAAAGTTTGAAGGGTGCGTGTCGCTTTCTGACGAAGCCAATATTCCTTTCAACTTTTCACATTAAACTGATATTACCATGTCATTGAAGCGATGCAATTCTAAGCCCTCCTCCAAACGCAATAAGCATAATAAACGATTGACATTGTTTGACATTTGTATTTGAAACGGGAGTCTATCTAACAAGCAAACGCATACGGATAATAATAATGATCATAAAACGGAAACTGGCTGCGTTGTTCAACGTATAAACACGCACTGGTCCTAATAAATAACACCAACCCTTGCGACATCTCACTTTGCCGACTACCCGAAGTACTGCAAAGAAGTCATGCACCTTTTCCTGGCTTTTCGATTTGAATAAAAACAAGAAAAACAAAACGACATTTATAAACAACCTTTCATCAGCATTGCTCATTAATATCCCATTCAACCCAGCAAACTTGGGAAGACAATAAAAATAAAATAGTGCTCTTTAACTAATCGTTCGCTACGTCGCAATAATAAAAAAGTAGGATTAATGGGTAATACGTCTGGAGGTTTTAAGCCATTATCCATAATTGTCTTCATATAAAGAGTATTGTCGTATTATGCAATGGGAATGCATCAGCTGCAGTTCGTAGTTATGGATACCGCTTTAGACAAGACTTTCTGTGTGTCACATGTGTATAATACACATAATGTGTATTATATGCAAATTGTTAACGCTGTAAATTATATACTAAAAGTTTTTGTTCGTATTCTGGATCGCAGTAGGTGAGATTTGGGAAAGCTTAAACAAGTTTGTCAAATTGTAATAGTGAAGTTATTAAAACAATTCAAAGTGTAAGATACAAAGTCGTTATAATTTTGTGCATTCCATTCGTTCAGCAAATGGATTAATAAGTTGTTACGAGGATTCCTATTTTCCGTGGTATATTCTTTCAAATATTCATTATGTAATTCAAAATGGGTTAACATTTTAACAACCACAGGTAAATGTAAGGGAAGTGGCGGAGACAGAAAACTGAAGCCATGTCGTACTTTCTTCTGGACACACACGGAAACCGGGTTTGAAAAAAAAATCCGTCTTCATTATTCCAGTTTGCATTTGAAGCGTCGCTGTGTGAAAGCAGAGAAAAGGGGATTTATTATATTCACATGAAAAGGGTTTTTGTACATTGTGTGGTTTGTATGGCTTCTTTTTTTATTTTCGGTGGTCAGTAACCCTCGGTGCTTCTAAGGAAAAGTGAAAATGCGTGTATATTTTTATATACTACTCCTCAGGGACATTAGTTCAGCAGACCTCTTCAAGTTAGTTGCACGTATCCACTCTGGCAAAACGGAAACGAATCACTGAATAATAATGCATCCCCTCGTCACCAATTTTCCGGTTTCTCAATGTCCTTATATACTCTCAATTCCAAACGAAATCAATACTACAACGCGTTGTTTATTTGTATTTTAAAGTCATGCTGGACTGGACCTTGTATGTATTTGGCTGGCTTTGAGAGAAGTAATACTTTTTGCTGTGCTGCTCTCGGGTCCTCTCTCGGGCTCTCGGGTCGGGGCATTTTCCCATGTAATTTACTATAAACAAAGGCATTAAGAAATTTCACATCTCGTGGCGCCGTAAGACACATCTTTCACCATATTAGATTTAGTACAATGACAGGTGAGCTCAACGTCCATTCTGAGTTATAGGATGTTCAATTAGCTGCTAAATAAAATATATAAATCTTGTTAAAAGCACATATTTCAATTTTATACACAAATAAACATTATGATCATGCCGCATCATCATATCTAGGTGCCTTCATTATGCAGAAAATATGATTAAATGTCTCAGCAATGCATTTTATTTCACTTTGATCAATGCCAAACATTTCATAATTAGTGTAGCGTTTTTTATTGCTGATAGTGACATGATAGCAGCAACAGTTGCGACTAAAAACAATACATAAACATGTAACCGCATTCTTCATAGTAGCAAGAAGAAGCTAACGTGACATTGCATTTGCTCTGCTGGCTAAGCTTGCCAGAAAGGAGATACCAGCACACTATGCACTCGGCATGTACATTTTTAAAAAGAATCTTAGCTCTCACTCTTTTGTCAGTTGTGCTCATAAAAAATGAAAAGGAATCTTCTCAGCGAGCAATGCACACCATCACACAATTTTTTTAGTAGCATTGATGATGAAATATGAGTACAGTTGTTTGCTTCATGTACTCTTGAAGCACTCGTGATCGTTTTCAAGGTCGCTCGTTAATTATTAATAAATTAAGACTTTTTTGTCCTCAACAAATCATCCTGAAAACTTTATTTATTCACAACATTGAATCGCATGCAAATTATAATTCAGATTTTGCTTGATCATCTCCGAGATTACAGTGATCATACCGTTGTCCGGTGAAATATTCCTTCTTGAATCCAAGTGATTTTGCATGCTCATGAATTTTCTTGACCGTGTCCTTGGGCAGCGTCGGAGTTGTGCTCATTACGCCCCAAGCCATTTGACCTTCGTCAGAGCAACATGCCGCAAAGGAAAATGTCTTGTTGTCAGTCAAGGTACTGTAACAAGTTCCGATCACGTTTTCTGGAACATAATATTTTCAATGAGTTAAGCTAATGAAATAATAAAATGCACTTTATTTTGTGATCTGAAATTTACCTTCACGATCCATGTCTGCAAAAACTTCCGTTCCCTTAATGGGAACCATTGGGAATACTCGCTCCTTTCCATGAAATCCCGTTCCCACAAATTTGTCCCCGTGAATTTTGAACACCATGCAACCATCGTAATAAAGCTCGTCCTCTTGGATGTCCTTGGCGTCCTTGTTGGCGATATCCGTTGCCACCCGGATCAAGTCCAGACGGCTCATCAGGGGATAGTACCAAGTCTTCTGGGACATTACCTGGAAAACAATTGTGAAAGGTTGATAAAAATTCCAAGTTACAATTTTACCAGAATATCAATAAATTCGAAGTACCCAATCCATGTCGAGCGGAACCGTTTTTCTAATTTTGAAGCATGTCGACTCCTTGGCTGCTTCTCTGCAAACGGCATTCAGTGATGCCGGCAGTGCAGCTAGAAGCAGTGCTGCCGTAACAAGAAACAAGGAGCGCATTTTGGTAATATGTACTTGAATTGGTAAGCAAATGGAGACTGAAAGCTGGAACAGTGGTAATCGGTGGAGAAGAATCCGAGTTGTTACTATGCTGTTGTTCACACCATCAAAGAGATTATTGGGTAGTATTGCGACGAGTGCATCAAATGCAGGGCAAAAAAAGTACATGCCCGATTCAAGGCCAACAATTCATTGGACAGGAGAATATAAGTTAGTGGGATGCTTTATTAGAACACAAGGTCTATTGATGTGGTGTGACAAAAAGCGCCGGCACGGCTCTATTAAGTATGGTTACGTATATAGAATCTGTCAAGTAGTTATGTCCTTCATTATTCAACAAGATGGATTATGATGAGTCATGCTGTATATCGTTATTATGGTCCACCGCATCAAAACGAAGCGTGAAGGGGCTGTTTGAGTTTGTTTTGCTCATTTTAACTTCAAATTTTGAAGAATTGTGATAATGGAGATGGGATTGTTGTATTCTGAAAGAAATTATTGTTTTCTGCTGGAATTTCAACGGAAATTGAAGCTCCAAAAATTACAAGTCGAAAATAGAGAAAGTGTTGGCAATAACGAATGTTGTCATAAATTCGAATATTTTTGCTTCAGCCCGCATGAAACGTATTAAAGTTTCGAGACTCGTGAATGGAGTTTTGTTCTAGTTGTGCGGCAGCAGCTGCGATTTATCGTTATCCTTCCTATGCATTCTCCCATGCTGCAATTGCAATCAATGAACTTTCCCTGCGTAAGACCAAGTGCAAAAGAAAATCCTCTGAGATTTTTTACAGCACAAAAGGTACGCATACCAAACCCAACCTACCGTAAAAAAATTAAACAAATATAGTTAACCGAGTACTTACTTGAATTGTTGACTGATCCGCCATTCAAACATGATATTATTTATTACGATAGAGAGAGCAATGCCGCTTCAGCTTTTTATTTCGTTCTCGCAACAACTGACCATTTTAATGCCTTATTTCTCTAGTTAGAATTCCAACGCTATTGTGAAAGGGAGCCAAAAAATGAATACACGGTACGGGAAATGAAGGTGTATCGTAAAGCAATTTTGAGGCATTTGAACGTCTGACCTTGCTGTATAAGATTCTGTGAATCCCTGATCGTATTACGCTCCAGTTGGGTGGATAGAAAAGAAAGTGGATGAAGTGAAGACTTCAATAAAAGTGGGGAAAATGAGTTTTGTGGTCTTGCAGAAATGCACTCAACCGTTATCATCACCGGAAAAAATCGGGATATAAAATCATACAAAGTCGTAACTAGAACATAGGGATTGAGCCATTGATCCGTTTCACAATTGTTGAGCAAATGAAACGTATGTTGCACTTATCTCGTCGAAAATATGTTTTCAAGGTCTCCATCATTGAAATGTGCAATCTTATAACAACTAGAAATACTGTATCACGTCATACATTTCTGACCATGTTCTACCAAAACATTACTTTTAGCTCTGTTGCATTGCGCACTAACAACAGTGTGCAATGCAATGTTCAATAGCAAATCCGCTTTTGTTCACCTCGAAAGCTTTGAAATATAAACTGTGAAGCGAATGAAATGAAAAGATTTTTTTTCTCATTTTATCAAACAACAATAGACAGTAAACTTTTGCGCAACAATAACCATTTATTTCATTTTTGATATTATTGTGGTGGAGAAAGCAAGAAATTCTTTCCTTCTCTATTTCAGTCGCAATCCATTCCTAATGCTTTCCTTGAGTGGATGGAGCCAAAACTGGATAGAGGAAAGAATTTTTGTGTTTATATTTATCATTTTATATTGATAAACTCTCGTGGTTATTGTAAATAGGATTTTGTCGATCTCTTGATATCACTCTAGAATGAAAAGTCGATGAAGCGATGACGAATGAATAAATAACAGAATATTTCCCCGACCGTTACTTATCCGGTGGACAGTTTCTTTTGCACTTTCAGTTCAAATCAAATGACCAATAGTACCCACTTTCGTTTTTATTTACCACTCTTTTCTGCGTTCGCTCTGACACAATCACTTCTTGTGTAGCTTTCCCTTTCTTTTGCACTTGGCAGTACGCAGAAACGGGTTGTCGTAATCATTTTATTCAGCTGTATTGTCATATTGAATTTTAAAATCGTTCTGTAAACACATCTGCCCTTTCTAATAGCTTTCTGTGATTTTAATTTTAATCTTAGAATAAATAGAACACGACAACTGACCATCTGTGCGTCTGGTACAACTTATTCAGGCTAAGAGAAATTCAGGCGTTAAAATTGACAAGAAATTAAGATCCGTAAATGGCAACATTTACTTCATAAAATCACTTTTGTTAAATCGTTGCTTTTGCATATATGCCCAAATTACATATAACCGAATTTCATCCGGCCTTCCCAAAGAATTCAATGAAATCCAACTGAAAAAAGAAGCATGATGTAAACACCGTGTGGATTTGTGCGGCGCATTAACAGAAAGAGCTAAGTGAGCTACGTGTCAATAACGTCCAATGAATGTGATGAAAAATGAAATCCATTAGCCACAATGTGTTTCGTTTTTGAATCCCGACAAGATTTTTGCATTGCCATGATTATGATTGAAACCATTCATAAAAACTTTGAAGTCAACGCCGCTCATCATCGCTTTGGCGATTCTCCTGATTCAATCCAAAGAATATATATGTTATTATATTTCTAGAAACAATTTCTAGAGAACAGAAATGTTTCTCTATTTTAACAGAGTGATGGAGTTTATGACAGTTTGACAAGAAAAATTGACAAATGGGTAGGAAGTATTACTTTGTTCTTAAGTAAATAAAATACTAATCAATGTCACAGAAATGGTGATTGATGACAGTTGATACTGCTTTTATAGTCGTTGATAACCGAAAAAGAAACAGATCAAAGCCGTGGTTTGACTCGTGCCATTATCTGAAGAAACCACTTTTATTCACATCTCAACGACCGACCGGATATATAGTGCACCTGGTTCTTCAAATTAACCGACAAAGCTGAGAACAACAATTTGGGCGTACAATTTTAACAATAAAAGAAGCCAGCGGTGATGTTGGTACTGAATGCGTTTCAAAAAGACACTGGAAATTTATTTATTCAACTCGTGTAACAATTTTAAATAAAATGGTATAACATCAAGGACGGTATTTAGATTATAAAAATTTATATCTACCGGTTTCTCACATCGTTTGAAGATATTTATTGGCCTCCACTGCATTATTGTTGGTGCCATGGCCCAGCCAAAAAGTGGAACTGAATTCCGGACAAATATTTGCCTCCCTCGGGAATTTCACTTTGTTTACTCCACGCGGTTCATTTCAAGTAAAATATGCTGATACTTTCTACCATGCAATCCCAACAATTCTGATGCAAATTGACATTTGCTAAACGACAAGGCATTTATCACTTCTGTTGTCTCTTCATGTAACCAGAAAAACTCTTTCAGGGACAATCTGAGCTCCACAAAACAGACGCACTTGACGGCAACTGCATTTCTACTTATTGTAAGCAATTGGAATTCCGAATTGATTTTGTTGGACTTTCCCTTATCCGCTTTTATTCTCTTGCACTTCTTGGAATGCCTTATACTGAAGACATATGTTGCGACTTTGTTTGGTGATGATTCAACGTGAAGAAGGTCTGCTTCAGTTTGTCAATTTTTAAACAAGCCCATGTGATTTTCAAAAGTACATACGTGATGTCTGCCCGTTTTTATTCCTTCATCATTCTTTTTATGGATGGTCTTTTAATATGTCTAGTTAATTAACAATCGTTTCGGGATTGCGAACGCCAACGATGAAAATTGTCTCTCCCTGCAATGGGAAATTCATACCCCTTCTACGCCATACAATTTCATGAACGACTTGAGCTTCACCTGTTTTAAAATTTATTGAGCGAAGAAACGAGGAAAATTTATATGGCGTGGAACGCGGTAATTTTTAGTGAAAATTTACAATTACCAACAGCTCAGTACAGCTCCAGTTTCTCGGACGGTCTTTCATTTTCTTCAGTTTAGCATCAACTTTACATCATAAAACAATTCACTTACCAAACGAGGCGTTGACTTTCTTCAGATTTCTTTCTTTCTTTCTGCAGATTGCTGCTGAAGCAGCAGGTAGCTTGTTGCAGAGCCACGGAGAATTTTTTTCAGCGAAACCTTCTTATGGATAAGTATTCGCACAAAAATGACCATTTCAAACTTGCTGTTTTACACTTGTCAATCAGTCAGCTTTTTATGTTGCAGTTACAACTTCCCAATTGATTAAACATACTGCCAATGGCAATTATCACGTATACCCATTCCATAATTCCAACCCATGGAAGGGTGGAGGTGGACCACTACAATTAACAACAATATTACTAAAACCAATATGTGCCGTTCTTTCCAAAACCTGACATTTATCTTAATGGCACAAGTGCTGGGGCAACTTTTTACGGCTTGAAAATATGTCATCATGAAATAGGTATAGATCTCCCAACGAACGCTTATGAATAAATTAATGCAAATAATTTTGAATAATGATAGCATCAATGATAGTCGCATGAAAAAGAGTGTTGAGAATGAATAATTTTGGAATTTGTGTTAAAACTGTGTCTATTTATATTTTGTTTATTTTTCTCATTATTTTAAAGTTCTAACCTTTAAACACGCCACTTTGGTTATTTTTGACTGCTTAACAACTCAAGCGCCGCTAAAATTTTCTCGTAACACATTCCGTTGTAATTCTTTAATAGATCGTTACTCCCCCTCATCACACAGGTTTGAATGAGAGCGTTCATGAAATCTTGACATCTCAAATCCGATTACCCACCCTCACCATTTTCAGACCCATCACACCATTTGTCAGTTTAAATATAATAAATGCCTTACCGTATTTTACATTTGTATCTAAAACGGGAGTCTATCTATTAACCAAATGCACGTGATAATAATAATAATGGTCATAAAACTGACTACATTCTTCAAGGCCTGGTCCTAATAAATAATAACTTTCCTAAACATTTCACATTAATAGAAAACTTTGGAAGCCAATAAAAATCTTAATAGAGAGAAGATGTTAAATTAAATGGCCATTTTGTAGCGTGCATAACAAAATAGCCATTACTTATCATAACAATCTTATCATAAAAAGTGCATTATGTAAATGGGGGTGCATCAGCTGCAGCTCGTAGTTACGGATAACAATTTAAAGAAAACTTTCCATGTAGACAGATTTAAGTCCAATATTAATTTTATGCACAGGTTAACGGCGTATAATATATATATTATGAAATTCTGAATAATATAAATTCCAAAATCACTATTTTGTTGTTTATTTCATTTGTTCAGCAAACGGTTTAATAAGTTGTTACGCTAAACCACCCCATATACTTATTGTTCAGAAATTCGTTTCCTTCCGTATTTACAGTTGTCATAACAACCGCCGGCAAATGTACATATATGTAGCGGCGGAGACCGAAACAGAAGCTTCGCCGCACTTTCATCAGTAAACAAGGAAGCCGTTTCTGTAAATAATCTATTTTCGTCATTCCAGGTTGCGTATGAAGAGTCGTGATGAGAAAGCAGACCAAAGAGGATTTATTATTTTTATTATTTTCACATGAAAAGCTTTTGTACTTTGTGTTCTTTGTGAACTGATGATTGTACGGAGAAAAAAATGAAAAGAATGCAAAATGTTTTGTTTGCACAATGCACGTGCCCACACAATGTAAAGGCAATATATTTTTCACTCTCATTTTTAGGCCGACATTCAAAATTCTTTACAAAACGACTTAAAAAATAGCCGTGAGATCCGCTTTATTGGGTTGTATATTTGAAGGTTTTCTGGAAGCATGAGGATTAAGAAAAAAGAAAAATTCTTAGCCATTTAGAATCGTTACTGTTTCGACAACCTCCCATAATTTTTTATAACTTTCCCAGATATTCTGTGAAATCATTTTCATCTTTAATTAAAGTGCATACCATAATAAAAGCGGTGCATTATTTTGCATTCCCTTTCAACTTTCCCCTATTTCGGATGGTGTTTAAAAAAGTTATATGTTTGAATTAAAAAACGCGAGGATTGAATTTCAACCAGAAACTACAAACGCATGGGATCTGAGTCCATTCACACTTTCGGTTAGTCAGAAAATAAGACTAAAAAATCTTGCACACATTCTCATGTCAGTCTTTAAAATTAAACTTAAGATTCCACGTTATATGGTGAACGAAATTTGTTGCAGTTTTCTGTTTTAAATTGCGGTATTACCCGAATCTTATAACTCACGGAAAACTCACGCAATACAAATTACGTTAGCACGTTATTAATTCAAAATGGAATTGCTTTGTGGCGAACGGAAATCTTGTAGCATTCGCCAGAAATTTTCACCTTTTCACTTGGGAGACGCGTATAATTTGCTAATTTCATTTCATTCCAATTCGACTGTAACATACATCTTGTCCGTTCCCTATTAACATTTTAATGATTGCTTCTGTGCTGTTCGTCAGATATCTTAGACGGGCAATGCAATTTTCCATCACCTGTTAAAGCACCCTTGAAATTGATGATATATATTTTTTAACTTGGATCGTTTTCAACGTCTATTTCCCATAATCGTGTTCAATTTGCATAAGGTGGAACTCATACACTGACAACAGATCTTTGCATATTGCATATTCGGTAATATTGTGCGAACTGGGTGTGTACGATGTATAGTGGCTATCATACTATGATAAATCCGCTATCTTTTGTGGGCCTTTGTAATATGAAGACTAGGATTTCATTCCTGCTCTGGCTTTATTAATCACATTCTCCTTTTATTATTTATAACAACCACTGTTGCATAAATAACGACATACATCCGAGATTAACTGCAGTCCTTGAATTTTATTTTGTGTTTTCACTTGAAAAGAAAAACAGGGAATCCGTTTTCATTCTTTCTGTTTAGATATTAGGTATGTTGATTCAAGCGAAACGGATTTTACAAACGTTTCCATTGTGTCCTGTTTACATTGTACTGGTGGCCTTGCATGGATTAAAGGGGACCAGAAAAATAAAAGTTCGTATTGTTTTCACAATGCACATGTGACGTATATACTTATATTTGCTTACATACCGAGAACAAATTAGAACTGTAGCTTAGCTCCAGGCTTGAAACGCTTTAGTTAAGGTTATTGGGATTTCCACGCCAAGTGTCAACCCGACAGAATGATAAAAAATGTTTTACAAAGTTACTACAAAAAAGGCAAGGACAAATATGTTTGAAGTTTTTGGCTAAGCCATTCATTTCCCTGGTAAAATATCCTGCGGATAGAGAGTGAAAAGTGAAGCAGAAACTGAACACGTTTGTCCACTTCATTCACAAAAACTGTGTACTTTGCCCAACCACGAGGCAACTCAGAAATTTCCGTCTGCTTTTAGGAATTTGTATTACCTGCATTTCGATTGCATTACTCTATTGAAATATTGGCTGAAGGAAATACGTAGGCAATATTTTCCGCTTTCTACTCACGTCTACAATTCCACAGAAAAATGGACACCCACATCAAGTTTTTTATGGTCACTTGCATATCCAAATTGCAGCATTAGCCATTCTGATGTCATTGGTTAATCGTTGACAAATATTTGCACTCCATTTTTTCAATAACATCCCTCGAAACACTCGAAGACCAATATTTCCTTTCAAAGATTCAATAGGGTTTCAAATTGGCAAAAGCAAAAGTATTTCACATAACTAACAGGATAAAAACCCCATAATTTACTGTAATCTGCCACATAAAAGCAATGCGAAGCCAAATAAGATGCCAATTTGTAACGATAAAGGAATTAAATGTAAAGGTCATGAATGGAAGTCAATTGGATATGTGGTTAAATTTTATGAAAAAATGTACACGTTATCCACATTCTTTTTCAGAATAGCAGGAAGCAAAAATACGCAATTTTCTCGGAACCTGCGTCCCAGAACATTAGCTACATAATTTCATGTTGCACGACTAATATTTTTTTTGTTTGTTTTCATTCTTTCAATTATGTAAGCTTGAAAATGTTCAGAGTCTAGACATTGTACGCATCTGGCTGGTCATGATTTCAAAACGCAATTGCGTTTGGTCAAGACCAGAACCTATCGTCATACTCAATGCAAGTTTCGTTTTATTTCTTCTGGGAACCGAAAACAATTTGCTCTCCATTTTACTCTCCATTGGCTTACTCTCCATTTTGCACAAAATCCCACTTCATTTAATATTTATTGCTGTATGAAATAATAGTACTGAAAGAAGACTAAAAATAATAAAAAAATAAATTTCGCAGTTCGTTTACCTGAGCAAAAGTTGATAACCCGAAACCTGTTCATTCCATTATTTCAGTATTTCCTTAATAGAAAAATGCACCTCAGATATTTATATTATCAGCATTTCAGTACTGAAAAGTAAGTGAGACCATTACTTTTCTTTTTATTTACTTTCCATTGTGACCGACTGCAAAATTGCTTGTCATAAGTAATCCAACAGTACTGACGCCATTAAATGTATTCTCGTCTTCATGTTCGATATTATGACCGCAGGTTTGATTGTATTTTGGCCTTACAATTTAGGGGCTAACGGCATGAATTATCTGCGAGAAACATGCATCGTTTATTATGCACAGAGATATTATATTTTCTCCATGAAAACAAGAATTCAAAAAAATCCAAGCGGAAAGTGGCTGTGAATAGCCCAGACTTTTTTAAAAATCTGTTATTCCTCTTGCTACTTGTGAACTCGTTGCACCGTGCACTGTTTCACGCTTCAGGCAACATTTTTTCATCACGAATACGATTTATCCCATTTTCAGAAGTCACTTCTGCATTGCCTTCTTTTGACGCAAATTAAGCGATGCGGCGTGAGATGATCTGGAGAAAATGTAAGGTTTGGTGCGTAGTATTATCCCAAAATACAAGTTGTCATGCATTTTTTTCAGTTAAGCTGATATTAACTTGCCATTACAATGAAATATTTCCCAGCTTTCCTCCCACGCATTACAATTACATGTTTGGAAAGATCCCCTTTATTGATGGGAGTATATTCAAATAATGTAAAAACGCTCTTGTCCATTTCGGCAATGCCAAATAAAATGTGATGGGATACGACGAAATACTGAAGTGAACTACATCATTTCCCATTCACATGCATACGACCTTTCCTTTTTTGAACCATTTGTAATGGCGAGTGGCTTTGTATATATCAGCACGCCAGACTACAACGTGATGATGTAGCAGTTATCAATATGGAAAGCGAAAACGAAGTGGTAAATATGCGTAACATTATAAATCATTTGCCGAAGCTGTAATGCAATATAGTGATTGAATGTTGACTGTGCAGTCTGTCTGAATCTGTTTATCTGTTGCTCTTCACAAAAAACTTTTCATTTAATTGCTCATTCGAGGCGTCTTTCCAAAATTGGTATTTTGTCATTGATGCCTTGTCACAAATGTGATCTCAGCTTTGTGCTTGAATGTAATGATGACTTTTAGATTTGAGACCACATGGTGGCATTCTACGAGAATGCTTATAACCAAAGCGTTAATTAAAAATATTATACTCTACAAACGTGTAAAAATCCTAGCCGCCTTTTCATCTTTTGTGACAATCTGTGCTGCAACAATAATCATGAAGACAAAATTCGTGACACAGAAATGCAGGAAATACAGTTGCATTTAACTTTGACAAGAACTATTTTTGAGGAAACTCATCGAAGCGACTGACTAACCTCAAAACACAAGGCTCTCGCTGTATCTACATTTTGGTTTCTGCTCAAGTTCTCAATGCTTCTGGAAAATGGACACCCACATTGTTTTTTTCTTGTGGTCACGTCAATTTTGAATAACTGAATTGACAACTTTTATGTCCCTGGTTAAGACCAGAACAATATGTTTGCTCTTCATATTTCCATCACCATGATTTGAAATTATGCGAACGATGCCGGCCTAATTGATAGCAGCTCACCTATCCCGAAAAAAAAGTTCACAATTTGTTGATGATGAAAACAGGAGACACATACATACGTCATAAAAATCACCACATGGCGATGTGCAGTTTATTTTTCAGGATTCAAACTTGATTGTTCTGCGTTTTAAAATGCAAGGATGGACGTATGAAATAGTTACTTGTGGGGATGAGAACACCTTTCTGTCAATTAAATATGTATGGTTCAGTGTGGCGGTGCAAATTGTTGTAATAAACCAAGGTATACGCAAACCAGCCTTCTTGTTGTGCTATGAAATCATGTTAAATACCATACTTGCATGATGAAATTGGTTGAAATGAATGACGCGTGCAGATTTTTTAACGAATTAGTTTAAGATGAGAAAATGCACAAGACCGGAAAGTTGTTGAAATTGAAACTTGAATGGAAACATAATATGATGATCTTGCATAGATGCACGGCATGATGCGTACCATTACAGATGCACGTTTTCATGGGAGACTTTTCCCGTGTACGCTTATATGACCTCACCATTACAATGATATATTTCCCGACTTTCCTCCTACGCATTATAAAGTATGTAGTTAGGGGAGTAGAAAGATCTTCTTTATTGATGGGCGTACAATATAACCACATGCACGGGGAACGCACTTTGCGAGTTCGGTAATCCCAAAGAAAAGGGGTGGGGATAAGGCGGCATAATAAAGTGCACGATATTATTTTCCATTCACATCCATCCGACCTCGCGCTTCTTGGAACCATATATTATAGAGTGGCTTTGAATTACAAACATCACACCACATTACAACGGGGCGATAAAGCAGTTATCAATATGGGAAGCGAAAATGAGAATGGTAATTATGCATAACAATATAAACCATTTTGTAAAGTTTCAGTTGAAAACAATTCTTGAATATTTACTGTGCGGCTATATCTGTTTAGACGTTTCCCATAACCTTGATCATAAAACTTTTGATGGAACGGATAACGGAATTGACTTTTCAAAATTATTATTGTGGCGTTCATGCCATGCCACAAAAGTTATCAATAAGTTTTGTGATTTATGTAATTATAACTTAGATAAAAAGTATACAAAGTGTTACTGCCTGATTCAGTTTTAATTTACTCTGTCATGGTTTTCAAATTTCTACTAATCTCTGTTCTGTAATAATAATGAAGACAAAATGTAGAGTAGAGTAAAAGCTCGTGGTCACATCACCGTCTCTCCCTTCATTTAGGTATACTACTCAGCCCTGACACTATTATTATTGAAGAATCCTGTTCTGTTGTGCAACCTTCTCCAATCCGCTTTGTTAATTTATCGCGACAAATGACTGGCCATAAGGTGCTGCATGTATCCATTTAGGGTTTGTGCTCACGTCCTCGATACTCCTAGAAAATCCAAACCCACATTGTTTTCTTCCTGCGGTCACGTGCATATTACGTAACGACATGGACTATTCCTATATCTCCAATCAAGAGCGGATAAATGTTTGTTTGTCATATTTTCACCAACATGGTTTGAAATTGTGAAGAAGACGTCTGCTACAAAAGACGCACCCACGCAAAGTCAATGGACTGTCAAAGGTCAAATACAACAGAGAATACTAATTTATTTTAAAGGTTAGTGATTTCAAATAAATAAAGTTTACAGGAAAATGTACTTTTCCCAATCTCGCAAAATATAATCTTATGCGTATTTGAACTGCATTCCGTGTTGGAAATTATCTGTCTTCAACCAAATTGCTTTGCGCAAGGGAAATATTTGTTTTGAAATATTCGGCTCCTTTTCACATTTTTCTCTCAAAAGCTCATTAAATTACTCAAACAGATTGTCTGCCTGCCTGTAGTTGATTCTTTCAAGAGCAACATTGGAAGAAGTTAGTTCATTCTTTTTTTAATTTCTAAATATTTTCCTATATTAAAAAATGAATATTCGGGCAAATTGGCCGCGCTTCTTAAAAGCAAAAATATTAAAGGTATTAATTTTCCTGTGAAAATCGCGAATCTTGTAAACGCACTAAAAGCCCCCTTCATTTAATATTTAAACTTAATAAAAATTACAATAAATTTAAATCCACAACTCAGACACAAATTCATCATGTCCGCTGAACCTCAAGGACTTGAACGTTGATCTAACGTTCTAATTGTATTCTCAGAAGCCGACAAAAATCATGTTGGCGTATTAAATGGTAAAGATTTGACTTAAAATCATACAATATAGCATCAACAAAGGTAGTTTGTTATACATTTACATCGACAGGTTTGCCGGGTCGTTGGAAGATATGTTATTGGTTTTATGTAAATATTGCTCATGCTGCTGGCCATGCAAAAGAGTAGATTTTATACATTTTATACCATTAGATGTTCAATTAGCTGGTGTAATCTGTTTTAATCCTGTCAAAGAATGGTTATAAATGACCTTTCGTAAGGCTTAATTTACCAAAGCACAAGGGAAATACAATAGGTCGTGAAACGGCGTAATTTCCAGTGGCAGTTTTCCATTCGGACCAACGCTCCATTTCGTATGGCAGTCTTTTCTTTTCTCCCAGTTTGAATCCTTAATTTTTTCAACTACATTGCACCAAAACACTACCACGGAATATGATAGAAAACAGCAAACATAATTTGCATTACTTACAAGAAAAAAAATGAACCTATAGTCATTCCAAAACCTACAGTCTAGGGTAACCTGTAGTAGGTTTACCCCGGCTCAAGTTAATATCCTGCAACATACTCCATTACTTCAATATTTCATGGAACGGAAAACACACCTCAGGTTGATTTTCAGCAATTCGGTAATCTCTTTTGCTTTTGGAAATCAAGCGCCCTACCAAAAATTATTTGGTAGAAATTACCTGATTTGCAATGACGCCATTCGAAGTATTCTGGTTTTAATATTTGTTGTTATGAACGTAGATTTGCTGGGCGTCTCTAACATAATGGTAGCCGGCGTGAAACGCTCATTATGAAAAATATACGAATATTGTATATACAAATACTTATGTGTTGTGGGGAGTGGAAAGATCCTCTTTATTGATGGGAATACATATATTCATACCGTATTTCAGTTTAGTACCAGGTGTCTATTTAGACACCTAAAGTGTCTATTTAGACACTCTGAAAAGGTGTCTATTTAGACACCTAAAAGTGTCTATTTAGACACTCTGAAAAGGTGTCTATTTAGACACCTAAAAGTGTCTATTTAGACAATTTCGAATAATTAATTATTTAGGTGTCTAAATAGACACTCTGAGTGTCTAAATAGACACCTTTGTGTATTTATTAAATATTTTCTAGGTGTCTAAATAGACACCTAAAATAATTTAATTGAAATAGCGCGTGAACTAACTGCAGTAAATTTATGAAAAAATAGTAGAACAATCAGAAAAAAATGGTCGATTTTCTGAAACTAACATCATAAATTTTCGTTGAATAGTTTTTGAAATATTTAATTAACAAAAAATAATTATAATTAATTAAATATCTACCAACCCAACCGGTAGAAATTTTTTATTTTTTCACAGAAATTAGCAAATCTCACGCACTTTAAGAAAATATACTCCTTTTGATGCGAGCTCTTCATGTACGACTGCTAAAATAAAATAAGCATAATTTTTACATTGGAGGACATGAAAAATAGTTAATCCTGGCTTCCAGGACAGAGCTAGCATCAAAAGGAATATATTTTCTTAAAGTGCGTGAAATTTGCTAATTTCTGTGAAAAATTTCTACCGGTTGGTTTGGTAGATATTTAATTAATTATAATTATTTTTTGTTAATTAAATATTTGAAAAAGTATTCAACGAAAATTTATGATGTTAGTTTCAGAAAATCGAGCATTGTTTTCTTATTGTTTTACTATTTTTTCATAAATTTACTTAAGTTAGTTCACGCGCTATTTCAATTAAATGATTTTAGGTGTCTGTTTAGACACCTAAATAATTAATTATTCGAAATTGTCTAAATAGACACTTTAGGTGTCTAAATAGATACCTGCTACTAGACTGTATTTACCGAAAACGAACTTGTCGATTTTCGATAATGCCAAATAAAATGGGGTGGAGAACGACACCATAATACGTGCATTACATTATTTTCTTCTCGCATCCGAGCTTCCCCTATTTTGAATTTTCAATAATGGTGCATAGCAGTGAATCATATGTACAGCAAAATATAACGGGAAGGTGTAGCAGTTTGCAATATCAGAAGGGATAAAACCAAACAAATTTCAAGTATTCGTCATATTATAAACCACTTTGTAAATTTATAATTTATGAAACTGCTTGACTATTGAATATGCGGTTTCATCTGATAATTCGTTTCCCTTATAACATTGATCCCAACTTTTGATTTAATAGAAAGTCGGAACTGACTTTACAAAATTGTCGTTTTATCGACTTATGAAGTAAAAGTAAAAAAAAAAACATTTCACAGCAGAAAGGATAAAGTGTTTTTTAAAAATTCCTGGACATAAATCATAACGCTGTCTAACAAATCATTCTATTCATTTGCTGTTGTGAACTATTCAAGTACCTTAATGGGTTTCGCCATTTCCGTTAACTCACAATTCGCTAAGAAACCTCTGTGGTCAACATGTCGCTTATTGTAATATCTATCTCGCCGTGTCTACTGCCGTATCTCGCCGTACTGCGATCACATATTCCAAAAACCAAGCTATTTTTTCAATAATCGCTGAAAAATATGCACATATGGAGCGATGACTCTTGCGAGTGTTGAAAGAAAGCAAGTTTTAAAGGCGCATTCCCAGATCTCCTGAATGAAAGGAACCTATTATTAATTGCAGCAATTCCGTACTCCTATCTTTGCTTATATAGAATTATGTGCCGTCCATAAAAGCTTTCAGCGACATCTAATTTACAAACTCATAACAATAAAACAAATTATAATAACTGGCACGAATCAGTAGGGAATGCGCAATCGGACGATTGCTGTTGCGTATTAAAGCAATATTAGTAAATGTCATGTCAAGCCCAATTGTATAACATAGGCAACTTGGTAACTTACTTAATAACCATGGTCGTACCGATAATAACAATAATCAAGCAACCGCTAGTATTATTCAAGATACGCATGCTATTATTACAATGAATAATTATAACCCATCATCCACCATTTCATTGCTACCTTTCATCATCCAATATTTCAGAAGGAATCCACTTCACGTAAATCGGATTTTGCTGACATTAACTTTGATGTTACTGCCTTCAGAATACAAAGAGACTACAAACAGCACTTAATATGACCTTCTTTTCATTATCCATATCCATTCCAATTTGCCGCGTGTTTCCAAATTGAATCGAGCCAACAAAATGTACCTGGTCGTCAAAGTTCCTGTAAAATTTCTTGAAATAAAAAATATTAAGGATGATAATAAAAAATAACGAAGTAGCTTATAAGCAAGGAAAGGAAAATAAATTGCTATGAAGCATGTTCCATATATTTTTTATCTTCATGCTGCACTTCCGTAAATTGCGAGACGACGGCCAAACTGCCACTTTATATTTACCGTATTTAACACGACAAGGGCGAAAAGCAAATGCGACAGCCCAGGATACCCCTTCTTCTTCCCCAAACCAGCCACATGATACCGTAATGTCGTACTTTGTGTTTTGTGGCCTCTTATGTTTTTATTAATATTTTGTTCGGGTATTACATATGAATAGAAGATGTTGTATTTTGTTTGGAGAGTGTCCAGAATACAGGTTGATTTTTTTATCTGTTTGGCCTTAATTAGAGGTCCCTATTATATTCTATAGGAATATGGCATGGAAATATCTTCAGAGGAAACCCTTGAAATGAAACCAATATTTGTTCAGTACTGTGAATAACCTGCTTGCAAGACAAAGCGTCATGAGGACTCTTTCGTCTTTGTTGGTTGCCAAGGCTTACCCAACTGTTTGATGCTTGGATCTTCTGGCGATAGAATACAGGAATACAATTAATTTACACTCATCAAAGCCCATATTACCCTATATGATATTAATGCCCGAAAATTAGTAATCTCAGAAGTTTTTTACAGTCACCTTTTTGTTTATTTTTTTCTCTCAAATATTACAATATATTTTGTCGCAGGAAGTTTATAAATTTAAAGTATAGTTCTATGACTTTCACTAAAAATTAAAAATACCTGTTTGCCACAACGTAACGAACTTGAAAAGCACGTTGTTATTTTTCATCGTAAACTTCAACCCACTTCACAAAACTTCAAACAAATCTCTGGTATTTATAGTTCCAGAGAATCTCACAACGCATCGCAAGTGTAAAAAATCGTTTCTGAAAACAGAAAACCGAAAAAAAAGGTTTTCAAATTGGTATGAAATATACTTGCAAAATTCTTGTCTGTAAGCAGAGCACCAACTGTCTGTACGCCTGCTATGCTGCGAGGACAAATGAAGACTAACGCAAGCGATGAAGGGATGTGGTTAAAAAAGTACGAAAGAGATGAAATTGAACGTTCAATTATATATATATATATATATTTATAATATAATATATATATAAACGAAGTAACGAAACAGAAACAAGTTGGTAGCCGGATTACCTAATTTTCCTTATTACGAAATCAACCTCAAACTTGTTGCAATAGACGTCACCATTATTCATAAAATATTATATGGCTCAAAATTCTTGGATTCGTAGCTGGTCCAATTTTTACAATACTTTTCAAATTGAAAAGGGAACGAATTTGACTAGCTGTTTCTCATGGTGATCCGGGAATATTATTGATGTACACTTGCAGTGAACGAAATTCATTCAAATCAGGAAGGTACTCTGTTGAAGATTAGGACAGATGGGACCTTAGAAAGTGACTGAGCTGTCAGTCATGTAAAATAGATAAAGTTTACAGGAAATTTATACACTTTTGCCGATCTCACAAAATATTATCTTATTCGCATCTGAATTGCGTTCCGTGTCTGAAATTATCTGCTTTCAACCAATCGAGCAATGGGTAATTTGTTCAATGAAAATAATTTTTGTTGATAGGGTTCGGTTCCCTTTTTTCATTTTCCTCTCCTAAACTCATTAAATTCTTCAAACAGATACACTTTATGCATTTCATTGTGTCTTTAAAGAGCTACTTTTTGCTGCCACTATTTCACAGTTATCATCCGCCATTCGTTTGGTTTAGGAACAAATTGAAAGAATATTCCCATTGAGTTAACTGAAAAAGTATTTGCGAAAAATGAACAATTCCATTTGCGTCAACATAATACGGTTCGACCACGTGTAACGATTTGAGTTATGTTTTCTGTACAAGTAACTTGAGACTGCAAATCAATTGAAATAATATAATGTACTTGACTTTATCTTTTAAATAATGTCTCAGCATTACAAACAGAATTTCATTGTTTATGTAAATCCATTAAAAACACCAAATCGTCCTGTCCTTTGAACCTGCTCAGCATGCGGAAAATTTACCTACTGTTTTAATTTAATTCGCAGGAGCGAGAGAAATTATATTGGCGTATTACATGCCCGACAAAAACTTGAACCTCTCTGGAATTTGGTTTCTCCTTAAAAACTGGAAATTTGTACTGTGAGAAATTTAGTTAATTTTGCTACATGCGAGAATTCAGCTTTTCCTAATGAGCAGTAGATCCCGCAAAAACTTTTAGTTGCGTTGAAAGTGTAAAACGAGTTTAAGATGAAAAAGTATTGATGAATTTACAAGAAAGCAATTTCCACACATTGACGCCCAAAGTTGGAAGGAATGAAACCCCTTTTCGTTTTCCTTTAGATTTCTTCAAATCATAAATTGCACGTTTTTCAGCTAAAGTTGCGTTCAAGTTTATTGCGGGTATGAATTAGCTGTTAAAACCTGTACTTTTCTAACCGAATGGAACTTTTTATACATCATAGTTTGAATTCAAAATATAAAGTGGGCATTTTAATTATGATTGAATGTAAAAACCAAATATTTCTATATCAGTAAATTAGTTGACGAAGGAACAAAATTCAAAAACATTTCGTATTTTGTACTTCCTCAAACACAACATTGTGCACAATATCTTTTTCCATAATACTGATAGACAATGCATTGTGCAAGTTATGTAATAATCGACGCCATGGTATCAAAAAATTAAAATAAACGACTTCGAAATTTTTATCTATGCACGCAGATTACAAAATGAATACATACAAACTTCCTTTTAAGCAATTCTACTCTACATATATTTTATCAGTCTTTTTTGCACAAGCTACTCTGGTGCAAACTGCATCGAACTGTAATTTTTCTGGCATAGTTCTTTCCCAGTTCCCATTATCGCATTACTTTCAAATGCATATTACATGATATGCAATCCCGACAATGTAATTAACCTCTTAAATAAAGTATAATTTGAAAAAATAAATAGGCAAAGAAAATGCTCATAAAACTTTCACAAGATGCATCAAGTTAAAAATGAAATACAACTACAATTGATTAAACGCAGTATTGATAGCAATTTACACCAATATGCGTTCCAAAATTATCCAACACATAAAAGGAGAACCATTAAAATTTACAACAAACTTACTACGGATCTGGCACAACCAGAACCTGTCATTTTTTAAATTCCACAAATGCTATCATAATTTGAAGCGGCTTGAACGTATGTCATGATGATATACGTACGGATCTCCTGGAGACGGCAAAGAAGGCATCTAGTAAAGCGTGCATTTCATTTACCACTCGCTCAGTACAGTTATAAAAGCAATTTTGAATTAAATCTATAAAGTGATGATTGTACTGAGAAAAAGGTCAAAAGAGTCAAAATGTTGTGTTCCCAGCAGAAAATATTGTCATATACCAATTTACATCGCAATATTTTTTCATTCTCATGTTCAGGTCGACATTTAAAATTCTTTACAAAACGACTTGTAACAATAGCCTGGAGATGCGCTTTATTAGGTTGCTAGGGACATCAGTGCATTCACATTTTCCGCTAGTCAGAAAATGAGATAAAAAATCCTACACCATCTCAAGATTCCACGTTATATGGCGAAAGAATTTTTTTTGCAGCTGTTTTAAATTGCGTTTTAACAAGAGTCTGATGATAACATACGCAAAACTCGCGCAATACAAATATACAAATACGTTAGCACATTCTTAATTCAAAACGGAATTGCTTTAGGGCGAGCCGATATCTTCTGAAGCAATTTTCACCTTTTCACTTGGGAGACGCGTACAATTTGCTACTTTCACTTCATTCCTATTCCTTGTAACATTCCAGTTCCTCCTTTCATAATATACAACTTAAACGTGTTGGATTGTTGAGGGTGAAGTTTAAGGTGCGCAACTTAAAAGTACAACTTTCCAGAAAATTTTATTTTTTGTAACATCATCTATTGCATAAATTACGACATACATCCGTGATTAACTGCCGTACTTGAATTTTGTATTGTATTTTTACTTGAAAAAGAAAAAACACATTTAGAAAAGAATCGTTTTCATTCCTTCTGTTTACATTTGAGATATTGTGATTCAAGCGGAACGGATTTTACAAACATTTCCATTGTGTCCTGTTTACTTAGTACTTTGTACTCTCGGTCTTGGAGGGAAAAAGAGGACCAGAAAAATAAAATCTCGTGCTATTTGCCCAATATGCTCATTTAAACAAAAGTAATACTTGCATGAAGAGAACATTTTAGAACTGCAGCGTTGAGTTCCAGGCTAAAAACGTTTTATTCAAGGTTACAGGGATTTCCACGCCACGTGTCAAGTCCAACAGAATGAATAGAACAAATAATTCACAAGGTTATTACAAAAGAAGTATATGCTCGATGTTATAGTTAGGACGTTCAATTGACTGGCAGGATATCCTGCGGTTAGGGGTGAAAGTTAAGAAAAAGTGAACACGTTTGTCTTCCCCATTCATCCATCTACTCAATTGTAGATAGCAGGACCACGATATGTACAACGGTGAAATTTCCGTCAGTTTGTTATATTTTCCATCCATTCGTAGAATCTAACGAAACGAATGAATGAAGGAATGATGATGGAAATATTTTTCCGGTGTCCACTCATGTCTCCAATTCCTTAGAACAATGAACACCCACATCAATTTTATTTAAGGTCACGTACGTATCAAGAAACAACCTTGGCCATTTTCATGTCATCGGCCGGGCCAAATGTTGACAAATATTTGCACTTTATGTTTTTAACTGCATTTATCAAGGCCACGCTCTCCTTAAAAAACTCCCAGACACTATGACATAAAACAGCAAACACAATTCGCATTACTTACCCGACGAACATGAACCCATAGTTATTACAAAAAATATGATCTACTGTAATCTGTTACGTAAAAGGAATGTCAAGCCACACAAGATGCCCATTTGTAACGGTCATTCACGGAATACAGTGTATCGTTCGAGATCGAAAATCAATCTATTAGTGGTTTCAGTATTCAGAAATTTGCAGTGCTTTTAATTTTTATTGCTGTTTGAAGCAATGACACTGAAAGTAGATTCAGGTGCTAAAAAATAGCCTGTGCAGTCCGTGTACCCCAACTTACGTCAATAACATGCAACCTGTTCCATTGCTTCAATATTTCCTTTGAAGAAAAATCACGTCAGGTATGTATATATTCAACATTTCGCCGATCTCATCGTTTATTTTTCAACATCATGACCTCGGCCAAAAATTATTTGACTCAAATTTACTGAATTGCAATGACACCATTAGATGTATTCTGATTTTGTTTGTTATTATGAACGTAGATCTGTTGTTGCGCTTTGGTATAAGGGTTGACGGAGTGAACTTCTTGATGTAAAAATAGATGAATATTGTACAATAGACAAATACTTTCACCATTCCAACATGAATTCAAGAAACTCCAAGCAAAAGCTGACTTGGAACACCCAGACTCCTTCAAAAACTTGCGTTGCCCTTGCTACTATTAACCTCGTTACAGCTTGTAAAGTTTACAATGTAAACTATCACGCTTCAGGCAACATTACATCATTGCACATCCGATTCATCAAGATTCCACATTTCCCATTATCACAAGTCACTTGCCCATCCCCTTCTTTTGATAGAAAAGAAGCAATGCGGCTTGAGATGATCTGGTAAAGATGCACAGTTTGGTGCGTACATTATTCCAAGATGCATGTTTTCATGCAACATTTTTCCATTTACAATGATATATATCCCGACTTTCCTCCCACGCATTACAAAGTATGAAGTTAGGGGAGCGAAAGGATTTACTTTATATTGATGGGAGTATGTTCATATGGCATGCACTGAAATCGCACTTGTCACCTTTCGATAATGCCAAATAAAATGGGGTGGAGAACGACACTATAACAAACGCATTACATTATTTTCGCCTCGCATCCGGCCTTCCCCTATTTTAAACTAGGGGTACTAGTAAATAGCTTTCAATGATGTGGACCACAGAATACATCGGGAAGGTGTAGCAGTTTACGATATCAAAAGGGAAAGAAACGGAGGAAATGTCAAATATTCGTCTCATTATAAACCATTTTGTAAAGTTACAATTGATGAAAATGCTTGAATGTGCGATGTCATCTGATTAATCCCTTATAATCTTGATCAAAACTTTTGATTCAATAGAAAGTTCGAATTGACGTTACAGAATACTCCTTTTGCGACTCAAATAATGCGTCAGGAAAATGATATGAGCTTCTAATCAAACTTTAATTAAAATCGAACATTTTAACGTTGTTAAATCTTCAGTAATCACAGTTTAGAACAATCTGTGCTGATAAAATTACAATGTTGACAAAAAGCGCACAACAGAACACAGTCAATGCCGTTTAGTTTACTTTTATTTGCAGGAAATTCGTTTCATGGCTCCTGTTTGCTTTTCATGTGAGGAGAATCAAGCGGAACCCGCAAATCGCTTTTCTCTGTTTAAATTAATTTTTGTGCACAGATTGCATTCTATGGGTACATGAAGAAGTCCAAAAAAATTAAATTTGTTTGTTTGTAAAATGCACGTGCAGAGTGAAAATAAAAGCAATAATATGTTGGTGCTGAGGTACATGGTTTAATAATTTATCAGAGCTACTGTTTGGGAAAGATGGCCAGGGGATCAATATATTACGCTTAAAGCTGTCATTAGAGTTTACAATTTTTAATACCAACGGTTTTTCCAAGCCACGTGTAAACCCCGAGCAACACTGTAAACAATTTGCAAGGACTTTGCAAATGGCAGGGACGAATGCACGTGATAGCAAAGCCTCCCGCCTATTTACTTTAAAGCTATTCTTTTGCAATGACACAAGATATTATTGGAGCCCACTGTCCACTTCTCTGTGGTGCAAATTTACCCAATAACGGTTTTGTAACAAAACTTTGGTTACTTTTTATCCAAACGAATGACTGACCCGAAGAACTCGCTGTATCTATTTTTGGTTTCTGCTTACGTCCTTATGAAATTCGACAACCACATTGTTTCTTCTTGTGCTCACGTGCATAGTGCGTAACAGCATTGACTACTTTTATGTTTCTTGTCAGAGAATATAAGTAATTGCCCATTACATGTCGTGCGTCATAACTTATAATTGTAAGCAAGCGTTCTGCTACAATATACAAACCACCCACGTGAAGTAAATGAATTGTCAAAAGTCAAGAAAAATATGCAATACAAATAGACATATCTAATTCGGATCCATGCACTGGGAACTGACAACAGTTTACCTAACCGGAGAAAAGAGTTCACAGTTTAAGTTAGTTCGAAAGACGAGTTACATCACACAAAACCCAATTTCGGTTAAAACTCCAACATAATAATTATGACGCCTACATACAAAATATGTCATCCGGATGGCGTTCACCGTCTTGTGAAAAGTGAAAGATCATATTTAAATATCCCATGCAAATGTGAAAGATCAAGACGCCGTCCTATAGAAATGTCAATTCAAAACAAATTGCAAGACTACATAGCTGTGAGATGTGGAACAATTCAAAGAATCGATTTTTAAAATGTCAATATACATATCATATCATTGACAATAAACGACATGTGCACTCCAAAACGCATAAATTGGTCAACCCGGTAATTTACCTAATAACCCGATCTAATTTGGTAAATACAACAATATTTGTTGCTGTCATCGGAGATGTCCATTACATTCTATACGAACATGACACGGAAATGTTTTTTTGGCAACCAGTTAAAGGAAATCAACAGTCGGGCGGATCGTTGAGCAACCTGCTGGCAAGAGAAACCTGATGAGGGCTCGTTTGCCTAAATTGGACGTCACGGTTTACCCAAATGATTGACGTGTGGATCCCCAAATTACCCTAGGTATATTTTATTGGGTACCGAAAACTAATAATTTCAGAACATGCTTACAAAAATTATTCTACTTTTTATTTTTTCTGTTATATATTACAATTTATTTTGCCCGCGGATATCTGAAAATTTAAAGTATGTTAGTATGATTTTCACTAAGAAATTAAAAATTCCTGTTTACGACAACGTTCCAAACTTAATAATCACGTTATTTTTCGATTCAAAACTCAACAAACTTCACAACTTCAAACAATGCGTTTGTATTTACAGTTCCCAATAAACAACAAAAACTGGTTTCTGAAACATCGAAACGAGTAAATTGTTTTCAGATTAGTAGGAAATTTACTGACAAAATTCTTGCTTTTAAGCAGAGCACCGACTTTATGTCCGTCTGCTATGGTGCGAGGCCAAACGAAGACTAACGAAAGCAATGAAAAGAAGTGGGTTAAAGTACGAAGGAGATGAGCTTGACTATATCCTTCGTCACTGTGTCAGGGCATCAGAACTGTTTGGCAAAGCAGGTGTTAATGGGAAAAGATAGTTGGTAGCATGTAATATGAACAAATTATGATTGTATCATTTGTGGTGTGTATGTTCTTGCTGTGACGCTATGGAATCAATCCTTCCTTTTATATTATTGCAACACATCCAAAATATTTTTGCTATTTTTCATTCCGAAAATTCTGTCAAGTGCAACCCATTTACGGTATTTCCCATTCCCTCAGTCGTTACATATCGTCTCTGGTTGACATTTTCTAGCAACTAAGTTTACGCTTATTAACATTGGATTTAATCGAACAAGCAAAAACAACACCACCTAAAGTAGCATTGGGTCAGTCTACCTGATGTTTCCATTACTACGTCAACAACCGCAAAATTACAGCAATTGGCGTCAGCATTGCCTGATCAGCTGCATTCATTCTGATCATTCCACTTCATTGTACATTGTGAAAGGTCAATAGTTTTCCACTTTTGAGCAAGCAGCTTTCTGCTGATGTAGGCAACACTAAAAAAGGAAAGTAATGTCAATAGGCAACAACAAAGATTTCGGGATGTACCATTACCAATTTAAGGTCACGTTCAAAATATCCAAATTCATTACATTCTTATCTACAACGTTTGTCCCAAGTGTACCGGATGTAAAATGTAATATTTGAACTATAAAATAGAGATCCTGAAGGAAAACGTTCTGAGGCTAAAATGACCTGGAAATTATATCGATGGAGTTGTTTGCTCCCTATACTTTATGTTTAATGTACATATATTGGTGGGTAATACTGTCCTTGTTTTCCAGTTGCTACGCCATTCAGCAAAATATTTACGAGACTTTCAGTTAAGATTTTCTGAGATCGAAAAAGACATCTATGGCGTATGTTTACATGCAGAGGAAGATGATACTATTGACAAAATAAACTTTGTGACATAGTGTGATTTATCACCTACGGCTGTTTGAAAAAGTGCAGTCTTATTCCATTGGAAAAACTGGGTAAATGTAGGTATAAAATCAAAAATTGTGTGAATGATCAAATTTTGATCAAACTCTTTTGCGAAGCTATTGTACCCATCTCAAAGCAATAATGAATAATATTCCAGTGAATTTCACTCTTGCTCTTTGCGCACAAATAACTGGATTTGAATTCCAGACAAATGTCAAAAAACCAATCCTTCCTTTTATACTCTCTAATTTTAATTTACATTACTCCTCAGTTTGATTTCTACCTTGGTTGGACAAAGCTAATACTTTCTCCATGTAAGTCACCCAAAGCATTCCATTCTTCTTGCAGGAGGGTTAGAATTTCAGAAAAGCGAGAAAACGTGGCACAGGAACCAGGGAAACTCAGTTTCCTTAGCTTTCTTTATAATCTTACGTGTAAACAGTCATTTATGAATTTTTGCTATTTGTCATCACATTCCTATCAGAGAAGGAGATGGGTAATAAAATTCACGATCTGTTGTAAAGGCTCCAAAGAAACTTGTGAAAGCATTATTTAATCATAAGCATTTATGATTAACTGCAGTCCTTGAATTCTCTATTGTGTTTTCCCTTGAAAGGGGGGACTAATTTAGAATAGGAATCGTTTTTCATTCTTTATGTTTGCATTTTGTGATTCAAGCAAACCATGTATCTATTACAAACGTTTACATTGTGTGGAGTTTACAATTATACTCGCGACCTTGTACCGAAAAAAGAGGACCAAAAAATCTCGTGTTGTTTGCACAATGCACATGTGATGTGCTCATATATTTAAAAAATAATGCTAGTATGCACAGAACAAATTGGAATTATAGTTGAGCTCCTGGCTGCAAACATTGTATTCAAGGTTGCAGGAATTTCCACGTTGTGTGTCAACAATAAATGAAAAATTGGGAAATACAAAGTCACTACAAAAAGACTGGAACAAATACTGTTGATGTTTGAGCTAAGCCTTTCATTGCCGCGTTACAATATCCTGTGGTTAGAGAGATACATAAAAACGAAGAGAGAACACGATTGTGCACTTCATCAATCTACCCAGCCGTTCTTAACCCGACGACGAGACAATTCAGATATTTCTTTTCGTCACTTTTGCAGTTAGTCTTTCGATTCCGGTACTCTATAGAAACGATAGAAAAATAAGTTCGCAATTTAATTACTTCAACATACTTAAGTCAATAACCTGAAGCCTGTTCAATCCATTGTTTCAGTTTTTGCTGGAAAGAAAAATACATCTCAGGCATATTTTCACTTCGAATACTGTTCAAAACCATGGGACCAACTGCAAAATTGCTTGCAATAATTTTGTGTGTGGCCTTGACGCCATTAAATGTATTCTGTTCTCAATATTTGTTATATTGGACACAGGTATAATAATGAATAAAATAGTGGTATTTTGGTTCCAGATTATAAGTTCAGCTGGGGTGAATTATCATTGTAAACGAGGTGTTAGTACTGTGTAAAGAGATACTTTCAGCATTCAAACATGACTCCCAAGCATTCCAAAACGTGCTATGAGTAGCTTTGAGTTCATCACTTGTCACTTTTGAACTCGTTGTAATATGCAAACTGTGACACTTCAGACAACATTGCTTCATCGCAAATCCGATATACCCAGATTCCACATTTCCCATTCTCACAAGTCACTTGTCCATCGCTTTTTTTGATTGAAAGGAAGCCATGCAACGTGAGATGATCTGGTACACATGCATCGCAATGGCAAGATGTACGTCATCGCACGGGATTTCCCCATCTACGCTGCTATTACAATGCCATTACAATGATATACTTCCTGGCTTTCCTCCTACACGTATTATAAAGTATGTAGCTAGGCTAGGGGAGTGGAAGGATCCGATTTATTGATTGGAGTACATTCTAATGGCATGCACGGGTTATGTACTTGTCGATTTCGGCAATGCAAAATAAAATGGTATGGGATAGGAAATCATTATAAAGTGCACTACATACGTTATTCTCCAATCACATCCTTTCGACTTTACCCTCTTCGAATCATATATTATAGCGAATGGCTTTGAATAATATCACACCTACTACAACGGGACGAAATAGCAGTAATCAACATGGGCATTATAAACCATTTTGTAAAATTTTAATTCAACACAGTTCTCGAATATTAACATTGCGGTTATATCTGTTTAGCCATTGCCCATAATCACGTTCACAAAACTTTTAATTGAATTGAGCATTACAATTGACTTTTCAAAATTATTATTGTGTCATTTATGCAATGTCACAAAATTCATCCTTAAGTTTTGTTAACAAGCATGTTAACAAACATGCTTGTTATTTTATCCATCCATTTAATTATTTTAATATTATTTCCATGTTACTGGTTTGCACTCAAAGAAGAGTGAAAACTCGTGTCCTCACCATACGTCCACTTGGTTATGCTTAGCCCTGCCACAAGATGTTATTGTAGTGTCCTTTTCTCTTGTGCAACGTTCTCCAATAACCGTTTTGAAGTTTTATCCAAACGAATGACTGGCCACTTTTAACTCGCCGTACCTATTTTACGGGTTCTGCTCACGTTCTTGATCCTTCTGGAAAATCAACACCCACATTGTTTTTTCTAGTGGTCACGTGCATATTGCGTAACAGCAGTGAATAAGCTTATACCTTTGGTCAAGAGCAGACAAGCATTATCTCATCATATTTTCCACAACATGACTTGAAATTTTGAACCGGTCAAATGCTATAAAAAACCTTCCACGTTAAGTCAACGAAATGTAAATATCAAGAACAACATACACTAGAAACATCTAATACGGATCCATTTTGGTGGTACTGAGAAGAGGTTACCTAACCTGAAAGAAAGTCAACACGACAGGTTAGTATTGTTTGAAAACCAATGACAATATTTTATAATCTATCCCCATGCAGTAAAATTAAAACCTTCAGCTTTGTTAACATTGACACGTTCTTCATAATCAAGAACATTTTTGCTGTGCAAAGAATGGACGGTCATATGGTAACAGTGACAATTTGCCGTTTGTGAAACTTAAATATTGAAACAAACAATGACGCCGTGCCGTAGATCTTAAGTCCAATTCGCTATAATATATCACCAAGGTGTTTTTCGGGAATCGATGTACTTGAGTACATTCGTTGAATAAATTTGGTCTCAATATGATGCACATTAATTTCGTTTCTAGTAATTCATTCTGCAAATTAGATTCTATAATCCTACAAACCAACCCGATTCTGTGGTAAGCGTTGAAGAGATTACATTAGTATCCATGGGAATTGTACAGATTTGATTATATACTTTCCTTCCCTCCTTCGCCAGAAAACGGGACTCCAAACAGTCGGTCCTCATTACAGTTTGCTTTTCAAGAGTTGCGATGAGCAATCAAACAAAACGAAATTCATGTATTTCACATGAAATGCCCCCAGTTAGTGTGAAGAATCTTGACCTGAAGGTTGTACCGAGAAAGTGGTGAAGTGGAAGAAAATGCATTTGTTTGCTTACAATCTGCTTACCAATCCCAAGCTTTCCTGTGTATTAGAAAATATTTGTCAGAACATTTCCAAAAAGAGAGAGTCACTATCGGAGAGAGTGGCAGCTTGCAACACCGCATTTAAATTTTCCTTGTTAGATATTTGTGTAGCGACGTGTGAACCAGAGGATAATATGCGGTGAAGTAATGATAATTTAGAAGGTCATTTTAACTATGTTGAATGTAAAATATGCCAATACACTACCGGAATTCTCTTCTGGTCACCGGCTGACATTCAATGTCATGCGAAAAGTGAAATCTCATACTAAATATTCCATGTAACTGTGAATGATCAAGACGCCATCCGTTAGAAAAAGCGACTGAAGACGAATTTGAGAAAAGAACACTTGTTAATGTCCTAAAGATAATATGTGAGTTCATCCCATTATGGTCAAAAAATGTTTTTTAAATAATCTATTTTGTTATGATTCTGAGTGAGGTTGCTTTAGGGATATTTGCATCTGAGGTAAAGATCTGACGACTTTTGAAAGTTTAAAACTTTTAAAAGAGCTTTTCCAGATGGCTTGACTGAAACTTGCATTATGCAAGTAACCAATTATTAATTTTCATCCTCATCATCCTACTACCTTTCTTTATATACAATTGTCTGCGGTCCGCAAAAAGTTTTAGCGGCATCCAATATACAAGCAAGCTCAACAATGAAAACAACTCATAACATGTACGAGGATGTATGAAATGCACAAACTGACGACTGATATATCTTTCCGAATCATTAATAAATTCAACCATCAACATCATGTCCAAGCGCATAAAATGAGAAACACGGTGATTTACCTAGTAACCATGGCCACATCGGTAATAACAATAATCGTAAAATATTACTCAAGATACGCATGTTGCTATTACTATAAATAATTGTAACCCCAATCCAACATTTCATTGCTTCCTTGTTCATTGTAATGTTCAGAAAGATTTATGTTGGTTTCTGAAAGCCATTTCAGCAACAAAACTTTCTACAAAATGGTTAGGGTGAAAAAGGGGGACGAGTTCAGCATTAACGCTTCTTGGAATGAAATAGGCAAATAGGAACCGTTTTGATTGCATTTCGGCTGGTTTGCTAACCTTGTCGTCGCATAACTGTTTTCGCCTTTAAACGAAATCAAGAATGGCACGTCCCGAAAAGTAATCTTCTGAGTAACTAAAAGCTCATAAGGGCTCGTTGGCCTATTTTGGTCGCCAAAGTTTACACATGTCACTGATGCAAGGACCTCCTGGATCAAGAATGCATGACTATATGCATTTACACTCATGATTTCCCCGATGACCCTAATATGATATTGACTGTCGAAAATTAATAATTTCAGTGTGTTTAAATTAAAGCTTCAAAATATTTTATTATTTTATTTTACTTCTGTAATCTACTACAACATTTTGAAATAACAGTTGTTAAAACTATAAATGCTTGATCACTTTTCGGTTTAATGAATCACAACGTTTCAACACTCAAAAAGTGTCTCCAAAACTCAACAAACTACACAACTCAAAATAATTCCTTTGTATTTATATTTCCTAAAAAACTCACAGTGTGCCGTAAGTATAAAACCCGTTCAAGTATAAAAAATCGAACCGATTAAGCTGTTTCAGAATCCTAGGAAATTTACTAGCAAAATTCTTACTTTTAAGCGGAACACCAACTTTCAACCCGGCTGCTCTTCTGCGAGTCCAAATGAAGACTAACGTAAGCAATGAAGGGATGCGGGTGAAAGTACGAAGGAGATGAACTTGAATGTATTCATCGTCAATGTACAGTTTTATGGTATATCAAGTGTTAGGTTATCTAGTAAGAGGTTATGATAACGCATTATGATAACAGCATTTGTGATGTGTGCACTACAGCGCTAACAAATCAAATCAAATTTGTAAGAAATCAAACCTTCGGAAACGTAGTTCCATGAAAGTTCATTCAAAGCAATATTATGGGTACCCACCCAACTTGTTTCGGTTCTTTTTTCTTTCGTTATATCGCGACAAGTCTATTTGAATTGCGTACTTTGCATTTCTCTGCTGTGTCACAAATCATCTCTTGTCGATATTTTCTATTAATTAATTTCCCAGTCATTGGATGTAATAAAAGAGTATCAACAACACAGAAAAGCGCATACGACCATGTAATCTGGTTTCCATATTAATCGTAAGCAGCAGCAGTATAATAACAATAGGCGTCAACAACATTATAAACTATTACACAACTCAAAATTCATGTAGGCTTAGCTGGTCCAATTTTTAACAATACTAGCAATTAGAAATTAGATCTAATTTAATTTCACTAATTTAGTTATCTAAACATTTTTTTATAAAGGTTGAGATGAATAATAGGTTATAAAAGTGGTACGGAAGGTTAAAATAACCCAGGCAACGAATTTTGTCCTCCTTTACATAATTCCTCGATTAGGTCATAGTTGTTTGGAGAGTCAACAAAGACTAGACATCATAGTCATATGTATTTTCGCGATTACAAATATTAGCATTCTTATGTCCATGACGATTCATAAATAGCGTGACGTCGCCCACAGATTCGGCTCAACACAATTTTTTATTGTCACAGCAGGTTGTCCTAAAATCTTGTGTTGAGTTGTGAGACAGAAAAGGTGTTGCCAAGTTGTTATTATTTCAGCGAGAAAGGCGCATATGATAAATTGCATAATCATATTCCTCGTGGTCCTGCGAAGCTACTTGTTTGGTTTCCAAGCGCATTTTATTTATGTTGCTTGTGCACCTACATATAACTGGGAATTCGATTTTGTTTGCTCCTCGCTTGACTTCTACTTCTACTGGAGAAAGCTAATACTTTCTCCATATCACTCATGCGAAACATTCCATTCTTATAGTAATGGGGCTGGAATTCCAGAAAAAAATATTTTTGTCATTCGAATACTTCCTAAACGTTTTCCTTATAAAACGTCTGCATTGGGCAATACTTTACGGAAACTTTTGAGACTGGTTTTTGTGTAGGTTTTTGCTTGTCTTTGAATTAATACATTGCAGAGTAACGTCAAACCTGACACAAAGGTGACCATTGTCATAAAATAACCGTAAACGTAAGCTATAACGATAATAAAGACTGTGAAGGTGTACTACCGTGTTTATTTAACCAAATACGAAAATTGTTGAAAAAATTAAATGAAAGCAATCAAACTCATCGACATTCGAAGACAGGTCGACTAACTTCATATTGCCGCTTGGTTAGTTTTTCGTGCGCGGTACAGTACAAACACTTTCCGAAGCACATATACGAGAAAGTACAAGCCTTCAGCGGAAACATCTTGAGACATGAAACCTCCTGGATTGATTGAGGGAATCAGTTGTGTATTTGACAAAGATTTTCTCCAGCTTCCTTAGTTATGGAGCCGTATGAGATGGGACATCCTGAAAAAGAACGAACTGCATCCAGATAAAAGACAGATGCTGCTGAGACGCTGGTTCTAAGCTCAGGTTTAATGCACAGCAATAAACTAGCTTTTCTCCTAGGGAAATTCTCTAGAGATGGCCCTGTGAATATAGCTTTTTCTTTAATTTGCGCTGCGATATTTATCCATTCCTTGGTTATTTTAGACTGGTCCATTACTTTTGAAAACAACGTCAGAACTCTGTTATTCATGTTATGATAATATTCATGAAATTCAACTAAATGTTCACAATTGTTTCAGCTGACCTCCACTGATATTTTCTCTCCGAGCGCCGCAAATCAATTTAAAAATAGGTTATACAAAAGCTTTGACATGCTTGAAATGCGATGGATTTCCTAGTCAATAATTATTCAATTCAATAAATAATTCAATTTTTTATTTGTATAATCCACGTATGCGGTCAAAATGAAAGCAACCTATATTCATGTTTTGCGGTGCACAGTTTAGGATTTTATCAGTGCTCCTGTTTTTGGAATGATGGCCAGGGGATTAATGAATTACGCTTAAAAGGCTTCTGATCAAAGTGTAGCATTTTTCAGGCCACGTGTTAACCGCGAGCAAAGCTGTGAAATGTTTACAGGGTTATTTCAAATGGCAAGAACAAACATGCTTGTTACTTTAGGTCCCCATTTATTTACTTTAATATCCGGTCGTGGTCACTGTAAAGCACTCAAAGAAGAGTGAAATCTCGTGTCCACACCATCCGTCCACTGGCCTATACCTAGCCATGCCACAAAATATTATTGAAGTTTCATTTTCTGTTGTGTAACTTTCCCCAGTAACCGTTTTGTTACTTTATCCAAACGAATGCCGGACTACAAGCTGCTCGTTGTATCCATTTTCCGGTTTCTGCTCACGTCCTCGACACTTCTATAACAGCGACACTCACATTGTTTTTTTTCGTCTTGTGGTCACGTGGATATTGCGTAAGACCATTGACTACTCTTATGTCTCCAGTCAAGAGCAGACAAATATTTGCTGATCATATTTTGATCAGCTTGACTAGAAACTGTCAACAAGACAACCTCCCATTTAAAGTGTGTATTGTTAAAAAGTCAAGAACAGCACACAATCGAAATATCTAATACTGCTCTAACTTCTCATTAAACACAAGTGAAAGTTTACATTTTATACTGGATGAAATAAAGAGTTACGTCGCACAAGAGCCCAACTTGGGGCCAACTCCACCTCCACAGCAGCAACTGGGATTGAAAAGTAATTCCTGCAAATTAATCTTGAAGCAAATTTTGTATTTTTCCAATTTACTTCCTCCAGTGAACAAACCTCATAAATTAGCTATACGCGTTTCTTTGCTTCCATCCACCCATTTCCTGTAAGTCGGAAGTACTTTTAATCGGTTAACTGAATTTATTCATTTCCGACTTCACTGATTGAATCCAAGAATCCATACGTCTAATTTTGAATTTGAGATCTGGGGGATATTTTTTTGAAAACTCGTCGGCAATAAAATATATCTAGTTACGTTTCTCTCGAGACGATGCACTTCCTCATTCCGTACTTCCTAGGATTTCCAATCATTCACTAAAACAGTTACTTTCCATCCAGCTAATTTGTGGGGAGAAAAGTTGGGAATAAACTGATTTCTTGTGATAGGATGTGTGTGGATTGGAAATAATGAAGTTGGGTTAGTTAATAGGACAGAATTGTCAACATGACGACAAAGTACTGTTTCAATGCAAATGACATCTTTTTATGCAATTTCCAAAAGGATGCATCAAATCTTAGTTTATATTTGCTCGCTAATAACCAAAACATATTTACGACGCCAAGGTTAGGCATATCATAAAACTAACTGCAAGTTTTACAGTTAGTGACATTTACGAATCTTGCGTAGAGCGGGATGATTGTATCGAGTATTGTATCGAGAAAACGCCGGATCAATAGAAAACAAAATAATCATTTATAAAATGTGCGCGTCCCTAAATTGGGAAAATGTTCGTCAAATCATATCAAAATATATATACGAACTCGGAACTCAAAAGCTCAAAACGCCACCAACCTTCGCAAATACAATTGGAAACAAGTTTAAATATTTTTAATACATCAATAGCGCCATTTGGTTTGTTTTTGTTGTATTTTTTATTTTTACAAACATAGATCTGTTGTACGTACTGAATGTTAAGAGTAACGACAAAATGATCTCTGTTTTTGCGAACTTGGAAACCATTTGAAGATTCGTCACCTATAATTTCCGTATATTTTTTCTCTGTGTAATGTATCTCCTTATTCCTTACTTCCAACACAATGAGCCAGTCCCTAAACGAGTTTGGCTGCATCCAGCAAATTTGTCTGCATAGAAATTGGCAATAAACTAACATCATATTAATCTGAGCGAGAGAGCTTTTGTGGTGTATCCACTTGAACGAGATGCGTTGCATCCATGTAATCTGTGGAAATAATCTAATTTCTTATGATTATGAGTGATGTGGCGTTAGAGATATATGCACCTGAAGTAAGGATCTTGCCATTTTTGAAAGGACGAAACTTTAAAGTGGGGTGCATCAAATTGCCGGAAATCCAAATTGCCGGAGGTCCAATTTGCCGGAAAACCAAATTGCCGGAGGTCCAATTTGCCGGAAAACCAAATTGCCGGAATTTCAGTTTGCCGGAAATCCAATTTGCCGGAATCCAAATTCCCGGAATCCAAATTGCCGGAATTTCAGTTTGCCGGAAATCCAGTTTGCCGGAATCCAATTTGCCGGAATCCAATTTGCCGGAAATCCAGTTTGCCGGAATCCAATTTGCCGGAATCCAAATTCCCGGAATCCAAATTGCCGGAATTTCAGTTTGCCGGAAATCCAATTTGCCGGAATCCAAATTCCCGGAATCCAAATTGCCGGAATCCAAATTGCCGGAATCCAAATTGCCGGAATCCAAATTGCCGGAATCCAAATTACCGGAATTACTGGTATACCCTGTGAGATTTAGTGTAGCTGTGTGGTACGCAGGAATGTAATTGCCCCGAATACAATTTGTGTTAATGAGTCTTGTGAAGAATTCATAGAGCCTGAGACTTGTTGTCAATTAAATTTTCCATAACATGGTCGGTCAGTAATTTACCGGGACAGGAATAATTTTTTTTAAATTTATTCCGGGCAACCCCGCTAACTCTTTCAGGTCTCATGACCTATAGAGCGCCAACGACACTTACATTGTTCTCAGTACCTTAATCTATGGACGCCTAAGTGCAATGGTGTCCGCCCGAGGTCATCGGTGGGGTGGCTTCGCAGCAGAGTTACATCGCTTTGTGGGGCTTTATGCCGAGCAAATACTGTTTGCCCGGGGTGGGATTCGAACCTGTGGCTGCCCTCCCCCCACTCCGCGCTATTGCCACTGTACCACCTAGGCCTCGGAATAATTGCATAATTATTAATCACTACACCAATTCCGCCGAAACAAGAATCGAATTTTTTTGGAACAAGTCAAATCTAAATATGATTGAAACCATAGTTGAGTATTAAGATTTATATAATAATAGTAAGATAAACGACAATTAGAATTGAATTACCAAGTTCAATAGTTTAAACAATGAAGCACTTCGAATGAGAATACGGAACCCTCATAAATTTACTTATTCCAAGTTCAACAAAAACTTGCCCTCCTCCTGCAGAAAATTTTAATTGTATTGCCAATAAAATACAATGTATATTGTCTCAATTTTTTTAACATTTCACTTTTCATGGCGACTAACAAACCTTTAAGTATCACAAAGATCGAGAAGCTCCTTCTCCTAAAACTTGGAGGATCAAAGCCAACGTATGTAAAGTTTGCCCTTTCCCCCTTATGGTCCCATCCCTAACGCCAACGGATAATGATTCCCTAATTACCGATAAGCCAGGTTGAGGATGCTCACGTAGGTATGTAGGTAAATAGATAATATGGAGACTCTCGACTCAATGCTTGGGTAATGCAGTGTGCATGCCGTATGGGAAGAATGAGGCAGAAGTCAAGTATCCAGTTTGGTCGCGGTTTTCCAACTGCCCAAGCCTCCTTGTAAGATTTGGCTACTTTATTCTTATCTTTCTCTATGTTAATACATATTTGATACATAGTCATGTACTATATTTGGTTTTATTGGTTTAGGTACGCATACAAGCGTGCAGGTATAAGGATAACTTCTACCGTCCTTTACACGTAGATATAGTCTATTGCTACCCTCCGTTCGGTATTAGAAGGGACAGTAGGTGAAAATGCTGTAACTCTACTAGAGCAGCTACCAAGAGCCCGGTAACCTTCTATCGAATACATCCCTATATGAGTATTATTTGTGCCAAATATCAAGAATTTGCACTGGCGTTTATTGGATTGGTGGGCATATTAATATAAAATGTCGAGAAAAGGGTGTTCGCAAATAGGAGGGACAGCTTATAAAAATAGTCTGAAAAGGGTTACATATGACCAAATATGAGTTTGAATATCATTTCTTTGTCTAGTTAAGTTGCAACGCAACTTTATATCGCGATTTTGGTTGAAAATTTTAAAAATCTTTACGTGCCATTTACGTGGGAAAATTGGAGCGTGTCAGTATATGGCCCGTATGGGACACACGGCGGGCTCGGGCTAGACATAGTACGGCGTAAAATAACAAGCAGTGTTCAGTTATATTAAGTGCGTTTACATACAGGCCGTTTCGGCCCGCTTGGCGGAGAAACTAAGCATCAAATATTTGTCTTTGACATTTTAGTACATATTAGTGCTAAATTTAGAGAATATTGATTGTCCGATGTTTCATTGGCTAGCTAGGATACTTAAAGTCATTAAAGCTTCTGTGTGAACCATAGACAAAAGCCCAAATAAACTACCAGACTGTCATTGGAGTAGTGTGCTTACTTTGTTTATTTTTGTTTTGTTGAATTTTTCTGAATTGCTTCGCGCAAAAAATTATTTAAATAGATCCATAACGATCTCCCATTTGCTCCTGACTGTACCAGTCATGACGCTACCTGGATCATCTCTACGGAAACGTTTTTTACACAGCATGCACAGTCTAATAATTTATATGGGCTTTTGTCTGTCTGTGAACTAGTAGCGTAGTATAATAAGAAAACAAAGAAAACTGGAGTAATTAAATACAAATTGCACGTTTAACTGTTGTTTAATGTATATTGGATTATCGTCTTTACTTGTGGAATTTTTATTATGAACTGTCGAAAGAATGAAATTGTAGTTCTTGCGATTGATTTGTTTATCTGTCAGTGTGTCCGTAAGTCAGAAACACTATAACGTTTGCTAACGTTGACTGATTTCATTCATACTAGACACAGATGTACCTCAGGACAGGGGGACCATGCATCTTTTTGGACAAAATTAATTAATGGGCTTATCTGATAGAGAATTTAAAGCTGATAATTTTTTGTCGTCACACCATGTGTCAATTCGCCCAGTTTTTGGAGTGGCGACTTCTGGTAAAGTGTCGGCGGTTAAGGGTCAAATCGGGAATTGACAGAAAAGCTCATGATTAGCATATTAGAAGCAAAGATGGACCGTCCACTGGATGAAATGTTTCTTCCAGTGGATGAAAGTGGATTCTTCCAGAATTTTTCACTGGACGAAAGCAAAAAATAGGTAAAATGTGGCAGAGCAACACTACTCGAGACGTCCAAGTCATTTATTTAATGAAAACGGCAGAATTATCTCGAGTTGTGATGGTGAGCAAGTAGAGCTCACACATCATCTTCCAGATTCAGCTTCGCATGTAGGTATTACGAGAACAAAGCGAGACAAGCATCTTCAGACAATTAGGGATATAATCAGTAATAGTGATTAATACTACGATAATACGTCATCCTGAGCACACAACAGAAAGATGATATATGAGACAGAGATTGACACTGATGACAATATAGTGCAGTGGTAGCACGACCATCCGGTTAATGGTAAACGGGCTGGGTTCGATTCCTCCCATTGTCGCTTCATTTTTAGTCTCTGATCTTATAGATCATAACTCTCGCTTATTACACATTTTTTACACACACACATGTGCAGCGTTTTTTCCCTGTCATTTCTTTTGCCTATATCCTTTGTCAAACTAAAACGTAGCCACATAGTCATAGAATATTGACTTCCGTCCACTTTCTTTCGTTTTGTCCATTGTTTCCACTTTCGTCCATTTCTTCCATCGTCCACTAAAATTGAGGTGGGAGATGGAAGTTTCTATTCTTTGATTAGAAGATGAGATTGTTGTATTATTAGCACTTTCTTTCTTTTTCATTATCAGCAACAACACACATTATCTTGTCCAGTCTCCTCAACATCAACAACCAGCGTATGGATAAGTGCTACGATTAGAGCAAGAAGCGCACGATTTTCGGGCTTCTCATTATTGATTAGATATTTCGTCAAGTCAAATATTGTAAAAAAAATAATATACGTCCTTCCAAAATAAACTTGATGTTATAAAAGCAATTACGCGGGGGATTCGTCTTGATTAGACTGCGGTAATTAGGTCTAAAACTCTTCCTACGACTGCTCGGAGGAGGTTTAACTTTTTGCGGTTTAATCCTCTTCGAAAAGTTTACAGGATATCGGAATCTCGTAATTTTGCTTAAAACTGTCTTAAGTCACCCCAGTTAGTCGAACAGAACAGATTATCCAGAGTTTAAGACAAGTTACTCGATCAAGATCATCCTAATTTTGGTTTAAACTCCTCTTATCCTGTTATACGATTCCGCCCTGATTGTCGAATTTGTACATTCTGTATTTGATTAGGGGAAGCAGTTGGTTTAGTTCATTTTATTTTATGTCGCCTATAATTGCGAATGAGAACCTGCTTGTATGCATGCACGCGACGTGTCTTGCATTCATGAGAAGAGTGGAAATAATTATCGAGCGATTACCTGGCCAATCAAATATTAAAATAGGAACCGGTTTAGACAAATCGGATATATTGTGACGGATCCTCGTCCGCTCGGTAGCGGAAAATAGTCGTTACCCATAAGTTTAGTATGAATGAATACGGAGGAAACGAAGCTACTAATTTAAGAAACATATACTTTACTTAAATCAATTCCATGGGAAAGTTGATAAAATGGGATAAGTAGCATGACCAGAGACGTCACTGTCAATGCTAGGATTCGCTTGGTTACTAGATCCAATTCCTCGGATTTTAATTAAAACTGTTATTCCTGTTCAACACAGGAACGACGGTGGTTCGAAAACGTGAAAATCTGCACTTCGGTTATTGCCGCAAATAAATTAATTTTACAATATTCAAACGACATTCTTATGACAATCACATTTACTACCATGTCACCAAGAAGCACCGTGTATATGATACAATTGACACCCGCTTGAAGTTTAGAAATTGTGAATACGTTGGCCGCAATTTTATCAAGCCATTCTGTGATGTAGTTGCTGTACGGTGAACATATTTTGGAGAACTGGTTTTGCCAGTCATTATCACTGCCGTGGGAAGCAAGAGAACATTGAAGCACTAATTGTATAATCAGATAATATGCTGCGTTAAAGACAGGATTTCGTATTTATTACTTGAACGTTACCTGAGTTGAAATATGAGTTTATCTAGTCCGCAGTTATATGACAGATGGAATCGTGCTCATTTATCATCGTCTACGTTGACGGTTAAAGACGTTCCAAGTTAAGGTATGTTTCGTAAGTGTCATTGGATAGGATATGTCAGTGAAAGGCACTGGATAGGACTAAAATAGTTAACGTTGCAAACTGTATTTTGAAATTTGTCATAAGGATCAGAACAAGGAGAGAGCTTTGAACTAGTCCCAGCAATAATGAATTTGTCGCTTGATAGGTCATCTTGCCTATACAGAAGAGATCCTCGTGCGTCAGAGAAACTTTTATGTTTTATTAATAGTCGTTTATGTAGCAACATAACAAAAAGGCAAGAGCACAAAGGCGATTGTCTCCCTTGTTTGTTGACAATACCCAAACATTAACATTGAGATAAATGTTGCGGGCGTAACAATACTATTCAACTGCTTTTGCAAAGCAAACCTACTCTTGTTTAACGCGCTACAAAACCGTAGTTTTAATTTGAATGTACCGCCAGAGAGTCAGGCTTCTATTGAATTATATTATAAAAATCGAATACCATTTCATTTAGTTATGGGAGCCGAAAAATGAAACGCTATCCGTTTTTTAAAACTTCAGAACAGGCCTGACATGAATAAAGTTGAGCTTTAAGTTGATTAAGCCACTACTCCAATGCGACCCTAGGACCGCTAGAGCAATATTGCCGCGCCGCATACCGGTGTAAGCTTGCAGTACACTGCGTGTTGCTAAATGACAATAATAAAAGCCTTACTCCTCCCAAAGAACATAACCCAGTTTTTCTAACAATATCTTAAATTGAACCTGATAAATTACTGCATATTTGCGGCCCATTGTGGAGTTTTAAACATTAGCAGAATATCGTTAAATATTCCCTAATTTCATAAAACTGCGTTTAACGAGTGCTAACCTAATGATAGATAAAGTTTAATAAAGAACGTGTATTTGTAGTTCTTATTGGTAGCATGTTTTTAAATCCTGTGTAGTTTAAACGGCGTTGAAGCTTAGTTGTTTTAAATTCTTAAATGTCTCTCCAGATCAGAATTAAAACATCAAATACTATTACAATCGTCTTAAAACAAACTGCATATACATGTATATTTCCAATTGCAAGCAATTTAAATATATCATGTTTATTACGCATTTGTAACCAGAGGTCAATCTTGCCTACCCCTGTAACAATGCGAGCATATGGACTGGCTAATCCTTGCACACATTTACATGAAATATAGGGTAGGTTGCATTAGCATGGAATATATCGATGTAATTAATGGATACAATTAGCCTACTGCGATTCCTAGTATATGTATGTATAATTCATAGAACCATGATATAGCTATAAGTCATTGCATCATCAATTGTAAGTAAGCAGTAGTCCAGTCATCCAAACATTCATCCGTGTAGCTTAACATTGTGCAGAACGTGCTTGTGATAAACTGTATTTATCAGGCACTGTTAGAGGAGAGCAATTCCACATCTCTCACCCATGTTCCTGTATTTTGCAATAGAAAGATATACCAAGAAGAACATCAGCCGTGGAAGCGGTGGAGAAGAACTTGTATTTCAAGCGATCCATGTGATTGATCCAAGTTTTAATACGTTTTGAAGAAAATGTTATTATCATTTTGGTATTTCTAAAATATGTACAATACAATGAACCATTACCCACACAACAAAAACCTTTCATTCCGGCAATTTGAATGCCGGCAAACTGGATTTCCGGCAAATTGGATTCCGGCAAACTGGATTTCCGGCAAATTGGATTCCGGCAATTTGGTTTTCCGGCAAATTGGACCTCCGGCAATTTGGTTTTCCGGCAATTTGGCTACGACCCTTTAAAGTCATTCTGAACATCTTTATTCATGTATAATTATATATCGCCGGTAAGGACATTTAGCGGCATCCAATGCAGGCAAACTCATCAATAAAAATAGTAAGCAATAATAACTTGTACGAGCAAATATGAAATGCACAAACTGACAACTGATGTTTTTCTCCCAATCATGAATAAATTACATGCCATGACCAAATGCATAAAATGGCCAACTCGGTGATTTACCTAATAACCCGGGTCATTTTGGTGATAACAATAATCGTAAAAGAGGGAGTATTATTCAAGACAGGCGTGCTATTACAACAATGCATAATTATAGCTTATCCGACATTTCATATCTTCTTGGGTTTTGTGATATTATGAGAGATTTTTATGAGCTACCTTCTCTGCTACCTTCGTTTTTAAAAGTCATTTATTACAACAAAACTTTTTAGACAGGGTTTAGAGTGGAGAAAGAAGACGAGTTCTGTCACAGAAATTAACTCTCTTATGGAAATAGGAAAAGGAAACTCCCTCCCTGTTTTCAGTAAACGCACCAGGCTCACTTTGATCAAAGTTCTGAGAAATACTTTCACTGCATTTCGACTTCTTACGAAAATGAGAATGAACAAAGGTTCTCGCCCATTTTCCATAGAGCACAACAAGCTGTTGTATTTTGTTTGAACCGAGTCCAGAGAACAAAGGTTTATTTTTTGTCTGTCCCCCTATTATCAAAGATATCCATTCTATATAATATTGTCCGAACAAAACTATGAAATGTTGCTTATTAATCGTGTCACTCCATTACTCATTTCTACATCAAATGAAATCATGGATTTTCAGGAATCTTGAGACAAGGTAAAACCTTCTGAAGGCTAGTTGGCTTGTTGTGGTTGTGGCGTCAGACTTTACCAAGGCTGCTTCCAGAACGATAGTAAGTTTAGGTGCATTCTCTTATGTACGTTTCAGCGGAGCACCCAGACTCCGTCCGACTGCTCTGCTAGGGAGCCAAATGAATAATAACACAATCAATGAAGGGCTGCCGGTGAAAGTACGAAAGAAATGAACTTGAATATATTCAAGTTGAATATATTCTGCAACAGACCGTCAGAATTGTAAGTATAACTAGTGTTAGGGCCGAAGGGTTATTTAGTAGTAACATGTTATATGTACATATTATGATTGTATCATTTGCGGTGTATGTGTGTCACTAAGGAATCAATCCGTCGGAATAGTAGTTTAGTGATAGTGACAATGCTATTAAATGTGTAATACCTTTCGCTTGCTTCCTAGCACATTAGAGCAGCTTATTGAACATATATGTATTTGTTCTTGTTGACTTAACATTCTGACAAGTCCATTCCAGTTATTTACTTTCCCTTTCCCATTGACAATGAGTTACATAGCGTCTTGTAGATATTTACCATTTATGTATCTTCCAACTATTATCATTGGAGGCCATTGATTTGACTTAACCAAGTAGCAATTATGCCACAACAAACACTCACTTTGATAATGACTACCTGTTGTTCCTGATACTCTGAAACAACCCCACAATTGTAACAATCGGCTTCGGCGTTACTCTTAAAATGGTACTGTCGCGAAAATAAGTAACGGTCTTGGTGGGGTGAAGGGAGTCTCACGTTCCCCCGATGTCCAGGCGCTGGAATTGGGCACGGCATGGACGCACCATGCTGAACGCATTTGATTTATACAAGAATGTGTGCTGGACACGAGGTTCTGCATACCAAATTCTATGTAGTAACGAGATCCGCCACCACCAAACCAAGACACTCTCTTCCCAGATCTTGTCGTGTGCATACCTACATGCTGCTGCGGCAGCAGTAGGAGAAAATACTATATTTGTATCTCAGTGGCCAGAGGGCCACTGATTGTATTTAAATTGTACAATAAAGAAAGTAGTTTAATTGTTGAATTAAACCCCTTCTGTGTCAGTGTCATTGTTTTATGTCAGCGTCCTGGTCCTGTGATCCGAACCTATTCTGACAATGAGAGCACCCACACTCGTGGAGAGATAATTACAAATTTCAGGACCTACTATATGTAAAAAAGAGCGCTAAAAATGATGCCACTCTCAGAATCTGCTAAATGTGAAGTGGTTAGCCTCTACGACCGTTGGTGTGGCTTAAAGTGGCCAAATATAGCACTTAAGAGTGCAGTCAAATATGGTAAAGATGTACTTGTAGTCATCTAAACAGAATATATTAAATGCTGGAATAGCCAGACTGTGTTTAGTGTCCCTTTGGTGAAGTAAATCCTGTATTTACGAAAAAAAATTTAAAGAAAATGTTAATTTTCTTCGCTTTTTGCTATTTGCGCTTATCAAAGCATTTATGACGAACATCAATGAAATGCACGATTGACTCCCTTTGTCGTATGTATTGGTACTTGATACATGTGAGTTTACCCTACAAAACACTAACAATAAAATATTCATAGATCGGTTCCGCTAAACTTTGATACGTATGTTCAGATTCTGATCTACCGGTAAGCACATATTCAGCTATGTCGGATTTTCAATTACTCTAACATCGTACATTTAGCTACTTTATGTCCCACCAACGGCCGTATAGGCTGACCACTTCACATTTAGCAGATTCTGAGAGTGGCATCATTTTTAGCGCACTATTTTACATGTAGTAGGTCCACTTATTTGGCATTTACGCTCCACGAGGTTGGGTACTCTCATTGTGAGATGTAGTTAGTAAGTGGAATAGGGCGTTAGTTAGGTGGCACCGGGGCATACGGCTTCCCCAACGCATCAATTACCTGACCTCGCTCACCTTTTCCCGACAGGTACATTACTAAAAAAATCATGAATTGTTAGTTGGTTCAATTTGTACAATACTTCTGAAGTAGAAATTGCAATTTAACAAATAACTAATCTCTCGCAATTTGATAAATCTTATACCAAATCAAAATATTCACAAGTTATGAATACGTCAACGGTTACTATTTTGATTTTCTTGCAGTTTTCGGTTACTTTTCTAGCAGTACGGTGGCTTCAGCCTGACTCTCCCCCTTCCATGTACATCGTGATAGGAGTTCAAGGAAGGCCGTATAAATTTTTTAAAAGAAATATTGTCGATTTCCGTGCCGTTTCTTTATTGGAAGGAAGTTCATACACAAGAAAATACGACACACTTTTCGCATCTTGCACTACTTTCGCAAAATGTTGACTATCAGAACACGATTTCCCTTATAAGTTGACAAAAGAGCCACCTCTTCATATTCAATCTACCGCTCTTCAAAAAGCCCATCAGCGTACGGTATGCAATAATCGGCGTCATGGTATGCATTTAACCTAAATTAAGTATTCGAACGGTAGAATTTTACGAAACCTTTTATTGTTCCTACGTTTTACAGAAATCGCAAATATGCAAGCTCACATTTTAGTAATCCATAACTTTACAACACCACGTGTGCAGAAGCTATTGTTACACGAACTGTGCCCTGCTGACATTTTCCTAAAATAGTGTGTTACTTTTATAATTTCCGGCTGTGAAAAGTGAAGAAAGTGTTAAGCAGTAGCAATAAAAATAATGATTACAACGTGAAGGGGGGTGGAAGCAACTGTATTCTCGTGTCCGTAGCTTCGACTTTGCATTTTATAATGCCACCCCTGTCAGCTCAAATTTCAGGTTTTTCTTCACACTTTATTCAAACTTTAAATGAGATATTAAAACCATGAGTTATTAAAATGAGCTAGAAACTACTTTTCCATTTCATATTGCTTTCACCTTAATCTCCATCATCTCCTTAACCTCGACACTGTACTTTACCTATTTAATAATTTATGGTTCAGGAAGTATGGTAAAGGTAACAAGGCTGAGAATCCATCCTCACGAAGAAACAGCTTTAAAAGTTCATTTGATATGATGATGATGATAGTGTTTTCTTGAAAGCCTTTACTAGATATTTAAAATTTGTTTCCAAGTAAACATCATATTTCCGCATTTCCATAATTTTCTGAAATATTTTTCCTCTAACGTAGGAAACAAGCACAAGTACCCAACTGGAAAACGACTTTATATAAATAGTTCTATTCAAGTTGACATTTGTCCAATGTAGATTCATTGCAACGTGCATCCAGTTGCACCACAGTGAGCTCAAATGATATCCGTTCCATTGAAGGGAAGATGAACGCAGTCTTTCTCCATAAAAGGCACAATATATGATGCGTGACATTATATGAAGATGTTTTCGTGTCCTTGCAGCCTTTCCGCATTGCACCTATGCATATTTCCCCGCTATAACGATGATTTATTTCCACGCTTTACACCTACTCCTCATAAACGGATAGTAATAGAGGAAATCGACAGTATCCATTTTATTGACAGGCAAAAGGTGTGCAAATGATGAGAAGAATATCGGCAGAATAATCGAACTGGTCTTCAAAAGTATCGTCTTTGATACCGTTTGACATTTCCTCCAATTGTAGTCAAAGTTTAGTTTCAAGAAATGTTGAAATTTCATGCGAGGTTCCTGGAAATTCAAACCGACACCTAATCCATATTCCATCGGCCAGTTCTTGGACTGCTGCATTACACTTTCTGTTTCCGATTTCCTTGCAATGTGCACGGAGTCACGCTTCATGGGAAATATTTTTTATCTAAAAACCTTTCACGCAGTCGCCACTTTCTCCAAAGAGAAGGTCAGAGCTGTTTGAAAGTGAAGAGATGCATCCCACTCTTCTCTTGGTGATGTAAGGGCGTGCATTCATATAATATGCACTTGTCGATTCCAGTAGTACTAAATAAAATTGGTTGGGGTGGGTACGACACCGTAACAAACGCATTACATTCTCTTCCATTCCATTAGACTTTGCATTTTATTCATTTTTTGTGTATTTACTTCAGGCGATGCAAAAAGCAACTATATTCGCATATTGCGGTGCACAGTTTAGAATTTTAGCAGAGCACCCCATTTGGAAATGATGACAAGGGGATTAATGAATTACGCTTAAGGCTTGTGACCAAAGTTCCGCATTTTTCAAGCCGCGTGCAAACCATGAGCAAAGCTGTGTCAACTTTACAGAGTCACGTCAAACGGCAGGGTTGTTTGTTTGATATTTTAGCAAAACTTCCCATCTATTTACCTAAATATCCTTTCGTGGTCGCAGGATAGAAATGATGTGTCCACACCGCCCGTCCAGTAGCCTATAGTTAGCCCTGCCACAGGATATTATTGAAGTACATTTTCGGTTGTGCAACTCTCTCCAAGAACCGTTTTGTTACTATATCCAAACGAATGGCTTGCCACAAGCTAGTAGCTGTATCTATTTTCCGGTTTCTGCTCACGTCCTCGAAACTTTTGGAACATTGACACCCACATTGTTTTTACATCTTGTGGTCTCGTTCATATTGCGTAACAGCAGCGGGTACTCTTGTCCCCATTCAAGAGCAGACAAATATTTGCTCATCATATTTCGATCAGCTTGACTTGAAATTGTAAACAAGGCAACTGCTACAAAAATCCTCCCAACTTGGAGCCTACCTGAAACTCCACAAAAGCAAGCAGGGTCGAAATGTAATTCATACGGGTTAATCTTGAAACAAATTTTGCATTTCAACGCACTTTCTCGATAGTAAGTACAAACCTCATAAATTAGTCGCTACACGCATTTCTTTCCTCCCATCCAGTCATGTCTTGCAATCCGAATGCACGAAAAATCGGTAATTGGATTGTTTCATTTCCGACTTCATTGATTGAACCCATGAATGCATACGGCTAATTTCAAATTTCTGTGCTCGGGGACATTTTTTTGAAACTTTGAAACTGCAATAATATACCCTTACTTACGTTTTTGTCTGGAGACGCTGCATTTCGCATTACGCACATCCGAGGCATCATAATAATCATTCACTAAAAATATTACGTTGCATCCAGCTAATTTGACAGGATAAGAGTTGGAAATAAACTGATTTCTTGTTATAAAATGTGTAGGATTGGAAGTGTAACGAAGTTGGGTAAGGTGAAAGGATAGAATTGTCAGCATGACAAGTTGTCATTTACAACCAAGTTCTGTTGGGGAAAGTATTGTAAATTTAGAAGGTCATTTAACTAGATTGAATGCATAATGTGGCAATGTCATGAGTATTTTCTAGTACACTCGAACTGGCACAGACCACTGAACGGTGTTCACTGTCCTGCGAAAAGTGAAAGCTTATCACAAGTGACTAAATATCCCATTAAAATGTGAAAGCTCAATACGCCAACACTTGCAAATAGCGGTTTATGACGAATTTCATAGACTCAGAGATGTATTGGCTACGAAGGTCTGTGTTAATCTTTGTGAGTTTAATTTGTACGCTAGTATACTGGAATGTCTTTGCATTTTGTTATACTATTTCTTTTCATTGCTCACAAGTTGAACATCTCAACTCTATTCTGATGGGTGTAAATATAGTCAAGTAATTTGCAAAGAAGGCGTAGCAGTCGATTTTTAGCTAACATTTCAATTTGTCTACTCTAATCTCCTATATTCAATGGCTTGCAATTAAAGAAGGATGAAAAGTTGATTCCACCCCATATCCGCTAAACATAGTTTGCTATTTTTCAGCTATTGTTACTTTTTTCTCAACCTCCACCAGAACCTGTTCTGCTAGGCACTGTTTTTTGTGTTCCGGATTCTACTGACGTCCTTATCATCTTACAGGACTCGACACCCACATCCTACTTCTCAGTTCTGACGGTACCGTACATATTGCATGACATTTCTTCGACGTCGTTCCTTCCAGGAGTATACCGAAAACCGGTAACAAGAAAATCAGTAATATGTAAGTATTCATTTCCAATTGAATTGATTGAATCCAGAAATGTACATGGCCAATTTGAGATGTGTCCGCTGCCAGAATATTTTAAGCGTCATCGCCCATAATGTACTTACATCTTTCATTGAAAACGCCCACGTTCTCTTTCCGTATATCCGACGTCTTCAAGCAACCAATAATAGAGTTACTTTACATCCAGTTAATTTCTTGTGAACCTCAGTGGCACAATTTATAAGACTGAGATATTTGACGAAGACGAGTCATTGATTAATGGAATGTCAAGCCCAAACGCATCAAGTGGACAACTCGGTAATTTACCGAATAACAAGGCTACATCGGTAATAACAATTAACATAAAACTTCCAACATTATTCGAGATACGGATTATCTTATATTCAAGATGTTATATCGATAAATAATTATAGCCCATCCAAAATTACCTTATTTCCTATTTATCATCGTAGTACTCCGGAACATTTATGCAATTTGCCCTCTGTTTTTCGTTTCTGAGAGCCATTCAAACAATAGTTTAGAGAAAGAGCCGAGGGTGGGCAAAAATGATACAGTGTGTTAGGTAAATACAAAAGAAAGTTTATTAATACATTCCACGGTCATCATTCCTAATAGCTTTCAGGAACATTGGACTACATTTCGACTTGTTCGAATATTAAGACATAGAGAAATGTGGAAGGACTCGGAATTTTGTTTGCTATCACCATTACATTTGATCACGTGTAGAAATCCTACTCATGTCATTTAAGATGTACAGTGAAATAGAGAGCTAATTTAATTGCGTACACAAATATTCTTAGATTTAATTAAATGCAAAGTCTAACGCCACCGGAAAGTTCTTTGCCCAATTGTTTATCACGAACAGCTTGGTTAACCACATATTGCTATATTTTATAATACTTGGCTGTGGTACATGAGGTTTAACCGTTGGTCGTTGAACTAATTTGTTGCAAAAATGGAAATGATATACTAGTACTAGTATACTAGTAGTGTGATACGATGGAGGTAGATCTGTGACACAACATGAATAAACCTGCCAGTCATGTCAAGTAAATGGAATTGACTTGATACTTTTTGCCCAATTAACTTATTGGCGCCCATGGACGTCGTTGCCACACAAAAAAGTTGAACGGAATTCCAAGCAGGTACTGTATGTATTTGGGAATTTGACGTTAGTGCCCCACGAACTTGACTTCATATGGATAATTTCTGGGATTTTCTCCACGGCATTTCCATTTTTTACAATAAGGTTAAAACTTCGAAAAAAAAGTTTTATTGTTTTATTCAAATTGATTTCTTTTGAAAGTGATATACTTGTAATGCCTACTATTGGGCTAACGTGCAAACTGTTTGTGTGACGCAGCTTTGATTTGGGTAATATGTTATTTTTCCCATTTTGAACGTTTTCCATTACCTAATTCTATTCTTAACTTGCAAAGTCCTTGGGGTAATTTAGTTTCGTAACGGGATGCAATGTATGGATCGTTACGACAATAATTTGGCCTATAAATGTCACTACAGTTTGGAGCGTTGTTTTGTTCTTTCCTTTGACTTGGTAATTGTAATTATATTGGGTCAGGTGATGTCCCTTCCAGTAGCTTTCACTGTAATTTGCGATCCGATATTTATCCAATCCTTGGCTATTTTATACTGGTCAATTATATTTGGAAACAAGGTCAAAACTCCGTTCTTCTGAATGACCGGCAGAAAAGCCACAGAAAAGTTCTGTGGTTTGTGCACGAATGCAAGCGATGATATTTGCGATATGATGTTCCGCGTCATGCTATGCATTTTTAATCTTCCTTAAAATATTCGTTGGATCTAAATTTTTACAACTGTTGCAGCTTACCTCCACTGACATGATCCCTTCGTAGCTCGTAAAATCAACTAAAATAGGTTATAAAGATTTGACATGCTTGAAATGAGATGGATTTCCTAGTTAATACAGTACACCATAATAGTTCATATCTAATGAAAGCATTTAAGTCGCCTGATGTAATAATTAGAGGTCGAAAGGCGTACGACAGATTGCGACGATTGAATTTTGTTTATTTTTGATATAAGTGATTTTGTATAGAAAATTATTTCATTTCTCTTCTTTACTTTTCTAGTTTTGAGAAACGAGGGGAAGTCAAAAAAACTATAATTTCAGTTAGCCAAGTTTTCCGTCTATTTACTTTCATATCTTGTCATGGCCACCGGATAGCACTCAAAGAAGAATGAAAAGTCGTGAAGAAGAAAAGCACACCATCCGACCACTGGGCAATACTTAGCCCTGCCACAACCATATTATTGAAGCCCTATTTGATGTTGTGTAACTTTCTCCAGTAAACGTTTTGTTACTTTCTCCTAACGAATGACTGACTACAACGTACTCACAGTATCTATTTCCGGTTTCTGCTCACGTCCTTGATATTTCTGGAACTTCGCCACCCACATTGTTTTTTTCATCTTGTGGTCACGTGTATATTGCGTAACATTGACTACTCCGGTCAAGAGCAGACAAATATTTGCTGGTCATATTTCGATCGACTTGACTTAAAATTGTGAACAAGTCAACTGCAACAAAAAACCTCCCACGTAAAGTCATGAGCAGCACACAATACAAATATCCAATACGGCTGGTATCAGCTCAATACTGAACTTCTTACTTAATAGGAAAGAAAGTGAAAGATTTTGTGCTGGGTGAAATATAGAGTTACGTCACAAGAGATCCCAACTTGGAGCCTACCTTCCCCTCCACAAAAACAAGTAGGACCGAAAAGTAATTCATGTGGGTTAACCTTGAAACAAATTTTTCTTGCAAATTTTTTCAACACATTTTCTCAAACTTAAGTACAGACTTCATAAATTTGCTATAGACATTTATTTCCATCCAGACGTTTCCTGTAAACCGGAAGCACGAAAAATTGGTTAATTGTAATTTCTCATTTCCGAATTCACTGATTGAATCCAATAATGCATACGGTTAATTTAGAATTTGTGATCGCGGGGATATTTTTTGAAAACTCGTGTGTGTGTAGAGAAAATTTGAAAATAAACTGATTTCTTACGATGGATTGGAAGTAAAGAAGTTGGGTTACTTAAACAGACAGAATTGTCAACATAACAACCTAGTAGTACAGTTTCAATGTGAATGACAACTTTTTATGACTTTTTCCAAAGGATCCGACGTATGTATCAATGTTTATTTTTGCACTAATAATGACCAAGACATTTTTACGGCGTCACGATTAGTCATTTGATAACATTAGTGACTGCAACTTGAACTTGGCCTTGTTGGAGTTTATGGGTTTTTACTCCATAAATGATACCCAAACCATAACGCCGTCCGACAAAGGTTTCCTTTAATTCGTTATCACTTACTTCCAACGTAGTTAATAACAGGTTACAGGTGTTCAACTCAGTAACTCGATTACGAGCTTTAGTGTCAAAATGATGCTCGTTGATTTCGTTTCCAGAAATTTTTCACAAAAATAGAATTTCATAATCCTGCAATCACCGACAATCTGTTGTTGCCGGTGGAAAATGATTCCTACATGGATCACCTGCAAACCGGTGCACCTTTGTCCCATATTGGAATTTGCTTTTCATGAAAGATGAATGATATGTCAATGTCATGAATATTTTCTAGTACACTTTTCCAATTTTCTCTGGTATCCAGCGAAAAGTGAAAGCGCATGACTGGTTACTAAATGTCCTATTAGTTTGTGAAAGCTCAGGACGCCATTGCTTGCAAATACCAGCTTAAGACGATTTTTAGAAAAGCATAGATGTGATATCGCTGTTCCGTTTTGAATGTCGTGAGATAAGTTAGCGATGACTGGACTTTTCAGAATGGTGGGGAATTTATTAGCACACAATTTTACTTTTATGCGGACCACCAGCTTCCTTACCTTCTGCTCTGCGGCGAAGCCAAATGAAGACGAACACAAACCCAAAAACGATGCGGGTCAAAGTACGAAAGAGATGAACTTTGAGTATATTCATCGTCACTCTGCAAGGCCGTCAGAATTGTATGGTATAACAAGTGTTTTGTATAATAAGAGTTAGTAGTAGCATGTTATAATCGTATATTATGATCGTATCGTGTGTGTTTTTCCTGCGTTAAGAATAAATCATTCGGAGACGTATCACAGTTACAATGTATCAAATTTAAAAGAACGTACGCTTACTTCCTATTTTTTTATATCAATTCATCCAACATATATTAATTCTTTTGGCCCTCGTAATATATTTTGACAAGTATATTCCATACATGTACTTTCCCTGTTGCTCTACTTATCGTCTCATCGATATTTTCTATAAATTAATCTTCCACTTATTATCATTTAGTTTCATCAAATAATCGAATCGAATCAAATTTGTCTATTAATTCTTGAAGCAGCAATAGAATTATAGCAATAGGCCTCCACATTATTCATAAAATATTTCATGGCACACAGTGGATTGTTAGCTGGTCTAATTTTTACAATATTTTTCAAATAGAAATCGGAACTAATTTAACCAATTTTGCAAATAACTAGTCTCTCCTAATTTGATAAAGATTCGTACATCGGAGTCTAAATATGCACCGTGTGTGAATACTTCTATGGTTACCACTTTCATTGTCTTACTACTCATCGTTATAATAATGTTGAACGTGTTTTATGTATCCAGTTGCTATTATTTCTGCGATCACCTTTCCTTGGGATTACATTTTCCGATAGGTACACGCAAATAGGCTTGATACGTCATCGAACAAGTCATTCAGTCTGGCCCCTCATATTCAATGTACATTATGAATGATCGAAATTGCTTCACTTTTCAGCAAACATTATTCCCCGTATAAAGACGGCGAGAGAAAATAAAATAATTGCAATAGGAAACCACAATGATTTCGCATATACCTTATTTCAGGTCACGTTAAAAATATCTAAATTCGATGTCAGGTAATTACATTCTTATCAATAGCTTTTGCATTTGGAAGTGAATTCATTCATTTACCGCCCAAGTAAAGTGCAACGTATCTCTAGGATCTACTGCCGTTTCATTTCTTTCCTGTTTTTCCTTTAAGAACCCTTTTTGAGATGACAAAATTTGAAAATCCCGCCACCTAATAACTCAAGAAACGGATGCAGTTTTTGAAACCAAAATGGCAAACGATTTTTAGGAATGTATTTTCACAAACTCGTATGCCATTTTGCTTTCCGACTAGCTAAAGTTCATAATATGGCAATGTTATGAATATTTTCTTGCACACAGCTCGAATTTCCTTCTGGCACCGACCACCGAATGGTGTTCACTGTCTTGCGAAAAGTGAAAGCTTATTTCTTGTTTCTAAATACCCGATTAAACTGTGAAAGCTCTATACGCCAACACTTGCAAATAGCGGTTTGTGACGAATTTCATTGAATGATAGATATAGTGGTTGCGAAGGTCTGTGTTAATCTTTGTGAGTTGACTTATGTTAGAACTCTACTATACCTGAATGTCTTAGCATTTTGTAATAATATTTCTCTTCATTGTTCGCAAGTGTGGCAAATCAATTCTATTCTGATGGGCGTATAGTCAAATAATTTGCACAAAAGGCGTACCTGTCGATTTTTAGCTAACATTTCAATTTGACTAACCTAATCTCCTATATTCAATGGATTGCAATCCAAAAAGGATGAGTGGTTGTTTCCAGCCCATATTGTTAACATAGTTTGCTATTTTTCAAATATTGTTATTTGTTTCTCAACCTCCGCCAGAACCTATTCTGCTAGTAACTGGTTTTTGTGTTCCGGATTCTACTCACGTCCATATCACCTTACAGCACTTGACACCCACATCATACTTTTTACGGTAACTTATGAACATATTGCATATCATTGACTTGCTCAAGAGTCACCAAATGTTAACTCTTCCTATTTTCCCGTAATTTGGAGCTCGCTTTGTAGAACAAAACTTCCCACGAAAAGTCAGCGAGGAAGAAAGACAACAACAGTAGCAACAACAATACGGTAAATATTTAATAAGCATCCGTGTGGGGTCAATTTATGATAGGGGACATAATAAGTATGAAGCGTGGCGGATTTATTGTTTTTCTACGTATACTCTAGAAAACAGTGTGCATATTATTATCATTACCAGTTTTCCATAGTCATTGGGATATTTTGAAGCTCCATTTTTGTCAAAATCAAAACATAACCTACCACCACCATTCCATACAATTATCATCTTTCCATTCCTACTCATAGCATCGACTCCGCGTTGTTTTATTTTTCTTGTTTGAAAATCGTTTCAAACAAGTAAGTTCAAAAGCTATCGGTTAAAATTGACCTGACACATTAATTAAACATATGAGGCTTAGAATAAAAATGTTGGCGTTTTACAACGTAATAATTTGGTCAATTAAATAATGCTGATTCATAATTAATGACGTGCGTACCAATTATTGTGAACGAATTCTAAGCTTGCGCATTTATTGGCTTAAGTGCAAAGTGTTGGTTGGGACATATGTTGGGTTATTACGGCAGTGTTTTTTCTTCTTTTCGGTATTTTCATTACCGTGCTTTTTTCCAATTTGCAGAAGTTTTCAGAATAATTTAGTTCCGTGACGAGATATAAATATTGTAAGGATCGTGACGATACTTGGCCTAGAAATGTCACCCGAGTCCGTATTGCAGTTTTCCCTGAAGTCGTCTTGGTGGTTGTAATATTTTGGGCCAGACGATGGCCTTGTATATAACCCATTATTTTAGAGCGATCTTGTAACCCTCCTTGGAAAATTGTATTTGGGAAGTCAAAAGTCGGTTCTTCTTTAGTAGCAACAAAAACCGGCAGGAAGTTTTTCCAGTGTTTGGCGTTGAGAATGAAAAGCTGATTGAAGATGAAGAAGTATTGAAGAGGCTGCAAATATATGTTCAGTTTGAAGCTCAAAATTTGAAATATTTAAACCAGAATCCTTTCCGGCTCCATTCTTGTTTTTCCAAACATGTCAAGTTTTCCAAATTTTTATTTTATTTTCTATAACCATATTTCTCCAATCATGATATTTTTCCGGTTTCCTGTGCGTAGTAGTTTATCTATACATCACACATCTCTTCATCCTGTCCGCATACAGCAGCGGCATCGAAAATATCTTTGCTCGACAATCCCAACAATTCCGGTGTAAAGTTACATTTTCTAAACGACAAGGCATTGATCATTTCTGTTGTCTTCAGATCTCAATAACGAAAGAGTTTCAAGAACAATCACGAACTCCCGGAAGTTACCTTCACTTGACGCAAGTGCCATTTCTTTTAACATCAATGTGGAATTATTCCACTGGAATACAATGGGAATTCTGAATTGATTTTGTTGCTCTTCCTCCTGACTACGTTATTGGAATGTCTCATCAACTTATTTAAAGACAAAGTGAAAGCAAATCACACTCTCAATAAAATAAACATTGGATATATTGAAGATTTGTTTGTTGATGGTTTTAAGTGAAGAAGGGATGATCTGGTTTGTAAATTGGCTCATCAACTCAATCCATTTATCAAAAACAAATTATGTGCCGTCAAGAGGTTGGAATATTTTCCTTTATGTCGATATTTAAACAATGCGCCAACATAAGAAATGACTCTGCTTGTTGCAAAAATATTTTATCTCTCTCGGGGAATGCCTGTGCGCAATTTTTTACATATATGTTTACATTTCATACACGTATACTATGTTCAAATTGCTACACATACAATCAAATTCTAAAACCGATGGTATACTTAAGAAGGCAGAATATCTGCTTCCCTAATTGATCATCAGACACTAATCTGAATTCAACCCGCCTCACAATAAATGATACATAATAAATGACCTACTATAAAAATAAATCGCCCGAAGCACTGGAAACCTATATTGGTCGTCAAACGCCGTAATTTCCAATTGCAGTATTCCATTGTCAGCACAGCTCCACTTTCTCTGTAATTTTTTCGCATTTTCCCGATTTGCAATCAAATTGCATTTCATCCAAACTTTCACTTATTGGTACAATATATCTGAGGTATCAAGTCGTTTCCGATACCCGTCAGCTTCAGCAGTTTGTCGTTTACTGCAGTACAACGATAGGTTAGTTCCAGTATCGCTAAATACGGCATCGCATAGTTATCAGCTCGCGTTGGCTGGTAAACAATGCCACGTTGAATCAATTTATAATAGAGCAAGTAGTATGTCCATTTTATTATTAGCAGTGGTCGCATCAGTAAAACGAAAGGTTAACCTAATAATTTTTTACAGTTCTGATAGCTTTAAAAAATTCATATTTGCAATGCAAACAGGTAAAATATATAATTCCCCCAGGGTGCGTCCGATGATTAGCTAGGGAGATAAAAATGAACCGTCTCAGCAAACAGAACAGAGTGTTGTATGCAAAAGACCTAAAATATCAACAAAAGCTAGACAGCGGACAGCAATCATAAAACACGTGGAAGTGGAAGCTTATCACTGATTACTAAATACCCCATTAAATTGTGAAAGATTAATGCGTCCTCACTTGCAAATAGCAGTTCAAGACGAGTTTCAGATGGTTAAAGATGAGATGCCGGCTCACGTTTCTAATAATCGGGAGATAACAAGTTCACTTGAACTATTTATGCTTATATTGCAAAATATGTTTTGAATGTGCACCCTTCAAAATAAACTTGAGATGACAAACTTGTGAATATCAATATAAGAAAAACATGATAGCAAAAAGCAATAAGAAGAAGAGCAACTTATAAAAAGTAATTTGTACGTGTTGATTGAATACGGAATACACAACTTGTTGATTGCCCTTGCCTTCCTTTCATTAATAAATGACCTGTCAAGCCGAAGTGCATAAAATGGACAGCTCTATAATTTACCTAACTACTATGGGCACATTGGCAATAACAATAATCGTAAAACAAGTAGAATTTTCACGATACGTATGCTGTTGTGTATTTCAATAAATAATAACAGCACATCCAGCATGTCATTTCTTCCCTGTTCATCGTAATATTCAGGAACATTTCTACGATTTGCCCTCTCCCTTTTGTTTCTGAGAGAAAATTCTGACAAACCCTATGAGACAAAAGCTGAGGGTGGACAAAGTTTATAGGTTTTATTAGGTAAATACAAAATAAAGTTTATTAATACATCCCACCGTCAGCATTTCTCGCAGCTTTCAGGAACACTAGGCTTCAGTTAGACTTGTTCAGATAATGAGCAACAAAGAAAAAGCAAAATATACGCACTTCCTGTGTGCTTTTAACGTTCCACTCTGATCATTATTATTAGTAGACTCTACTTGTTCATATCTTTGCTTAGGTAACGAAAGATACATGGCGCTTCAATAAACTTGCTTAAGTGACGACACGGAGTTAAAAACGTTGCTCATTGAATCCTCTGCTCAACACGCAAACTGAACGTTACGAAGTTGCTACATGATTATAAGTAAAAATTAAATTCATATTTGCCCCGCAGTTCAAAAGAACTTGATAAACGCGTTGTTATTTTTCGTCTCAAAACTAAAAAAATTTGTGAACTTCAAATGATGTCATTATATTTACATCTCCCGAAGTAATTAAACTGTTTTCAGAATGGCAGGAAATTTACTACCAAAATTCTTACTTTTAAGCGGAGCACCAACTTTCTACTCGGCCGCTCTGCTACGAGGCCAAATGAAGACTAACACAAATAATGAAGGGCTGTTGGTGAAAGTAAGACGGAGATGAACTAGAGTATATTCATCTTCACTGTGAGCACCGAAGTGCAATGTAAAAATTGTTTGCAATAATATATTAGGGTGCAAGAATTTGTTAACAATATCATGTTATATGAATATATTACTGTCCTATCATTTGAGGTTTCTGTCTGCGGTGTCAATAAGGAATCAATTCTACGAAACCGTTTCAAATTTATAGGAACCTACGCTTGATTCCTTGTACATTACAGCAACCCACCCAACATATTTTGATTTTTTGCCTTTGCAATATTCTGACATTGTATTCCATTTACGTACTTTGCCTTTCCCTGCTGCGTTACACCTTTTGCTTTACGATAATTCTGTCAATTAACCTTCCACGTATTATCAATAGATTCAACAGACCGAGCATCAATAACACAACACTAAAATGCATTTCGGCAGATAACCTGACTTCCCTTTTAATTATACGCAACCGCAAATTTTTTTTAGTAGGCGTCCACATTATCCATGCAAAATTAAACTACTCATAAATTCATGAATTGCTAGCTGGGCCGATTTTAACAATACTTTTCAAGTAGAAATAAGTACTAATACTAATTTAACAAAAAAACTATAAACCACTTTTGTTCAATTTGAAGGTGAATTCATTTGTTAAGATCCGGATGTGTAAACGCAATATTCGAACAAAAATGGAGATCGGAAGCAAAAGTTGTTGAGACTAACATTATCAGTAAACTATTGCGCTGGACGTGTTTGCTCACTATACTGTTTAGAGAAAACTGAAACATTTCGTGCATCAAAGAGTGAAACTGCCATTTTTATGGCTTATATTGATGGGCTGCAATGGTTTTATTTGTTTTCCTTTCATTTCATAGTCAATTTAATTAATTTAATTGGACATCAAACAAGGAAGTTTAAAGACATGATATAAATGACATGACAAAAATATGGTTTTATTTGGATGTGAGCTTTTCCAGTGTCTAAAATTATACGCTCGCTCCCTAGTGAACAATATGTTCTTGGTCCAATGTAACTAAAGTATTTGTCGTAAGAGTCGGACTCTTTTCTTCATTTTGTTCTCAAATCGTCAATACATTGATTTGTCAGATCCGTTTGATTACCTTTCTCTTTTATCAGAATTTGAGGCTTAATTTCTGTCAAAATCGGAACCCAACTCACCACCATCACTTCATGTCATTATCGTATTATCATTCCTTCTCACAAAATGTACCAGTTGCTTACGTTTGCACTAAGCAAATGCTCCGAGACTTGCACTAAGCAAATGCCGCTGTTGTACATGCTATGTTGGAAAAGTTTGTTGAATGTAAGTGCAGCATGAGAAATGGTGAACGAAAGACGACAGTTGAGTGCAGCGGTTACCGTTCTACTCGGACAATATTCCCGTTCTCAAATCTTCGCCCGCGTGCATGGGGGAAAGTAATTAAGCGAATTTATTGTGGCATTCATTAATTCTGGTTTTTTCACTACTGCGACTCTCCATCGAGAAGTTTGGATTGCAGTAGCCAGCAGAAAACAATCGTTCCTATGTCCTTCTACCGCTAAAACCCGTATTATAAAATTTTGAGTTCCATGGTGTCAGCGTCGTAATCTTTTTCTTATTTGAAATTCATTTCATCGAAATAAATACTAATCAGTACTTTATCTGGCGCATTAATTAAACAGATAAGGCTGATAAGACTGACGACAGATCAACAAAGTTACATATTGCATTCAATGCCGTTGGTGCTGCTTACTACCAAAAAACTTGAACTGAATTCCAGACAAATTCGATCTCGGGAATTTCATTTCGTGTTCTGCACATATTTCAGCTTATGTACAAATATGCTGGTGCTTTCGAGGCGGTATTCCAATTTTTTTATAATACGGTTGAATTTTTGGGAAAAGTTGATTTTATTCAATTTGAATTTGTTTCGAACACAACAGGAAATATTTATAGTACTTACTTTTTGGATACGTGAAAACTTTTGGTCGACTAGCAGCGTTGGTGGGGCATTTGCTAGGCCATTACGGCAGTGTACTGATTTTTCTATCTTTTTTCGGCATTTTCCATTTACCGTGTTCCTTTTCCATTTTGCAAAAGTTTTCAGCGTAACTTAGTTTCGTGACGAAAAACATTGTTATGGAGAGTAACGATATTTGACCTAGAAATGTCACCAGAGTTCGAATTGCTGTTCTCCCGTAGTTCACCTCGGCAATTGTAATATTTTGGGTCACGAGATGCGAACCCTAAATACGTTTTTTAAATATTGAGAACATTTCAAATAGGGCAAGAATGGTTATTTAAAAACCGTATTGCTTAGATTACATTGTACACATACGTGCTTAAAGTTTGCAAAGTTTGCGCCGCCAACGCTCGCGGAATGTTTTATTTTCCTAGCTTCCTGAGCGTAGTAGTTTATCTCTACATCACATCTTTTTTCATCCTAACCGCATACAGCACCAACATCGAAACTATATTTGCTCTGTAATCCCAACAATTTTCCGCTATAAAGAGACATTTTTAAATGACAAGGTATTTATCACTTTCCTTGTCTTCAGATCTCACCAACAACACTGTTTTAAGAATAATCACGAGCTCCCGGAAAGATACTGTCACTTGACGCAAGTGGTATTTCTGTTAATATATATTCAGAAATACAAATTGTATTAGACAATGTGAATTCCATATTGATTTTGTTGCTCTTTCTCCTCACTAATGTTGCACCATTGGCATTCTTGGAATGCCTCAATTTATCAATTTATTTAAAGACAAAGTGAAAGCTAAAACAAATCCCAATAATATTAACAGAGTATTTATTGCCGATTTGTTTGTTGATGATTGTAAGTGAAGATGAGATGGTCTGGTTTGTCAATCTGCTGACGAATCGAACTGATTTAAAAAAAACAATTACGAAACGTCTAGCTGTTGCATTTTTGCTTCTTAAGTCGATATTGACAAAATGCGCTAGGATAAGAAATGATTCCGCTTGTTGCAAACTTGCAAACATGTTTTATCTCTCCCGGGGAATGCCTGTACGCACGCCTTGAACAAGCATATTTACAATTTATACACGAATTTTATGTTCAAATTGCTACGCATACGATCGAATTAAAATCCGATGGTGTTTTTAAGAAGACAACAATCTTTATTCCCTAAGAGATCATCAGCTGTAATCAGTAATCAGTATGTTTTGACCGACCTAAACTGTATGTGATAGTGAGAGATCTACCATAACTATTAATTATGGACGAGGCACCGAAAAGCATATTGGTCGTCAAACGCCGCAATTTTCAAATGATTTTTTTCAGTTTCTGCACAGCTCCATTTTCTCTGAGTCTTTCGCATTTTTCCGATTTGCATCAAATTGAATTTCATCAAAACTTTCACTTACTGCAATTCCGAGGTTTCAAATCATTTCCGATAGATGGCAGCTGCAGCAGGTTATCCTTAATTGTGGTAAAACGATAGGTTAGTTTCTTTTGCGCTTCATAAGGAGTAGCATAGGGTTACTTTTCGCGTTGGTTGGTAAATAAAGAACATACAATGAACTTATAGCAGAGGCAGCAGTATGTACATTTAATTAGCAATGACCGCATCAGTGATAGAACGAACCAACCTGACAATTTTTTATAGTTCTGATATCTTCAAAAAATACATTTCATGTTTCTTCTTTTCTTTTTTATTCCTCATGATATAAATATGCTTCACGTAAACAAGCAAACTACCTGAATAGTTTGCGTTTTTATTGCAAGACTCTTCACATTTACAATGCAAACGCAGGTAATAATACCTGGCTTCCCCAGAGTGCGTGCGATGACTTGCTAGACAGTTAAAAATGAAGCATCCCATCAACCAGAACATCGTTTAGTATGCAAATGTCCAAAATTATTAATAAAAGCAGGACAGCAGACAACAATCATAAAATACATGGAATCATATGACCCAAGAGAAAAAGGTAGGTGGAAGATCCGTGTATGTTGAAATGGGGAAACGGGAATTTTTAAAATGAGGAAGCAGATTCAAGTTTACGTCTTAACTTCAGCTTTACCGTCATGCTTACACTCGATACCATGCTGAAGCTATTAAATAAATCATGCTTCCGAAAAATGGAATGGGATGAAAGGCTCACAAATTTCTCAGAATATTATGCGCGAGAAGTGAGGAATGAAATGTTGTGGGATGGCCCATGTCGGTTGGGGTATTCTGATTTATTCTAAAAAATATGCGTATTTGAATAAAAGGTTACTTTCGTTGCATTACTTCTGAGAGCTCAGCAATCAGAAACAGCTCTGTTTGTATGACGTATTACTTCCTGTATTATTAACTGTTCGGAGACATTCCTAATAACCGATTATATGTTTATTCGTAAATTACCAAATACACGGAAAATGAGTAATAAGTTTGTAATAGCTGGTAAGGTTACATAAGTTTTCATGCACTGGATTCCCTCACTGACAACTGGGTTGTGAATTCACTGGGGTTTAAACATATTTTTGCTTTTAATGTCACATTTACCATAATTATTTTAAACGGCATGAAAGGATATCACCATGCATTTGATTTAGACAAACTTTGCAAAAGCCAGAGAGATTTATTTAGCTAGACCGTGCTACTGTTTCCAGTTGCAAAAAAACACGATTATTTATACGCTATGAATTAGTGCCGTACATCAATATTGTTTTAAATTATAAGGCATATATATATACATATCTTGTGGTTGTAATCAAATTCAACGCCTTTCCGTATTTAATGGATTCATGTCGAAAATAACCATACATCAATACATAGTGAAATAACTAGGGTGGATTTGATTTTTGTATGGATCTGCTGGGGAACGGTTGCTTGAATGGACCAAGAAGTGAACAGAACCGACCAGTAATCAATAAAAAATGTGGGGGTGTATCAAAAATCCACAAGTCCAAAAATCCACAAAATAAATTAGTGTTTAACTTGCTTCAAGTTGGGTTAGATTGCTTTATGTTAGGTTAGGTGAGGTTGGTTTAGGTTATATATATATATAAAGATAGGGTTAGGTTAGGTTAATTGACGCTAATTAATTTTGTGGATTTTTGGATTGTGGATTTTTGACTTAGAGCAAAAATGCGAAAGCGTCTACATACCTGATTTCCATAATGATATGAAGCAACCACAAATTTGTAGTAATCGGCGTCCGCATTATTCATGAAATATTACATGGCTCAATATTCAAGGACTATTAGCTTGGTAAAATTTTGCAATACTTCGCAAGTAGAAATTGGAACTAATTTAACTAATAAATAGTCTCTCCAAATTGGATAAAGATTCATATGCCTGTGTCTGAATATGCAGAGCGTGAATTCGTCAATGACCTCATATAAATTAATAAAGATATGTTCAAAAAATAATGGAGTACCTTATAAATAAGGATAGGAAAATAAAGTGTTATAAACGTTTCATATTTTTGGGGCTCCATTATGCACTTCCGTAAAACCACCCAACCTCGTTATATTTACCGTATTTATCATGCAAAGGGTGCGTAGCAAATGCGACAGCAAGGTTGTACCGCTTCCTTTCCGTCCAGTAACAAGCTATATTATACCATAATGCCGTACTTTATGTTTTCCCCTTCCTCGTCTGTTTTTTATTAATCTTCGTCGGCAGTTTGCATGGAAGACAACAACAAACAGTCGTGTTTGTTCTGGGGAGAGCCAGAACACAGTTCATTTTATTATCTCTCTGGCTGTGACAAAAGCTATCCATTCCATTTACAATAATTTGAAAATGTATTTAAACCAGGCCACAACGTATTTCACTTTCGTTCTGTCTGCTCTGCTTCGAGGCCAAATGTGGACCAAATTTTCGGGAGTTAAAGATACCTGTGTTGCCTACTAACATTAAGCAACCGCAACTTAGTATCAAAAGGCGTCGGAATTGTTCATAAAATATTACATGGCTTAAAATGCATAACTTGTTAACCGATGCAATTTTAAAAACTACTTTACAACTTGAAATTGGAACTAATTTAATTTCACTAATTTAGTTGAATAAACAATTTTTATAAAGGCGATAAATTTTAAGGCGATAAAGGGCTCACCAATAAGGGTTCAGATAAATATCAAACCATTCCATGCAATTAGAGACCGGAGCAGTTTGCTCCCTATTCTGTGCGAAAAAAATTTAAACGTTTAGTTAACAACAAAGGTGAACGTGTCCTTCTTCTGGCATGCATACAATCGGCTGCTATGGTATTTTCCTTCCGTTTTGCAGTAAGTTTGATTCGAGAACAAACAAGGAAAGTTGATGACATTAAGCGAAAACTAATAAAGTAATAATCTATTGTCTATTGGTTCTCTTGACAAAAGCTGCTGAAGTGGGTCACCGTTTTTATGCAAGTCTGTCTGACATCTTTAAATAACCATTAACGAGCTAATAGCTCCGAAAGCAATATGCCTGTTGAGTAGACAGTTAGTGTACTCAAAAACCCAGAAATTCCTGCATGTGCGATGCAGCTTATCGTTTATTTATGACCCAGGAAGATATCATTATCCACAGCCGCCACATACCACATTAACACACTACGAAAGAATTTTACTGGTGCACCTACTCAATGCATATTTCATCGTTGTGATTCATATTCAAGAAAAGTTTAATTAATTTTTTAAAAAAGTATTTGACCGAATTACAAAAAATCCTGAAATACCTAGATTATTTCCTTGTAATCACAATGCCGAAGAGATTTTGGTTTTATCTTCAGAATTGTGTGATTTAGAGCGGACCCCCTGCGACCAATTTTCAATATATGTTGACCCCGCATTTCCATGTACCGTGTCACAGGGTCAAACCAATGGTGTCAATAAGTTTCTAATAACCCATTCTACATCACCAAGTAGATGGCGTCCGAATTCCAGAAAAAAATGACGAAGCATGTCGAATACCCGAATAGTAGCTCTTAAATGTCAATGCTGAATATCAAGAAAGTATACACATATATAGGGTTGATCACGTCACTAATTACTTCAGTCACCAAGTTTCAAAATTCAAGAGTTGCCCCAAAACACCACAAACAACACAACACATAACAATGCATTGCATTTACATTTCGCAGAACCGTCTTCAGAATGGTAGGAAATTTACTGGAAAAATTAATGCTTTGAAGCGGAGCAAAGGTTTCTTTCCATCTGCTCCGCTGCGAGACCAAATGACGACTACCGCAAACAGTGAAGTGGTGTGGGTGAAAATACAAAGCAGAAAAACTTGAGTATATTCATCGTCACTTAGCAATGATGTTAGAATTGCATGGTAGAGTATAGTGTTACGACGAAAGAGTTAATAGTACAATGATATCGAACATATTAAATCTCATGTATGCCAAGATAAACAAAAAGTAAGAATACTGCACTAAAATTTAACTTTGTGGGCAGCGGGGTTCACCTAAAGGTTGATTTTCAACTCTGCAGCAAAAAGCTAATGCTTTTTCCGTGTAACTCACCCCAAGCATTCCAATCTTTTGACAATAGGGTTGGAATTCCACAAAAAGCATTTTGCATTCTATTTAGGTATTTGAAACATGTTCTCCCTTTAAAGCGTATTTATTGGAAATATTTTATTGAAACGTTTGAGACTAATTTTTAGGCAGTTTGTCTTTAGCTTTTAAAGTGGCTGATGTTTTACTAGTTTTCAGCATTCTCTATTACTTTGCTTTCGTGCAACTTACCTGTCAGTCTGTCAACTAAATGCTGTTAATTTGGAATCTGACAACTTTTCCCATATGTCGGAAAAAACGTAGATCTTATTCGTACGTAAGCTTTGTTCAGTATCTAAAATTATGCGCTCATTGTCTATTGAACAATAATAGTCATTGTCAAATGAAACTAAAGTATTGTTGAAAGATTTGAACTCCGTTCCATATGTTGCACTCAGATACCAATTCAACTATTCCCTCAGATCATCATTGTTCAGGTGTTTTATTTCAGCAGAAACTCGTTGTATTTGTGATTTCATAAGTAAACTCGAGTAAAAAGCATGTATACTATATCAATTCCCGTTTGCAGTAGTCCTTGGCCGTAGGGATATTATCAGTTTTTGTCATAATCCCAACATAGCTTGCTACCACCATTTCATATCATTTTCATCTTTCCATGTCACTCACAACAATAATTAGATGCGTACATTTGAAGTAAAGAAAAACACTCCGATTTTCTGTTGCACTTGATATGTTGGGAAAGTTTGTTGAATGCAAGTGCATCGTGAGAAGTAATGAACAAAAGAAGACAATTGTGTGCAGCGGTTACCGTACTGTATGGACCATTACCATTCTTCATTCTCTAATTATTTACATCCTGCATGTGGGAAAAGTAAATAAGTGAATTTAGTTTGACATTCATTAATTCCCCGGTTTTCTCTACTCCAAGCCTCCATCGGGAAGCTAGGTTTTCTAGGATCGAGGCTGCCAGCAGAAAATAATCATTTCTTTGTGCTTTCCCAACTACAAACCACATACTCAAATTTTCATTTCGGCCGTGTCCACATCGCATCGTTATCATTTTCTTGTTTGAATATCATTTCAACAACTAAAGTATATTAATCACCGCATTAATTATCTACTCCATTAATTACACGGGTAAGGCTGAGAATAAACATGTTGGCGTAATGTAATGTAAAAATTTGTCGATTATATCATTTTGATTCAAAATTACGTTCGTACCAAGTACTGTGATAGGATATCAAGTTCACTTGATCATTAAGAAAATCACGTAATATTTCTTTCCAAAAACATGTTTTTATAGTAACCAGGACGACAGATCAACAAAGTTACATATTGCATTCAAGTGAATGTCGTTGGTGCTGCTTACGACCAAAATACTTTAACTGAATTCCAGACAAATAGTTAACCCTCTCGGGAAATTGATTTCATGTTTGTCGTGTTATGCACGTATTTCAGCTCGTGTACAAATATGCCGCTGCTTCTGAGGCGGAATTCCTATTTTGTACAATATGGTTGAAATTTTGGGAAAAATTGATTTTATTCAATTTGAATTTCTTTCGAGCACAGCAGGATATATTTGTAGTACTTACTTATTGGATACGTGCAAACTTTTGGTCGACTAACAGCGTTGTTGCGGTATTTGTTAGGTCATTTAGCATTAGCTAGTTTCTTTCCCAGTTTTCAGAAGTTTTCAGTGTAATTTAGTTTCATTACGGGGTATGGATGGTGACGATATTTGGCCTAGAAATGAAACCAGAATTCGTATTGCTGTTATCCTGTAGTTCACCTGGCCAATTGTATATAATTTTAATAAATATTCATAACATTTCAAATTGGACAAAATGCTAGTGATAAGTATTATACACACACGTGTTATAGTGGTCACGAAGTTTGCGCCGCAAACGCTGACTGAATTTTTTATTTTCCCCGTTTCCTGAGAGTAGAAGCTTTTCCGTGCATCTGATCTCTTTTCATCCTACCAACATCGAAAATATTTTTGCTCTGTAATCCCAACAGTTTTCCGGTATAAAGAGGCATTTTCTAAATGACAAGGCATTTATCACTTCCGTTGTCGTCAGATTTCACCAGCAAAGCCGTATCAAGAGGAATCACGAGCTCCCGGATATATACTGTCACTTGATACAAGTTGTATTTCTATTAATATTTATTGTGGAACACAATGGAAATACCGAATCGATTTTGTTGTTCTTTCTCCTCACTAATGTTGCACCATTGACTTTTGCGAAATGCCCCATCAATTTATTTAAAGACAAAGTGAACACTAAACCAAATCTCAATAACATTAACAGAGTATATATTGAAGATATATTTGGTGATGATTGTTGGTGAAGATGGGCTCTGGTTTGTCAGTCTGCTGACGAATCCAACTGCTTTATATAAAAACAATAAACGAGACGTCTAGCAGTTGGATTTTTTCTTCTTATGCTGATATTGACAAAATGCGACAGGATAAGAAATGACTCGGCTTGTTGCAAACTTGCAAAACTATTTTATCTCTCGGGGAATGCATGTACGCAAAACTTGAACATGCAAGCAAGTTAACAATCTATACATATATTCTATGTTCAAATAGCTACGCATACAATCGAATTATAAATCCCATGGTGTTTTAAGAGGGGTGTATCAAAAATCCGGAAATCCAAAAATCCGGAAGTCCAAAAATCCGGAAATCCAAAAATCCGGAAGTCCAAAAATCCGGAAATCCAAAAATCCGGAAGTCCAAAAATCCGGAAATCCAAAAATCCGGAATTCCAAAAATCCGGAATCCAATAATCCGGAAGTCCAAAAATCCGGAAAACTATTGAAGAGAAATCAACGAGAGATTAGTTTAAATTAAGTCAGGTTCGGTTAGGTTCGATTGGGTTAGGAGGACCGAATTATGTCTATTTGTATAAAAATGTATGTGTTTACCAATTTTCTGACTTACGGATTGTTGGATTTCCGGATTTTTGGATTCCGGATTTTTGGCTTTCCGGATTTTTGGATTTCCGGATTTTTGGTTTTCCGGATTTTTGACATAAAGCGTTTTAAGAAGACAACATTTTTGCTCTAGTGTAATCTGTTTAACCTGGCCCGAAGGAATTGTCTGTACGATCTTCTGCGCTATTAATTTTGGCCGAGGCGTGAATGAGTATATTAGTCGCCAAACGCCGTCATTTTTAAAGGATGTTTTAAATTATCAGCACAGCTCAATTTTCCCTGCCAGTTTTTCGCATTTTCCCGATCTCCATCAAATTGGATTCCATCAAAACTGTCACTTACTGCAATTCCGAGATATCAAGTACTTTCTGATAGGTGGCAGCTGCAGCAGTTTGTCGTTAATTGCGGTACAACGATAAGTTAGCTCCTTTTTAGCTTCATAAGGAGTCGCATAGGGTCACTTTTCGCGTTGATTGGTAAACAATGGAACATGTAATCAACTTATATTGGAGAGGCAGTAGTGTGTCCACCTTATTAGCAGTAACCGCATCCGTGAAGCACAAGACTAAAATAACAATTTGTTTACCGCTCCGATATCTTTAAAAAATATATTTCTTTTCTTTTCTATTCTCCATGACATGAATATGCTTCTTGTTAACAAATAGCTTTGTCAGTAATAGTTTATGTTTGTATTGCAATGTACTCTTCATATTTTCAATGAAAACACTTGTTATAATGGCTTTCCCTTTAGTACGGCCGATATCCGACTAGACAGATAAATATGAAGTCTCGCCAATCATAATAGCGTGTTGCATGTAAATGCCCAAAACTATAAATAAAAGCAAGACGGCATACAGTAATCATAAACAGCGTGGAATCACATGGCCCGAGAGAAAAAAAGCAGTTGGGACATCCGCTGTCCGTCAGTCACTGCTCACTAATATAATTCTTTTTCAGTCAATTTTTTTTCTGCATCCAAGCTTTCAAGCTATATCATAGTCGGTCACAATTGACACAACAAAATAAGGATTGAGAAACTACCTATTGCATCGTAAATGATGCATTACGTAACGTATGTCATAAACGGCGTCAAGGCATGCTTTTAACATTAATTCAAATAGGACAGAAACGTTTTAAAATCCATAAACATTTTTTTTGCATTTAACAGAATGCGACACGACGCTGAACCCATCAAATAAATTATGCTTCTGAAAAATTGGAAAGGGAGGAAATGCTCATAAATTTTCAAGAATATTACGGTCAAGAAGTGAGGGATGAAATGCTGTGGGATGGATTGTTCTGATTTATTAGAAAATATATGCGTATATGAATAAAAGGATACCTTCGTTGCAGTGCTTTTACTGATTACTGAGCTATTTGTATATCTTATTTACTTCATGTCTTATTTACTATTTGGAAACATTCCTAACCACCGATTATATGTCCATTCCTGCATTGCCAAACGCATGGAGAATGAGTTATTGTCGTTACTAGCAAGGTTACTTAAGTTTCCATAAACTGATTCTCATGCTTTTAATTGTTAGAGTTCAACCTAACTGTTGTTTTAATGTTACACGTGCGATAATTATTATAAACGGCTTGAATGAATGCCAACATGTATTTGATTTAGACAAAATTTGAATAAACCAGAGAGTTTGAATTTGTTTAAGTCTCGAATTTTAATTTAAACGAAAACTCGTTTCCGACAAAATGGAACCGAATAAACCGTTTTCAGAATGGTAGGTCATTTAGTAGCAAAATTACAACTTCTAAGTGGAGGGTCCACTTTGTTTCCGTCTGCTCTGCTGCGAGGACAAATGAAGACTAACCAAACAATGACGGGATGTAGGTAAAATTACAAAGGAGAGGAACTTGAGCATCGTACATCTTTTCTGTGCAAGGGCATTACAATGTAATGGTATAGTGAATGTTACGGGGCAATATGGATAGTTAGTACAAACATGTTATATGAACATATGACGATCACGTCGCTTGCGGCGTACTTTCTGTGTCACTAAGGAATCAATCCTTTGGAAACGTAGCTCAGTGACACTGTCATCAACTTTACAAGAAACTACGCTTGTATCCTAGTGTATTATATTTACCAACCCATCCAACTTACTTTGATTCTATTTTCCTGCGAATTTCTGACAAGGGTGTTATACTTATGTTACCTAAATTCTGTACTTTCCCTGCTGCGTTACATATCGTCTCCTGTCGATACTTTCTATAAATTAATCTTCCACTTAGTATCATTCGATTTCACCGAACCGTCATCAATGACATGATAAAAAGACCCATAAGGACACTGTATCTTATTTACCAATTAATATGAAACAACAATAAACTTGTAGCGATCGGCGTCCGCATTGGTAAAAAAATATGACGGCTCCAAATTCATGGATAGTTAGCTGGTTCAATTTTTACAATACTTGGAGCTAATTAACAAATAGATGGTCTCCCCCAATTTGATAAGGATTCATATGCCAGAGTCTGAATATGCACAGCGAGTGAAAATATCAATGATTACTATTTTGGTTTTCTTACGAGTTGTTAAGATAATAGAGAGCTTATTTTTATGCACCAAGCAATTGTTACTGCAGTGATCCACTTCCCATTTGCTTTGCATTTTCTGGTCATTACCCGCAACGCTCCAGCTGGTCACGTCATCAAACAAGTCAATCAGCCCAACCCTTCCACTTCATTTCTTTTTGTGAAAGGTCAAAATTGTCCCATATTTCACCCAACATTTTTCTTCTTATGACGACAATAAACAGAAACGCATATAGTTGCAATGGGAAACTACAATCATTTTAAGGATATACCATAACCTATTTATGGTCACGTTGAAAATACTCAAATTTTAGTTACGGGTTGCATTGCATTATTATCTGTAACTTTGCCGCGTTTCAAGGTGAATTCATTCATAAGACTCCGGATGCAAACTGCAATATTTGAACAATTATTGCGATCGGGAAGGAAAAGTTGCTGCGACTTAAATTGACAAGAAATTAGTGTTGGGGCTGCTTGGCCGTTCTAATCTTAAACGTTACAATACGGATAGAGTGAAGTGATACTCATAAATTTAAATTGCCCAAACCGTTTGTCAGGCGACTGTGGAGGCTTCGAATTTTTTCATTTGAATTTCCTTGTTGTCGGTATAGAATGTGACTTGAATTCCAGACAAATATCAAACATCATTGGGAATTAGATTCTGTTTGCTCCGCAATTGATTTCCAGCTCTGGTCAAGAAAGCTAATGTTCCACGCTTCCAACAATAAGGCTGGAATTCCAGGAAAAATGTTTTCCATGCAATTGCAGTATTTCATAAAGAGTGGAACGGAGGTTAAGCCGCTATGTCTGAGGTTTCCCGATGCAACAATACGGTGAATAATGGTGAAAGAAAATGCTTTTCTCTCCATTAAAAATATCGCGTAAGGAAACCTGGATTGACTGAGAGATCAGTTCTTTGTATTGACAGAGACTTGCTTCAGCTTCTTTATTTATGGAGACGGACTGGATGGGACTTCCCAAGAGAACCAAACTGCTCCCCGGTAAAGAGAGATGCTGCAGAGATCCTAGTTTCGTAAACCCTGATTTAATGCATTGTAATAATTTCCCACTTTTTTCCATGGATACTCACAAATAGGATTGTCAGTAGGATACACGTGCAGCGAAATAAATTCATTCCATCAGGCAGGTACTCTAGTGATGATTAGGATCGATGAGAATTTATAAAGTGACTCTTATACACTTGAGATAGAATTGTGTCACAATTTTGTATCAACCTGTCAGTCATGTCAAATAAATTACCCTTATTTAAGATTTAGCTACTTTCACTAATCGCCGAAAAACTAAAATCTTATTTGGATGTCACGTTTGGTCAATGTCTAAAATTTTACGCTCCCTGTATAATGATCAATATGTTCTGTGTCCAACGAAAACTAAAATAATGTTGAATGAGTTGGGTTCCATTCCACATTTTGTCGCCTTAAACTAAACAAATCGTTCCTGTAGATAGTTCTTTCTTATTGTACACAGGAATATAGATCATACCAAGTTACTTATAGGATTCCAAATATCGTTGGTGCTGCTTGTTACAAACAACTTGAACCGAATTCCAGACAAATACTTGACACTCCCTGGGGAATTCTATTTTGCGTTCTACACGTATTTTAGCTCATGTACTAATATGCTGATAAGTAGTATCGTGATGGTGGTCATATTTTTTTACAGTACAGTTGGAAAGTTTTTGAAAAAGTTTATTTTATTCAATCCGAATTTCTTTTCTTCATGAAATATGAGTAGTAGTACGCATTTATTGGCTTACGTGCAACTTTTGCGTTACTCACAGCGTACGTTGGGTATATTTTATTTCATTACGGCAGTGTAACATTTTTTTCATTTTTCACTTCATTGTTTGTTTTCCAATTGCGGCAACGGTTTCAAAGTAATTTAGTATTAAGATGGAATACAGTGTAAGGATCGTGACGATATTTGGTCCACAAACGTCACCAGAAATCGGATCTCTATATTTCCTTTCCTTGGCCACATCATTATAGATGTTGATGAAAGCAATAAAAGGAACAGGTCACCTTTTCGGGTTTTCCGGAATCTTAAACGTTGGTAACGGTTAAGGACCTTGGAAAAATTCTAATGCAGAAAACGGGATAATGACTTTGCATTTCGACCAATAGCAAATATAGTAGAAAATGGCAGTTCATTACACAATGAGACATAACTTTGAATCAGCAGCAATGTCAGTCTGCAAAAGAACTTACAAATCGTCACCGGTAACTGAGCATTTAAATTCTTCCGTTCAACAATTGGAATTCTCAGAATTTCTTCCATTTTTTGTCGATGTTGACAAATTGCGTCAAGCGCTCATCTAATTGTTACACATGCAATAACATTATAAATCTGACGGTGTTTATAAATAAGGCCCAATTTCAGCCATCTTCACTATGATATAAAACCCCTCAAATCAGCTTCCCCACGTGACTAAGAAGAATAGAAACCTGCTCTTACATTTAATTGAACGAAGAACAGGGGAAAGTATTTAAGTCGTGGAAGGCCGAAATTTGCAATGCAAGTTTTCCATTATCAGCACGTTCCATTTTCTCTGGCAGACTTAGCATTCTCTCATTTTGCATCAAATTGCATCTCATAAACGCTTTCACTGTTGCAATACAGAAACATTTAACAGCCTATACAAGATAGTGTGTTATAATGTTATGGACACGAAATCTTGAAAAGCTGAGCATATAGACGAAGAATGTACTTACGTATAATGTTGATCGATTCAAATGGCCATAAAATGATATACAGAAACCAACTAGCGATTTGCATCTGTAGTTTCACCTAAAATCACGTGACTTGTGAACTGTATCTATACGGAACCAAAATTACGCATAATGTATCTAGCTTGAGGTAACGTCGATTGATGAAGTTGGAATGTATAATTCATTCCATACTTAAACCTCAAAATATTAATTCCGCCAGTTTTTGATTATTTTCACTAATATTTCATTTATGATTTGATTAACATTAAATTGGGAAGTGCCGCGGTGTAGCAAGAGAGCTATTCAAACTTACAATATTGTTTATTCACAACTAACTGGTTGTATGTGATTTCCAGAGTTTATAGGAGGCTTTCCCAGTTTAAATGTAGGTTTTAGATGACGATGGTGATGCGATGATGTTAGTCGGTTGAAAATATCGCATAACGAGAGTACCCATACCTAACTAATCGTTCGATGATGGAATACATAGGGTTCCACTGGAAGTGTTCACAGATTTATGTCCATTTACCCATGTAACTCTTCTCTCATTTTTAACATTTGTATCACCAGTATGAATTTTATCATGAACAAAGAGGCACACCAACTATCTGTTAAATATTTTTAACTCATGCAACTGCTATGAATCTGAATTGGCGTTGTACTTTTCGAATAACCTGTAACGGAATGCGATCTTGAATGTTTTGAAATCTGAATGAAATTATTGCGGACATTGCTAAAATTGATATGTTATCAAAATAGAAATCCTTTAAACGACGCTGTTTGCTAGAATCGATTAAATACAGTTTCTACAAATAAATTCACAGAACCAATTGCTGGCCCAGCTGGACGTCATCTATACGGATATTGGCTGTTGTGGTGTAATATATAGTTATAAGTTATGATCCGAAGTTGCCGGATTGATGAAACTTGGTGGGCTTAATTGTTTAAATAACAGGAAAAGGCTTAACACAAGGTAAGCGAATTAGTACGTTTAAGATTTAGTGTGATGATACCTGAACATTTAACAACCTGATGAGTAACTGCAGAAATAAGAATGCTTGTGTAACCACTAGAGCAAAAAGATCTAGATATTATGATTTGCCGTGAGTTAGCTAATACCTTTAATCAAACTTGAGTTTTTATGTTTCATATTTATTGAATATAAGTTTTAAGTGTAGCCTTTCACTTATCATTCTTTGTTCCTATGCTACCCTGGTTTGTTGTACAGGACCTATAAGTGTTATGTATATTAATAAATCCAGGCTCGCAACTACTCACTTCTTCTGAGTCAGCATCATACCAAAAATACTCACTGTATCCGTGAGAATACATATATCCAAAATAGTTGTGAATAATTAAGATGAATACTTCAGAACAAATATCTAATTTGATTGATGAATATATTATTAAAACAACCTAAACTATATTTCTTATCGCGCCGTGTTCAGGAAATGTTTTCTTATACTTGGAGGAGAATATTAAGAGCACAACGAGATGCTTAGTTATTCCCTAATTTTTGTCCATAAGGTTTAATAAGGTATTATTTATACCACGCACGTGTCTTTGTAAAAAATGCATACATTTTCACACTACAACTACTCTCCAGGTTAGGCAAATTTAGAAGGTCAATTGAACTAGGTGGAATACATATATGGCAATATCATGAATATTTTCTTGAGAACTGCTCGAATTCCATTCTGGTCACCGACTGGCGTTCAATGTCCTGCGAAAAGTGAAAACCTATCACTTGTTACTAAATATCCTATTGAATTGTGATAGTTCAGGACGCCATCCCTTGCAAATAATGGTTTCAGACGAATTTCAAAGAATTATAGATCTTATGGCCGAAAAGCATTACATGTGTTGTGGGATCAACCGAGGGTGCACTGTTTATATTTGTATACCTTAACGTCTCTGGATTTTGTTATAATAATTATCTTCATTTCTGTTCACAAGTTTGATATCTCAACTCTATTCTGATGGGTGTACAGTCAAATAATTTGCACAGAAGGCGTAGTTTTCGATTTTAAGCTCCCATATCAATTTGTCTGCTTTAATATCCTATATTCAATTGACTGCAATCAAGGAAGAATGAAAAGTCGTGTCCACACGATATCCGCTAAATATAGTCTGCAATTTTCCATATATTATTTCTTGTATCTCATCATCCGCCAGAACCTGTTTGCTGTTCACTGTTTTTTGTGTTCCGGATTCTACACACGTCTTTAACAGCTTACAGGACTCGACACCCACATCATACTTATCACTAACGTACATTTTACTTAAAATCATTGACTTGTCCCAAGAGTTACTAAATGTTAACTCTTCCTATTTTTGCGTAATTTGCTTTCTAAAACAAAACTTCCCACGTAAAGTCACTGAGGAAGAAAAGACAACAACAGCATAGCAGCAGGAACAGCAATTCCCTAAATTTCTAAGTAGCTGAATTTATGACAGTGGACATCATATAAACTTACATTTATGCTAATATGGGGAAAAAGCTGTACACATCTCCGTGATTCCTGGCATAAGTACTTATACCAAGCACGTGTCTTTGTAAAACATTACACACATTTTCACAAAATATTCTGTAGGGTTAAATACTCAGCTATGCACCAAGAACACTTACCTGGTCGTCAAATGGCATACGCACTTTTCCTGAAATAAAAAAATAATTTAAAAATGTAAATAAAAAATAAAGAAGTAGCTTATAAATAAGAATAACAAATAAATTGCTATAAAACATGTTTTATATTTTTGGGCTCCATGCTGAACTTCCGTAAATTGCGAGACGACGGCCATCCTGCCACCTTATATTTACCGCATTTATCATGACAAGAGTGTGAATAGCAAATGTGACAGGCCAGGTTACACCTTCTCCTTTCCATTTTCCTCCTCAAATCAGCCACATGATACAATGCCCTACTGTATGATGTCCTGTCTCTGATGCTGTTTATATTTTTCGTCATTTGCATGGACCATAAAGCAAGCTGCTCTGTTTTGTTTGACGAGAGCCCAGAGTACCATTAATTGCTTTTCTGTGTCGCTGTTATCAGAGGTATCCATTCCATCTACATGAACACAGCATATATGTTGTTTGCTAACCATATCGTTGCGTAAATGTTTTCGCTTTTAAATGACATCAGGGCTAGCACGTCATGGTAAGCAATCTTGTTAGAAGACAAAAACCCTTGACGGCTTGGTGGCCTATTGTTGTCGTCAAGGTTTACCCAGGTCACTGATGCATGGGTCTTCTGGAGCATGAATACATGAATACAATGAATTTACACTTATAATTGCCCCGATTACCCTAATATGATATTAAGTGACAAAAATTAATAATTTCAGAATGTGATTAAAAACTGAAAAACTACAACATGTTGAAATAACAGTTGTTAAAACCATAAATGTTTGATCAGTAGTCAATGATCACTTCTCCGTTTAATTGAGCCACCAAGTTTCAACAAGTGTATCAAATTAAACAAACTTCACAACTCCAAATAACTCTTGCATTTTCTATAAAGCTCACAAAATGTCGTAAGTATAAATACACCTTTCTTTTACAAAACCCATCCGATTAAACTGCTTCCAGAATATTTGGAAATTTACTAGCAAAATTCTTACTTTTAAGCGAAGCACCGACTTTCTTTCCGTTTGCCCTTCTGCAAGACCAAATGAGGACGAATGTAAGCAATGAAAGGATGCTGGTGAAAGTACGAAGGAGATGAACTTGAGTACCGAATTTCAAATGTTAAGTTATCAAGAAAGATATTATGTGAATACAGTATAGCGAGATCATTGATGGCATGTGTACTGCGGCGCTATCAAATCCTCGGAAACGTAGTTCCGTGAAAGTACTTTCACAGTAATATTATGGAGACGCATCCAGCATGTTTCGGTTCTTTTTTCCTTCGTTATATTCCGGCAACTGTATTCCACTGTACGTTACTTTTATATGCTGCGCTACACATCGTCTCTTGTCGGTATTTGCTATCAATTAATCTTCCACTTATTATCATTGAATTTAACGGAGCAAGTAGCAATAACGCGACAGAAAACGGCTAGAGAACCTGCTTTCCCAGTTTGATTGGAAACAGCCAGAAAATATATCAAAAGGCGTCCGCGTTATTCACAGAATATTACATTAGTAAAAATTTACGTATTATTAGCTGATTCACTTTTTACAATATTTGAAATTAGAACAAATTTAATTTCACTAATTTAGTTACCTAAAAAACTATAAAGGTTCAGATAAATATCCGAACTTAAGTGAACTGAAGGATAAAATACCCCGAACGGAACACCGAATTTTTTCCTTCTTTATATAATTCCTTATTATTACAGCCATACTTGTTGTTTGGATATTCAACAATAACTAGACATCATAGTCAATAGTCAAAAGTATCCTCTCGATTACAAATATTGTCATTCTTATGTCCAATACGATTCAGAAATAGGGTGACGTCGCCCTTCCTTTTCAGCTTACATTCTGATAGGTCAAAATTGTTCCACTTTTCATCGCCCATTTTTCTCCTTTTAACTACAACAAGAAATAATGAAATAATTGCACTAGTTAACTACAATGACTTTGGGATATACCATGACCTATTAAAGGTCGCACTAAAAATACCCAAATTCGATTTAAGGTTATTGCATTTTTGTCATAAATTTTCACCATCTGAATGTTAGTTCAATCATTAAGCACCGGAATTAAACTGCAATATTTCAACCATAATAGAGATCCGCATTAAATCGTCACAACCTGCCTGTTTGAATATTCACAAAATATGGTTAAAACTGCTCACCAGATATGCTTGGGAAAAATACCTGACAACTGATATATCGTGTCAACTTACAAGCAATATCATAAGCATGATTTAAAAATATTCCGGAAGGCGCGTGCAAGAATTTGCATAATCCGATTCCCCAGGGGGGTACTTCGAAGCTTCTTGTTTGGTTTCCAGTGAATCCCATTTCTGTTGCTTGCGCACATATAACTGGGAATTAGATTGTGTTTGCATCTCGCTTGATTTCTACTTCTGCTGGAGAATGCTAATACTTTCCCCATATCACTCATCCAAAACATTCCATTCTTATAGTAATGTGGTTGGAGTTCCGGAAAATTTTTTTTTGCCATTTGAATACTTCCTTAATGTTTCCCTTATAAAACGAAAATAATGGGGAAAACTTTACGGAAACTTTTGAGACTGATTTTTGTATAGGTTTTCGCTCGCCATTTGGTTAATAGCGGATATACTCTTAAAACATAAAACATATAGACATAAAACCTGCTGCGTTGATTGATGGTGACAGTTGTGTATTTTACAGAGATTTGCTCCAGGTTTCTTAGTAATGGAGATGTATGTGATGCGGCTTCCTCGAGAAAGAAGAACTCCACAAAGGTAAAATTAAAATGCTGTAGAGACGATAGCTCTAAGCTAAGATTTAATGTACTGTAATAAATTAGCTTTCCTCCCAGGAAGATTCGCGAGGATTATGTAATGATTAGGATAGGTGTAACATTTATACGTAGCGCGACACGTTGTTTTGGAGATAGATCTGTGCCACAACATGAATAAACCTGTCAGTCGTCAATTAAATAGAATAACTAGATATTTGGGAACTTTTGTCTAATTAATTTCTTGGCTTCGATGGACGTCGTTGGTGGCGCACGCCACACAAAAATTTCGAAGAATCTTCTCCATGGGGTTTCTACTCTTTTGCAATATCATTACAAATTCAAGAGAAGGATTTTTATTCAATTTGAATTTCTTTCCAACATGATATACTTGTAGTACTTATTTCTGGCAAAAATATAATCACATCCAAGTATGTAGACAGGCAGTCATATAATTAGAGACTCAACGAGTAATACCATAAAATGGAATTAAAAATTGTTAGTTCATATCAGGCGAATTTTGCTGTTTGTATGTTTAAATGATTTTGGAAATATTATGAGCACTTCACTTCGGACGGACAATGTATTATCTAGGAAGCATATTTCACATCATATCATAATTCATATACACAAGGGTTTAAAAGTGACTGAAATTTTCACTGAATATTTCATTTCACACGTTCACCAACATGTTTTAACCTTATTTAAAATATGAATGGAATTAAACTAAATTGTTAACATTGTTGTACCTTAACTCCACTAACATTTCTCTTCGTCGCGTCGAAAATAAATATAAAAATAGGTTTTTCAAAATAAATGTTGTGGTTGAAATTAGATGGATTTCCTAGTTAATACAGTGCAATAATATTGCAGCAATATAATAGTTCATATTTTATTAAAACATTTAATTCTGATGTAATAATGAGGACGGAAGGTCGTACAGTAAACATACGACAGAATCCATTGCCATTTGATATAAGGGATTTTGGTAGAAATGTATTTCGGTTTCATGTTTAATTTCCAGTTTGAGAAACGAAAGGAATTCGGAAACCTTAAACTCAGTTCTAATGATTTTTCTATGCACAGTTTGTATAGTATTCGCGATTCAAAAGAATTAATTTTTGTTTGTAGAATAGCCGTGTGCAGTCAAAATGAAAGCAACTATATTCGCCTACTCCGGTGCACAGTTTAGAATTTATCAGAGTTCCCCTTTGGGAACGATGGCCCGACTAATGAATTACGCTTAAGGTTTGTGGTCAAAGTTCAGCATTTTTGAAGCCTCGTGTATACCCCGACCAAAACTGTGACAATTTTGCAGAATTATTTCGAACGGCAAGGACAATTTGTCATCGAAACGGTGCACTTCCTCATTCCATATTTCGAGATTTCCAATCATTCACTAAAAGTGTTGCTTTCCATTTAGCTAGTTTGTGTAGAGGAAACTTACTTATGTGGAAATAAAATGATGTCTTGTCATGAAATATTTACAGATTGGAAGAAAAGAAGTTGCATTGTTTAAAAGGACAGAATTGTCAGCAGGACAACCAAGCACTGTTTCAATTCAAATGACAACTGTTTATGCACTTTCTACGAGCAACCATCCTATCTTTGTTTATATTTACACGTTAATAATGAACAAAACAATTTAACGGCGTCACGATTATTCATTTGATAACAGTAGCTATGCATCGAGAAACGGTTGCCAGAGCATGTCTAAAAATACATATCAGCGAAAGCAATTTTATAAGTTTGTCCATAAATGTTCAAGGTTACATGCTTTTGAAGCCTCGTGTGAACCCAATGGTAATTTAGTGTCGGCCACTGTCCTGCGAAAAGTGAAGGCTTATCACTGGTTACTAAATCGGATATATCCGACTAAACTGTGAAAGCTCAGGACGCCATCCTTTGCAAATAGCAGTTTAGGACGTATTTGAAATAATTAAAGATGGAATGACATTTTATTAATCTAGAGATCGTCAACTGTGATTTAACTTTTCGTGCTGTTATACCTGAATGTCTTTGCATTTGATATAATATTTCTCTTCATTATTGTTTACAAGTTTCACATCTCAACCGTATTCTGATGAGTGTGTAGTCAAATAATTTCCATAGAAGGCATAGTGGTCGATTTTAAGCTGACATTTCAATTTGTCTGCTTTAACATCCTATATCCTGGATTGAAATCAAAGAAGAATGAAAAGGTGAGTCCACACCATAACTGCTAAACATGGTTTGCTATTTTCCATACATTCTTACTTGTTTCTTACCCTCCGCCAGAACCTGTTCTGCCAGTCATTGTTTTTTGTGTTCCGGATTCTACTCACGTCCTTAAAGCCTTACAGAACTCGACACCCACATCATTCTTCTCACGGTAACGTACATATTACATTGCATCATTGACTTGTCTCAACAGTTTCCAAATGCTAACTCTTCTTATTTCATTTCCGAGTTCATTGGTGGAATCCAGGAATACATGCCGCTATCATTCATCCAGTTAAAAGTGTCCCAACGGTGCCGCCTCTCCTGCCAATACTACTAGAGGTATTTCAAAACTCTTTTTTGCATCGTAATCACAAATGATTTATCTAGATTGCACTTTCCTTACTTTTTCACATTTAGACTAAAAAACTATATATTCTCACATTGCCCCATCCAATGGTGTTCACTTGGGTAGATCCGGTCCCGACCAGGTCAGGGTATTGCAGGGGCAACGTGAGATTATATAGTTTTTTGGTTGAAATGTAAAAAATTAAGCAAAGCGCAATTTGGACAATTCATTTGTGATTACGATGAAAAAAAAGATTTTTGAAATATCTCTAGTAGTATTGGCAGGAGAGGACTGGACACTCTTACCGAATCTGCTGACCCCGGACCCCGTAAATGAAGACATTGGGTCAGGTAATTTAGTCAGTGAGTTTATGATATGGTATGCTAAAAAAAATTTGCTAAGCACTAACTGATTCGATGAGCCCGTGATTGAGCGTTCCGGTTTGGTAAATATCTGCTCATTTAGCTTTGGTATTTCTTTCTCTTCGCCAGTCTCCCAACTCATTATACTCGTTAGCGGATAAATATTTAAGACTCTTAGTGAAGTCTTTTTACCCAAAGGATGCAGTTTGGGGTTAGCACACCCACTTGATATGCGTTGCTGCATAAATTGTTCATTTTCCAGAAAATTTTGACGAAGCGTGTCGAATTGGCAAATAGTAGCACTATTGTGTCGATTCGATTAGCAATTTTTTTTCGTGAAAACACTCTCCGCTTTAAGATATAGTGGGTCGATTGCATGGTACAGAATGTACTAGGGGACACGAGGTATCTGTTTCCCCTAATAATCTGAAAGCTACTCCAAATTGGAAACAATAGACGTCGACATTGTTCAGAAAGTATATGGCTTAAATTTCATGCATTGTTACCCAGTACAATTTTAAAACTATTTTTCAAGTAGAAATTGCAACTAATATTAAATTTAACGAATTAAGTTATGTAAACAATTTTTATAAGCGTTCGGATTAATATCGAAAGTAAGGCGATAGCGCTGGTTAGAATAGCTTGGGCAACGAATTGTTTACAAATAACTAGTCCCTCAAAATTTGATAAAGATTCTTATACCGGAGTCTAACTATGCACAGCGGGAGTACCTCAATGGTAACTAGTTGTATTTTTTACTTGCGTGAAGACAATATCGAGATTGTTTTATGCAGCAAGCAGTTATTATTTCTGCGACCCACTTCCCATTTGGATTGGGTTCTCCTGTGAATATTACTCTTCTTCCTTCCGCACAAAACCTGACTAGGTAAATATCAAACACCCTGTATTCCAATCTTTCAACAATAGGGTTGTCTTTTTGTCTGACTGAGTTTTTCTGTCATATTTAAAGTGCATAATGGTTTGCCACGCCACGTCTTCAGCATTCGCTATTACCTTTCTTTCTTCCAAGTTTCAAAGTCTTAAAATGAAGGTTAACTCGATAAAGAAGACAAAACAATTCTTACTATTGATTGGTCATGCGAAAAGTTGCTGACATGTGTCACCGTTTCTATATGCGTCTGACATACTAATGTAAACTAACAATTACGGGCTAATTGCGACGCAAGCGATATAGCAGTTGAGTAGGCAGTAGGCAGTAAATGTACTCCAAGACCCAGAAATGGCTGCACGAGCGGTGCAGCGTGCTGTTTATTTTTGACCCAGGAAGATATCATTAGAGCTCATTACACATGTCTTGTAATAATTAAAGTAAGGTAGGATTGGGCTTGGGGGATAGCCCAATGCTCTTCCTTGTCGCCGGAGGACCCGGTGATGTCCAAGGGATCCGGGATGTAGCTTGTCGGGGCAATGTGGGATGATAGGGCGACTCGCTTGTCTTATACACTAGTGGTGAATAGGTGATGCGATAATGACTGTGAGAGGCGAGAGATTGTTAGGATACTTAAGTGTTTATTGATATAGTCAAGTGGAACTCTGTGAGAATAAGTGAGCTCGCTTTGCTTACTGCCGGCGGAGGCTTCCTCCACTGCTTGGTTTCAGCGTGCGCTTGCTACTACTCTTCTGCTACTGTGTTACTCGCTGCTTGACAACTGACTCTTGTGAGAGCTGTTGCTCCTTCTTAAATAGACGTGTCGTTATTACAATAGTATGTATGGTCATTCATTACTTGTGGCAATTGTACTTACAATGACTAATGACTTAAAGACTAATGAATGGGCTAACTATCATCGTATTGGAATGTGATGACTGATGTCACTCTTGAGGGACAGCATGGCCCTCACTCGTCCCCGTCCTTCGATGGACCTGCATGGTGTGGCGCTGAAGGCTTGCCCTTCACTTCTCCCCCTTTGACGCGAAAGCGTGGGTGGGAGTGATACCTGTTGCCAATTGTCAAATTCTATCTAGTTACAAGGTGGAAGGTCTAGGCCTCCGAATATTTTGCAAAATAATATGGTTAATAAATATACCTAACGAGTTTACAATGAAAAACGTAATTAACCTATCTGTGTATTTATATTGCTAAATAGTTGTTGCGTTATACTCTTGGTGCGAAGCGGATTTCGTGTCGTAATACCGTGACCTTGAGTTTTCATATTCTGACAATGATCTAGTTTATCGATAATTGTTTACAACTAACAATCATAGGGTATTGATTATTGTGCAATTTGTATCCTAATAAAGATGTTACATTCATGATTTATGTTTTTGTTTCCTTTTTCTCAGCATCTAATTATTACCATGATACTGACTTATGACCGGAAATATTTGTGTGAACCTATTTACAATGAGCGTGACTTGAACAACATACAAATATTCTGAATAACAAGTTGGACAAACTAACATTATTATGATACGTCTTAAAATTGAAAAAATATTTAGTAACTAGGACGAGAGCCGATGTTGTTGGTGGTGTTGAAGGAAGCGTAGCGTCGAGTACTTGGGTGAAGTTGGTTGTGATGAAGCCGTGGTGGTTATGAAGGGAGCCGTTGGGGGAAAGACGAGGGGCATGATGAGAGCTGATGCGCTGGGGAGTCTGTTTGTCTGCCATAGTGAGAAGTATGATGATTATGGTGAGGGTGGAGCGATGAGTGGCGTCTTAGGCGCGCCCCGCTTTCATTGCGTCAGAGAGATGACCTTTGTGATGGCCGCGTCTTAGGTGCGCGGTTGGATTGAGCGTCCTTCCGTATTTCAGGGGTGACTTGCTATGATGACCACGTCAGGTTGGTCGGTTGCGTCTTAGGTGCGCATTACTTCATTGATTGTAGTTGGACCTGTGCGTTGTCGTCCTGGCGATACCGTGTGCTTTCTTCCGAGTGAATAAGATAGTCGAGTGTTAGTTTGCTTTTTGAGAAAAAAATTATGTGATTAAATTTTGAGGCATTCATTATGGAATGGCAATTTATTTTAATGTAATAGTAAGATTGTCTTCTCTGTTTGTGGTTTGGTGATTGGCTCGGAAATTCTATGGAGAAAGACGCTGCTTGTTTGTATCGTTTAGCCCCATTTGTTTCGTTTGTTGTGGAGGTGGGTCTGGAGAAAATTCTTTCTTGTGCTACCATGGCTGGTCAGTCTTCGTTTGCCCCAAACTCCTTGAAGCGATCGTATTTCTGGTTTACTGTAATGAGACTGAGAAAAAACTCATGGGGAAAATTAGCTTTTTGAATTATGCACTTATTTGTGACCGTATCAGAGCGTTTTTCTTGGATGTAGAACGAGCGAGTCTTATGTCTGTTTTTAGATTCAAAGTAATGCATACAATGGAGAATGCTCGAGACGTACAAAAAGAACTGTTACTAAAAAGTGAAATCGGAATTTCTTGTCTCGTTTTGCTGCTTCAGTCAGAATGATAATGTTGAAAATGTCCTTACTGTGACTGTCTGAATATTCTTTTTTGTTGCTATTCATTGCTACATATTTTTGTGGGTGAGAATTTTGTGCTGTTGGGAATTTTTGTGTTCTTGAAAATTCTGTGTTCTTGAAAATTTCGTGCTTGCTCTTGCTTTTTGTAGTCATGCCGTTTCTGCTTTATCAACTATTTCTATATACTATTTCTATCAACTGCCTGGGGCTATATGGGATTTTGAGTTTTTCTATCTGCTTTTTCTGTTCCTTCCGAAATTAAAAACTTATTAGAACTCCTCGTAATTGTAGTTGTCATTTCACATTTTGTGTCACCGTCTTGGAGTTGTTGCAACCATAGCTGCTGCTTATTTGAACTTTTTGCTGCTTATTTGAAGTTTTGCTGCTTAGTTGACATTTTGCTGCTTATTTGAAGTTTTGCTGCTTATTTGAAGTTTTGCTGCTTATTTGAACTTTTTGCTTACGTCTTTTGGCAGAACAGAGTTTCCTTGTAATGATTTTTAGCATTTGGATAAGTTGATTTTATATGGGCGGAGGGACGTTTGAGGTGTACTGTTAGTGCACTCAAAGGAGCTTTTCAGCTGATGCAATGAGCGTTGGTATGACTCTTTGTTTTTCAAGCATTATTCAAGCTAAACATCTTAAAATTTATTGAACGGGAATTTCGACAGCAATGATTTTTTATTATGTGAGACGAGACCTTTTCGTGTCATAATAACTTGTCGTGATTGACAATTCTCTTTTTGCGAGTTGGGGTCAGGGTCTTGTTAGTATTAGTGTGTGTACGGAATCATGTTTCAGGTGCCTTCTACTTGGGCGTGAGTTACCTTTGTAGTCAGAACTTTTTGTGAGGGAGGCAGTGTTATCAGGTGGGCTCTTTTCTGTTGCTTTTTTCTCTGATGACATACTGCTCTGTGTGTAATGTCTGAGATGGCCCATCATGTTTCACTCTTTTACTCTGTTATTTTGAAAGGAAAAGATTTTACTAGTTTGTGAAGCAAGTTTTGAGTTGTCACTTATGATCATCATCGAAATGGCATCATAGTTATTGGAGGTGTGACTTTGTATTGATATGTCTTGGATTCACTTTGTATTCGTTTTTACCTTGACGATTTATAATTGATTTCTTTCCTTTATGACAGAGTGTTAATTGTATATTTTATTGCTAGGCTTAACTTATGACTTCCTCTTTTCAGATTGGTCATGACTGGGTTAGTAGTTTGGGATAGCTAGAGATTGTCGTCACGTAGCATCATGACTGAAGATTCCGTCTTACTTTTATTTGTCATGGCCATTGAATTTTTGTGACTGACTCGTATTAAAAATAGGACAAGTTACTTTTCAAACACGTGTTCATCTTGAGAAATGCTATCATTTTTATCATTTGTTAGTAGGAGAATGAGATTGCATGGGCTTTGGAATTTCTGTTCATGTAAAAGACTTTGAAATTTTTCTTAGAGCGTACATTGAATTCTAGAATTGTAGTTAACTTTTGCTTTTTGTGTAAAATTGTAATAGTGTAGAACTGTTTGCAAAATCGTAGCGTCTAGAAAAGCTATAGTGCTTGTTATTAAAAAGTGGGCATAAATCAGAGGAATTACTTTTCTTCATTTTCTAACTTTTCGCACATTTTTGTTTTTCGTCTGTTTTAATAAATTTATCATTCTTTTATCTGTACATTTGCGTGTTGAATTAAAGAAATTGTCTACGGCTTTAATAGCGACTAAACGTTAGCAGTGTATCGATTTCGCACAAGATTTGCGGTAATGTTCATATTTGTGTGTCTGTGGGGAATTGTGAGATTCTGTAGTCGACATTTTGGACTGATTTGTTATTTTCCGTTTACATTGTCCTGTTGCACTGCCCAAGCTGTGATACTTTATTTTTCTGTATTATGCGTGCTAGTGAATGAATTCCTGATTAAATGATTGACTGTTAACCCCTTTTCGTAAAAATTTTGATTTAATTATTTGATGCTTGTTTTGATTATTATGATGGCTAAAAAAAATGCTGAGAAGCTTTTAATCGTGCTGCTTGCTCGCTGTTCGTTTTGTCGTTATAGTAAGCTCTTGTCACTTATTAGTATCTAGGGCTACTTCTCGGTATTATAAAATAAAAATAGAAAATCAGATTTTCGTGTTACTGTTACCGTCCGTTATCGTTAGTCGGGGAATTTTTGTAGTTGCGCACACCTCCATAATGTAGTTTTGTTTGTTGGTATCCTCTCAGCATCCTTTCTTGACTGGCCGGAAAGCAATTTTCGACGGATTCGAAAGATTACCTATTACTTATACACAAAAAAAAAATTTTTATTTAGTTTCCTATGATTGCATGGCTTAATTTATGACGATTGGTCAACCTAATTTTTCCTTGTGTTTAATATCATCTCTTATTGATAAATGATGATGAGAACTTCGTGATGAACACTTCACATTGTAAGTAGAAAGTTGATGGTGTGAATGGGTCTATTTCTTTTGTTATAGGGCTACTTGAGCTATATCAGAATTTTCTCGTCTTCGCTTCTTCTCTTTTTGTTTTAGTGACGAAGGCCATGTACTCTGCTTCTTCTTTTCTTGCGCTGATTTGTTTGTGTCCTGTTCTGCAAGTGCATGCGTTGATGGTTCATACTCAACTGTTTTGCTCACGTGCATGTTGTTGCAGTTTGTCTTCTTCGAAGACGTCTCCCATTAAGAGTAGGAAAAATGAGATGATTCTTATTTGTTGCTCGCCTTTTCTGTATTTTTGTCTGTTCTTTTCTCTTACATGATGCAACGTATTTATTTTGACTGTTGCTAATCTATGCATGTTCTCTTGTGCTTTGTTCATTGCTTGTTATCTGGAGAGTTTTTGTTTTGTGAGAGCTAGCTTTATTTGCATGCGTTGGACTGACTACTCTCAAATTTGTCCTATCTCGCATTCCAGAAGAAATAATCTTGTTTGATGTGTGTGTTTTTCTAAGATCTTCTTCGTTGTATGATGCATTTTTTATCATCCCTACTTATATTACCTCTGGTCGTTTTCCTGCGTCACTCTTTCTTGTGTCTGTTGCATTGATACGTTTTTAGCTCAGGGTCGTGAAATTGCGTTGAGTCATGACAGGATGTAAAAAGCCATTAATAAAAACTTGCCAGTAATGAAATATAACTATGCGTGTTATTTGATACTTGGTCGTGTGGCTGAAAAATTGTTCTCTTCATACGGAATGTGAATTTTAGTTATGTATGTTTGACAAGTGGACTGCCACACCACGTGGGCACAGCGATATCACGAAATGTCGATACTTATTCCTTCATGTTTTGTCTTATCACTAAATAATGTTTTCTTCTCTTTGCATTTTTACTATTTTTACACGCGGAACAATAATTCGGATTTGCCACATATTTTGTGACTTTTCATGTAAAAGTTGGTGGCGCCGGTAATTCTTAGACTATAATTAAATTGTAAATGTTTGTATACCTAGTTTGACTATTCGCCTTCAGTTGTATGATCGCGCTTTGACAATAAATTGGTATATTCACGGTTGAAATTAATGTTCAAAAAAAAAAAGAAAAAAAATTTCTTGTTGTATCTAGTTTTGTGCTCTGAGAAATTTCTCAGTCTTCTACCTACACATCTAGTTGATCCGTATTAACACTTGTATTGCTGCGTACGCCTACATTCCTTATTACATTTATCTTACATGATATAGCATGATATAGCATGACATGTGTCTTGCATGTCTGGCAAGCTGCTTATCTACATGTTATATTACACTTTCGAGAGACTTTTTTTTTGTCTTCTGAAATTGTTGTTGTGTCCTGCTGACTTTCTGTAATGTAAGCTATGATTGGAGCTGGGAAAATCGTGAGAAGGAAAAAGAGATTATTACTGAAATGTCGTTCAAATGAGTTTTTGTATCGCCTCCATTTTGCTTTGTTGCTGTGACATTATGATTCCTACGAGCACATTATGTTATATAGAAAAGAATATTAATGTATACGAAAAATGAAAGTACTGCCTGTTTAATATTGTGGCTGAAATTTTTACTTTATCTCCAATGATTTTTTGTTTCCATGTAGATTCTTTTATTTGAACTGAAGCTGCGTATTTTTTTCTTAGAACTGCTTTGAGCTTGCTTTTTTTGCTTGCTACTACAGTTTCTCAGTGATTATACTGCCAATGAATTACTTGTTCCTTGACAAAAATGTCTCTGCACTATACATGATAAAAAAGAAAACACATCGTTCTGTATACCTATATGATACTTGTTGCATTCCTTTTTTATTTCCGTTGAACCTTCTATGAGCTTGCGTTTGTGCTTGCTGCAATGGAATTCGCTGAGACATGACTCTTTTCATGGCCCGCATTGTGTTCAAGGCAGTTTCGTCTTTTGTTTTGCTGATCTGCATTCTTGTGTTCTTGTTACTCTACTCGTTTCATGCTTGTTTCTACCTACATGAATGAATGAACTAGTCAATGACTGAGCATGAAAGAAGCAGTGGCAAACAAAAACATTGAATGAAATGAATCATCGGACTGGTAATTTTTTACTCCATCTCGTTTGACTATACATTTATTATTTTGGCTTACTTATGATTCTATGGTGATTTTATGCTTAAGATTTTATCATGCTAGGAATTTATTAATGAGTTTTTAGAAGCGATAAATATTATGTTACTTGCATTATCTACTTGCTAATTATAAAGCTTTTCTTGATCGAACGGAAATTCTAGTAAACATCTTATCGTGTATTTAAATGTTTAGTTTTGCTAGTGATTCTCTTAATGCCCCACAGTCATGTCCTGTCTTTTTATGGATCCTCTTATTTCATGATTACTCTGGGGTATGGCGTCGGTGGGCGAGAGTAACGTGAGTATTCTAACTGGGTAGCTTCTAGCCGTGAACTAATATTTGATGCAATTTCGGAACTGTTACAAAGATTCATTCCATGATTATTTACGGAAGCATTGTTCTGCTCCTTTCTTTTTCGCTTTCTCGCTTTTGCGGCGACGTTTCTCTTATGCTTTCCCCTAACGCATGCTGGCCTGAGGATCTGTCTCACAAAAGTCCAAAATTTTTGGGATCTATTTTCGACTTGGCTGTCGATTGAAAAGGTTCTAGCATTTTTCCGTTTATCTAACATTTCAAAAACGTCATTCACACGCGGTTTCCGTGGGGGTATTGGTGGAGGGCTGGGATTTCTTTCTTCATTTTGAAATTCACCTCTTACCGAATGAATCATACCATGACTTATCGATGCTGTTATAGAATTACTCATTACGGATGGCGGTGCCCTTTGGACCCTCATATTTTCAGTGAAATGTCTTCCTACTGATTCTTCCCTTGGTCTCTTTTTCTCAACTATTTTTGTTTGTGCTGACTCTACGGGGATGTTATTGTTGCTATCTGTATGATCTTGTTCAGCATTTGTAGTCCTTAACGATAGATCTCTTAATGGTGATTTTGAAAGAGCGAAATTTTTCGCAAAGGGGTTAAATGAGAACGGTTCATTTAGCTTGTGAGGTAAGCTTTCCAGACTCGCCTTGTGCGGTAAAATTTTGGTCAGACCGAACTTTTGTGAATATATTGTACCACGACTATGAAGAATGTCTACCATTTCTTGGATCATGAAATCTGCACCTAATAAAATTTTGTTTGTAACTGTGTCTGGAACTACAATCATGCTCAATATAATTCTTGTAGAGTTTATGTATAACGATACATCTACCGTGCCGTAATTTGGTACTTTCTCTCCTGAAATGGAGAAAATTTCCATAGCTTCCGTTGTCCGATTGATGGGAAGACCTACTCTTTCTGCGGTGCTTCTGCTAATAAGTGAATGCCCAGATCCAGTATCTAACTCTCCAATGACGTCGACATTATTAATTTTAATTCGAATGCATGGTGTGGGACAGCCTGAGTTTGCTTGTAATTTTCTAATCTTACTGTTTTCCGCGTAGAGAGCGTTATTTTGTTCTTTTATTTGTGCGAGCTCATCGTGAATAGCTATTAGGTAACTGTCAACGGAAAGCAAATCTGAATTTTGTGAGCGGCTATCTCTTTTCCTTTCATATTTTTGGATGATCTGTTTGAAATGAGAAAAGTCTCTAACTGGACCATTAAGGTCTACAAATGATTGGACTGACTCGGTCATTCCGGAATATAATGCATCTACCCATGCTGACTCCTGGACGGATGAAAAATGAGACCCTGCTAAAAATTGTATTCTGTATATGAATGCTAATGCTGTTTCGTTCTCTTGTTGTTTCTCGGTCAACAATGCGCCTAATGAAATTGGTGTTTCAAATTCAAATGCCGCCTCCTCTATAAAGTCACAACAAAGTTGGATAAATGAGTAATTAGGTTGTGATATTTTTTGGTAGTTTAGATCAAACCAATATGAAGCTTGATTGTTTTCAAAAGCAAAAGGAAGCCGAAACTTTAATTGTTTTTCAGTCAGGTTCCTTGATAGACCGTATTGAGTGAATTTTTTAATGAAAGTTTTCACCCGTGATTTTGTGAATTTGCCCTTGAAATATATATCTTCTGACATGTTTGCGGTACTGAGGAAATGCGCTACCAAAAGCAAATAGATTTTTTATTGCACCAAAAAAATGACTTTTTTTTGTGCTCGTGTCTTTAAAATCGTCTGATTTTGTTCTGATTCTTATGTTAAAATATTGTTCCTTACCTTGTTACCGGAATTACCATAGGATCCGTTGGGAATAATTGTTTTCGTTGAACTGCACGTTCCCTCCTCTATGTCTCTAATTGCCCGTACTGTGGACTATTTTCTAATGTTTTGTCAACTAGAATATTTTGTCTTTATTGTTGATAATACTTGTTCTCTTTATCTATTTCGTTTGCTGTTCATCACTTTCACTTTGCACTTTCCTAACTGTTCTAATTATTTCGTCACTTCTGTAATGTTGAGAGGTAGTTTGACTCAGAAACGAGCCAGTCTACACCAGTAAGGTAGGATTGGGCTTGGGGGATAGCCCAATGCTCTTCCTTGTCGCCGGAGGATCCGGTGATGTCCAAGGGATCCGGGATGTAGCTTGTCGGGGCAATGTGGGATGATAGGGCGACTCGCTTGTCTTATACACTAGTGGTGAATAGGTGATGCGATAATGACTGTGAGAGGCGAGAGATTGTTAGGATACTTAAGTGTTTATTGATATAGTCAAGTGGAACTCTGTGAGAATAAGTGAGCTCGCTTTGCTTACTGCCGGCGGAGGCTTCCTCCACTGCTTGGTTTCAGCGTGCGCTTGCTACTACTCTTCTGCTACTGTGTTACTCGCTGCTTGACAACTGACTCTTGTGAGAGCTGTTGCTCCTTCTTAAATAGACGTGTCGTTATTACAATAGTATGTATGGTCATTCATTACTTGTGGCAATTGTACTTACAATGACTAATGACTTAAAGACTAATGAATGGGCTAACTATCATCGTATTGGAATGTGATGACTGATGTCACTCTTGAGGGACAGCATGGCCCTCACTTTAATTAATCGCATTTGATATGTCAACCAAGACATTAGGGGGGGCATTATAATAATAGCAATGGGCAACAACTATGATGATAATAAAACCCGTGTAAGTGTACTCCCAAGTTCTCGTTTGAAAATGAGATGATTTCAGGCTGATCATCATCAACGTTTATAAAGAGTAGAATGAAAGTTAAGCCACTGTCTCCGGTTTCCCCATCATGCAAAGATTCGGTGTGAAATGGCGAAAGTAAACATGTTTTTTTTCTGCGCTGGAAATATCGCGAATGGAAACCTGGATTGACTGAGAGATCAGTTCTGTTACACAACTTCTGTATATTAGTTACAGCTTCTTTAGTTACGAAGAAATATTACCTAAGAAAAAGAACTGCATCCAGGTAAAGAAAGATGCTGCAAAGATCCTAGTTCCGTAAGACCTGAGTTAATGCTCTGCAAATAAATTAGATTTTCTTCCATGACTCCTCAGCAGGATTATCCATTCAACTTAGGCAAGTACTCTAGTGGTGATTGGGATAGATGAGAATTTATAAAGTGACTTTGATACACTTGAGGTAGATTTTGTGTCACAATTTGTATCAGCCTGTCAGTCATGACAACTAACTAATGTTTATTTGACATTTATTTACTTTTCCCCAATCACCGGAAAATCTGATTTTATTCGGATGTCGGATTTCGTTCAGTGCCTAAAATTCTACGCTCGCTGCATGTTGAACTATGTTATTCGTCCAACCAAAAGTAAAATATTGTTGAAAAAGTTGGGTTCCATTACACATTTTGCTCCCATCAGCTCAACATGCCGCTGCTGTAGATCGTAGTTTCTCATAGTAGACAGGAATATATATGATAGCAAGTCACTTATAGGATTCTAATGTCGTTGGTGCTGATTGCTACCAAAAAATTTGAACTGAATTCCAGACATACAATTTGAATTTCTTTCCAACATGAAATATTAGAAGTAGTACGCATTTTTATTGCCTTACGTTCAAACTTTTGTTTAATCGCAGCGTTTGTTGGGTATATCTTGGGTCATTACGGCAGTGTAATGTATTTATTTTTTTGGTATTTTACGATACATTGTTTGTTTTCCAATTTGCAAAACTTTTCAAAGTAATTTAGTATTGTGATGGAAAACAGTGTAAGGATCGTGACAATATTTGGCCCAGAAACGTCACCAAAAATCGGATCACTATATTTCCATTTGTCGATATTCATAAATTGCGTCAAGCTCTCATCTAATTGTTACATATAAAATGCAATTGTAAATCTGACGGTCTTTATAAAGAAGGCACAATATCAGTCCCCAATATATGACATTCAACCACCATATCTGCCCTCCAGCCTGTCTGAGGTAAAAAAGGAACCTACTCTTACTATTAATTGAACGAAGAACAGGGGAAAGTATTTGCGGCGTGGAAGGCCGTTATTTACAATGCTGGTTTTCCATTATCAGCAGTTCCATTTTCTCTCTCTGTTTTCGCATTCTCCAACGTTACATCAAATTTCATCTCCTGAAAGCATCCACTGTCATATCTCGTGTTCACTCATGTCATGATAAATTCCGTAAATATGTACTTGAAAAACCCTAGAAAGCTAAGGAAATTCATGTAAAAAGAAAAATGCGACACATGGCTCAGATTGTGAAGATTTTCTTGAAATATATTTGGGCGGAATTTTGACTTTTAAGCAGACTTCTCTAGTTACGATGGATATCTTGACGTATTATTTTTCTAATCTGCAGATGAAAGTCGAAGTAAGTGTTGAGCCTTTGAGGAATAAAATATAATGATAGTAACGCGAGAGGGTATAAAGTAAGCCGGATTCTTGTGCGTGTAGCTTCAACTTCGATTTCTATAACGCTACCCTTTTCAGCTCACGTTTATCTCAACAGTACAAAAACTTTGAAATGGTGAAATAGGAATTATTAAAATGAGATAGAAACTCTTCCATCCTCCTATTGCTTCCACCTGCATGCCTATGATTAACATCGACACAGTACTTTACCAATTAAATAAATTATGGTTCAGGAAAATATATGCAGGGAGGAAATGCTTATAAATCTGTCACAATATCACGCACAACAAGTCGAGAATGAAAATTCTGGCTGGGCTTCTCTTCTTTGTAATGAACATTAAAAATACGCCAAAAACTCGTTTACTTGCTCTCCTAAACTTTGCTCACAAGGAAACTCCTGGCTCGAAATCCGATACATTATATGCATTTCGAATTGAGTTTCCGATAGCTTTGTTCATTGGGTCTTACGGCACAAGTGTAATTACGTTTACTTGTGGATTAACAATTGAAAGGGACATTTAACTCATTTACAGTTTTGCGAGACCTTGCAGTTATGGATTCTGATTATTTTCCAAACTTGACCTTCAGCTCATGCCAAGTACTTCTTGAAGTAGGTAAGTTAAGCCTTTACTGCAAATGAACATTTATGACTGCATTATATGCAGGATCGGCTGTTAAAGCTTCCACGAAATTGGTGAAGGTCAAGTCCTGGATTTACTTGGGTTTCTCGAGACGTTCAGCCGCCTTAACATCATTTCCGTTGCTGTGCTCGGAAGGATAATCAAAATGACCTTCAAAAGGCTGTTCTGCGAATCGTTTGGCATTTCCTCCAATAGCAATGTATAAGGGAAATTTGGAAATCCACAAATATATTGTTTTCAGTACCAGCATAAAACTGTTTTGAAAGCGCAAAGCCTCCCAAACAGGTTTTCGCTCACTTGTTTGTGATGAACTTATCAAGTAGCAATTTATTAACTACCGGAAGCATGAAATGCTTGAAAGGTAGTTATAGCGATTGATCTGTTTGTCTGTCTGTCCGTCCGTCCGTCCGTCCGTCTGTCTGTCTGTCTGTCTGTCCGTAAACACTCCGTATAACTTCCCTCCACGTTGACCGATTTGACTCAAATTTGGCATAGAGGTACCTTGGCCCATGGCCACGTTCCCTATTGATTTTCAGCCATCTATCTCATCATTGACCGGAAGGAGGGGGGTCGACGTCTATGGGGTGGTGGGGGTGACAAAATTGTCAAAAAATTTTATTGCATGAGGGGATAGAGGGGTGCAAGACGAACATTTTTTGTCAACGCACCATGGGTCAAATCGGTGACCTGGCGGTGGGAGGGGCTCCCGAATGTATAGGGGTAAAAAAAGTTATTGCATAAATCAGTGGATATGGTCAATTTGAATTTATTTGACGTAGCATAATGGTCAAATAAGTATAAAATTAGTTAGTTTGGCATGCACGATTCTTCCGGTAGTTATATATTAAAGGTTACACCTTACTAGTTATTGATAATTTTCTCTACTTTCACCATTTAATTTTGATCATTATTGTAAATTTTACTCACCACTTCCTTTAAGATGTACATTGAAATAGAGAGCTAATTTTATTGTTGACACAAATATTTCCATACCTAAATCATATGCTATGTCTGACGCCGCTAGAAAATATTTCGTCGAGTTCGTTGCCACTGGCTGCTTAGGTATACAAAAGGGGGTCCACGATTCAGTAAACTTGGTTGAGACACGGGGTAATAACCTTGCTCATTAAATCCTCTGTTCTTAATTTATTATGCAAATGAGATCCAATATTACACTAACCAAATGAATTTTATGGCAATCGCTGAACATCATAAATAGATGGATTTTTATAAATGTCATTAGATTTTTCTAACAGTCTGCTCGAATTGCCGCTCGGCCACCTGGTGGCAGTCTGCTTCGCGTGAAAAGTGAAAGCTCATTTACGCAACGCTTTGCAAATAACCTTGAAATTGAAAACTCATTACAGAGAAGGATGGCTGTATTGTCGAAATAAAGCATTTCAAAAATCGCCAGATTCCACATAAACCCATCGATGGGTATCCTTTGCATGTCTGCGTTTAGTTTTTAGCTTAAATATTTCTGTCTTCACTAGTCTCCCATCTCATTATGCTCGTTAGCAATAATTCAAAAGTACTAAGCACGACGAAACTGGGTTTGCTGTTGCTTTCGCCATTTAATTAGTGACATTGTAGAATACAACACAAAAACATGAAACTATTATAGCAAGCAGTAAAAAACTGAAAATAATTTCTTCCACTTATTATCATTGAATTTAAACTAACGATCCCCAACAAAATCATTAAACTTTATTTCCAACTACCTGATTCCCACATTAGTCCGAAACCAACCGCAAACTTGCAGGAATAGGCGCCCCCATTATTCATTCAACATTACATGGCTCACACTTCATTGATTGTTTGCTGGTCCAATTTTTACAATACTTTTCAATTACAAATTAGAATCAATTGAAAACAACTAATATATATTGTTTAATTTCAAGATAAAATCGGCGTTAAACTTTATTATCACTGAACCATCACAACCTACGATGTATGAAGATTCACAAAAAACACAAGGTCTGCTGAGCGCTCGCCAGGAATGCTGAGAAACAGGCACAACTGATATGTGAGTTATCGTTGCAAGCTTGAACGTAACAATACGAATAGGATAAAGGGATACTTTGGAATGTACATATAAGTAATCGCATAATGTGCTTCCCCCATTTATTGGGGACATGTTATGGAAACATTAGAGAATGGGTTTTTGAATAGTTTTTCGCTCCTCTTTAATGTGGCACTGTTTTGTTGGGTCTTCAGCATTCACAATTACCTTGCCTTCTTCCAAGCTTCAAAGACAAGGAAAAAAATAACGAGCTAATGGCAACGAAAGTGATATATGCAATACATAAGCGATGAACTCCAAAACCTTGAAATTGCTGCACGCGCAATGCAAATAATCATTTATTCATGCAACTGGAAGTTATCATTATAGCCCATTTCGGCTGTCTTGTTTAATAAATACATCGCATTTGAACGTCAAGCCAGACAGGAAGGTGGCCACTATCATAATAACTACAGACGTGATGATGATAATAATAAGTTTACTCCCGAGATCTCGTACATAAAAATGAAATTGGTCGATAATGTTGTCATACCAGGACTCTACGCTGCAATGTTTATGTGGGTACTATATTTTGTTAAAATGCTTATAATACAGTACTGTATTACTTAATTTTAAATACATGTAAATACATTCAAGCGCATCACCATTCAATGTTCATAATGATTGGAATTGAAACTAAGCTACTACATCAATTGCATCTCAGGTTCCCAAACGAACAAAGAGTCTGTAATGGCGAAACAAAATATGTGCTCCCTGTGTTGAAAATATCGCGTGAGGAAAACTGGATTGACTATGAGAGATCGGTTGTGTATATTGACATAGATTTGCTCCGGCTTCTTTACATATGGAGATACACTGTATGGGACTTTCTAAGAATGTGAAAGCCTCCCGGTAAGAAAAGATGCTGCAGAGATCCAAGTTTGAAAGCCCTAATTTAGTGCACTGCAATAAATTAGGGCTTACTAATTTATAAACTGACTTTCATATTTAATATTTCAGCTGGGTCTGTGTCACAAATCACCTGTCCACCATTGTCAGTCATGTCAACTTAATGATGTTTATTTGACATTTATCTGTTTTCACCAATCTCCTAAAAATTAAAATCTTATTTTGATCAGAACTTTGTGATATTTGTCCAAAACTATACGCTCGCTGTGTCGCTGTCTATTGAACAGTATGTTCTTCATCCGACGAAAATATAATATTGTTCATACTTGAAGGTGTTGGGTGCCGTTACTCCATTTCGTCTCTTCAACTGAATAAATAATTTCGATAGATAACTAGACTGAAAACTTTGCAGGAATTTTTGTTTCTACTTATACTCTAGAAAATAGTATGCATATTATTACCATTACCCGTTTTTTCCGCTTTATGTCAAAAATCCGGAAAACCAAAAATCCGGAAGTCCAAAAATCCGGAAATCCAAAAATCCGGAATTCCAAAAATCCGGAAATCCAAAAAGCCGGAATCCAAAAATCCGGAAATCCAAAAATCCGAAAGTCAGAAAATTGGTAAACACATACATTTTTATACAAATAGACATAGTTCGGTCATCCTAACCCAACCGAACCTAACCGAACCTAACCTAACCAAACCTGACTTAATTTAAACTAATCTCTCGTTGCTTTCTCTTCAATAGTTTTCCGGATTTTTGGACTTCCGGATTATTGGATTCCGGATTTTTGGCTTTCCGGCTTTTTTAAATTCCGGATTTTTGGATTTCCGGATTTTTGGACTTCCGGATTTTTGGATTTCCGGATTTTTGATACACCCCGTTTTTTCCATAGTCGTTGGGATATTTTGAAGCTCATTTTTTTCAAAATCACAACATAACTCACCACCACCATTCCATACAATTATCTTCTTTCCATTCCTCCTCATAGTATCGACTCCGGGGCGTTTTATTTTTCTTTTTTGTAAATCGTTTCAAAGAAATAACCTCAAGAGCTATCTGTTGAAATTGACCTGACACATTAATTAAACATGTGAGGCTTAGAATAAAAATGTTGGCGTTTTAGAGAGTAAACATTTCTTCAATTAAATAATCCGGGTTCATAATAAATGACGTGAGTACCAATTATTGTGAGCGAATTCTAACTTAAATTGTTCATTAAGAAAGTCATAATACGTGAGAGTTTTCTTTGTTAAATATAGATTTTCACAGTAAACATGAATGCAGAAGATACCAATTTACTTATTGAATTTAGGAATTGACCCTCTGGCCTAAATTTCATTTTGTCCTCTCCACGTATTTCGGTTCATGTTAAAACATGCTGGTGCTTTCTCGATGGCATTCCAATGTTCCACAATATGGTAGGAAAGTTTAAGAAAAAGTTTAGATTTTATTCACTTTGCATTTATTTTCTACTCGAAATAGTAGTGCGCATTTATTGGCTTACGTTCAAATTTGTGTTGGTTGGGGCATATGTTGGATTATACGGCAGTGTTTTTTCTTCTTTTCGGTATTTTCATTGCCATGATTTTTTCCAATTTGCAGAAGTTTTCAAAATAATTTAGTTTCGTGACGAGATATACAGACAAGGCCTTTGTCACTTCCGTTGTCTTCAGATCTCACAAACGAAAGAGTTTCAAGAACAATCACGAGCTCCTGGATGTATATTTACCTTCACTTGACGCAAGTGCTATTTCTGCTAACATCAATGCGGATTGCAATGGGAATTCCGAATTGCTTATGTTGCTCGTCCTCTTGACCACGTTTTTGGAATGCCTCATCAACTTATTTAAAGACAAAGTGAAAGCAAATCACAATGTCAATAATATAAACAGATGATGTATTGCAGATTTGCTGGATGATGATTCTAAATGAAGAAAATGGTCTGGTAACCAGACTCTGGTTTGTAAATTTGCTGACAAACTCAATCGATATATCAATAACCAATTATGTGCCGTCAAGAGGTTGGAATATTTTCCTCTATGTCGATATTTAAACAATGCGCCAACATAAGAAATGATTCTGTTTGTAGCACAAATATTTTATCTCTCTCGGGGAATGCCTGTGCACAATTTTTTTTTACATATGTATATGTTTACATTTCATACACGTATCTAATGTTCAAATTGCTACACATACAAAATTATAAGTCCGATGGTTTTTTATAACGTCAGAATTTCTGCTTCCCAAATTGGTCATCAGACACTGTAGTCTTCATTCTACCTGCCTCAAATAACGATACCACATGATCTACCGTTGTCATAAATCGGCCGGAGCACTGGTCATCAAGTGCCGTAATTTCGATAATAATTTTATAATAATAATTCGATAGTAATTCAAATACTTTTTTACAGTTACGATATCTTTAAAAAAATACGTTTCATATTTCTTCCCTTTCTTTTGCTTTCTCCATGGCAGAAATATAAATACCTCCTGTAAACAAACCCACGTCCTTTAATAGTTTGTGTTTTTATTGCATTGGGCACTTCATATTTGCAATGCAAACAGGTAAAATATATAATTCCCCAGGGTGCGTCCGATGAATAGCTAAATAGATAAAAATGAACCGTTTCGGCAATCAGAAGAGAGTGTTGTATGCAAAAGACCAAAATATTAACAAAAGCCAGGCAGCGGGCAGCAATCATAAAACACATGAAATCATGTGGCCCGATGAAAAAGAGCAGATGGGACTTAGTCGTCTTCACTCGTGTCAAGATAAAAGTCGTAAATACAAACTTAACAGATCATGACAGTTAAGGTGCAGAAGAAAAATACGCCACATTTTTCACGCTTTATACTTTTCAAAATGATTTATGAGCACATTCACCTTCTGTTATATATAAACCGCATAAGTGAAAGATATGCATCAATCGGCGTCATGGTAGGTATCTAACCTTTCATTACAATAATCGAATATTAAATTTTTTTTCTAAATCTTAAGTTGCGCTCACGTCTAACTGTCGTTCTAGGTTTCAAGCTTTTCTCCACACTTTCAGTTTTTGAATTAAACATATTTTTTAATGATGACTTTGCAGACTTGCGATCAAATGAAAACTAGCCTTGTTTTGGTCGTCAGAAAAATCAAAATGAGCTTCAAAAGATTCTTCTGCCCATCGTTTGGCATATCCTCCAATAGCAGTATAAAAGAAAATTTGAATAATAAATCCTTATACTCTCAACAAAATGTACTTTCAAAATTCAAAGTGCTTAAAATTTCTGTTCCATTCACACGGCATGAGAAAGTTATATTGACCTTTGTGTTTTTCAGATTTCTTGCATCGTACTGACATTAATGCTTCATGAGAGATATTGTGCATCTAAAATCCTCTTATATTCATAATCGCCGTCACTTTCTCCGGTGAAAGGACGGAACTTGCTTGACAGTAAAAAGATGCATCTCACAATTCAATATATCCAAGTAATAGTAAAATAAGCAGCGAAAATTAGTTTGTCCGTTTTGGAAATATTGTGTAAATTTGGTGTGTATGTATATAGTTTATAGTTTTAGTATAACCCGAGTAGTTTATCCGTGCATCATATCTCTTTTCATCCTGTCCCCGTACAGCACCAACATCAACAATATCGTTGCTCTGTAATGCCAAAAATTTTCCGGTATAAAGAGGAATTTTCCAAATGACAAGGCATTTATCACTTCCGTAGTCTTCGGATTTCACCAACAAAACCGTCTCAAGAGGAATCACGAGCTCCCGGAATACTGTCACTTGACGCACGTGGTATTTCTGCTAATATCTATTGTGGAAAACAATGGAAATTCCGAATCGATTTTGTTTTTCTTTATCGTGACTAATGTTGTACCATTGACTTTTGCGAAATGCCCTATCTATGTATTTAAATACAAAGTGAAAGCTCAACCAAATCTCAATAATATGAACAGAGTATATATTTCAGATTTGTTTGGTGGTGATTGTAAGTGAAGATGAGATGGTCTGGTTTGTCAATCTGCTGACGAATCCAACTGATTTAAAAAAACAATAAACGAGACTTCTAGCGGTTGGATTTTTTCTTTCCCAAAATGCGCCAAGATAGGATATGATTCTGCCTGTTGCAAAAATATTTTATCTCTCTCGGGGAATGCCTGTACATAGATGTTTTTAATTTATACAAGTATCCTATGTTCAAATTACTACACATAAAATCAAATTATAAATCCCATTGTATTTTTAAGCAGGCACAGTGTCTGCTTCGTTAATTAATCAGCTACTGCATGCTGCTTTTAACATACATAAGACCATAGCATCGAAGATATCTATTGTTACCATTAATTGCCCGAAGCATATTGCCCGAAGCCGTAAAAGTATATTGGTCGTCATGTGCCGTAATTTTCAAAGGAAGTTTTTCATTATCAGCACAGCTCCATTTTCTCTGACAGTCTTTGGCATTTTTCCGATTTGCATTAAATTGCATTTCATCACAATTTTAACATGCTACAATTCCGAGATGTCAAGTCCTTTTCGATAGATGGCAGCTGCATCAGTTTGCCCTTAATTGTGGTACAACGACGGGTTAGTTTAGGTTAATTGACGCTAATTAATTTTGTGGATTTTTGGACTTGTGGATTATTGGATTTGTGGATTTGTGAATTTTTGGACGTGTGGATTTTTGGACGTGTGGATTTTTGGATTTGTGGATTTCTGGACGTGTGGATTTTTGGATTTGTGAATTTTTGACATACAGCGTTAAATGCGATTTTTTTGTATATTTGGTACATTTCACTCCCATTTCAATTCAGGTTAAAATCATACATTGACGCCGTTTATGACATAAGGTACGAATTGCATCAGTTACCGAGGGATAGGTATTGAGAACGAAATTTAACCACTGTCGGGTTTATCAACAAGTATATCTTCGCATTTAACAGATGAAAATACGCTTTCTTTGACGTTATCCTGCAATCCAATAGAACTTTTTATAACGCTCACCTGTCAGCTCACTTTTCCTCCAGATTTTCCAAAAAAAACGTTGAAATGGTGAGACGGGAGTTATTGAAATGGAACATATTTAAATTTCCGTCTTACCGTCACCTTTACAGCCATGCTCACCCTCGACGACACGAAACCGAACCTACTAAATAAATAATGCTTCTGAAAAAATAGAAAGGGAGGAAAGGCTCATAAATTTCTCAGAATATTAGGGGCAAGAAGTGAGGAATGAAGTGCTGTGGGATGGGTTACTCTGATTTCTTAAAAAATGTGTGAGTATTGCTATTGCTGAGCTGTTTGTATATATATTTTCTTGAAGTTTTATAAATTATTTGGACACATTTCTAACAGTAGAGTATATGTTCATTACTAAATTACCAAATACACGGAAAATTGGTTATTTTAGTAGCTATCAAGGTTATTTGAGTTTCCAAACAATGGTTTGACTAGTCAACCTAGACAAACTTTGAAGAAGCCAGATATATTTATTTAGCTAGATAGTGCTACTAGTTCTAGTTGTACAAATAAGTGATTATTTACAGGCAAAGAGTTGCTGCCGTACATGAATATTGTATGAAATAGTAAAGCATGTATATAATCTTGTGATCGTCATCTAATTCAGCTCGCTTCCGTACTTACTTGATTCATATCGGTTACAACAATACATCAATGCATAGCGAGATTGTCACGGGAAGGGGCATAGGAATACTTAGTTAAAGGATTTCAGTCAGAGATTGGGAATGAGTATTTTGAAAGTTAGATTTCTTTAAATGCATAGCTACCATAAAATCATTCTCTTTGTACTAACCAAAACGCATTCATTGCCATAATAATCAAAGGGCCTTTCAAAATAGTATTCTTTCATACCGTTTGACATTTACGCCAATAGACATCCAAGCCAAATCCCTTAAAGTCAGTAACTTCAAGCACAGTTTCCCTTCAAAATTCAAAGTAACTGTAGACGTGCATCCCATTCACTTCTCCCTAAAAAGTTGCATTGACCGTTTTGATTTTCCGACTCCGTGCATCAACAGACAGTCACCCTTATATATTTTCCATCACAAATCCCATCATCCACGTGTCACCGTTTCTATTTGCGTCTGACATCCACATGTACAGAAAATCATAAGGAGCTCATAGCAACAGAACGATATTCCAGTTGCGTAAACAGTAACTATATCCCAAAATCCTGAACTTGCGGCACGCGCGATGCGTACCATTTATTTATGACCCAGGAAGGTATCATTAGAGCCCATTCTTCTAATAATTAATAAATTGCAGCGGAACGTCAGGTCAGACAGAAAGGCGGCCATTATCCTAATAATCATAAGCATCAACTATGACGATGATAATAACCGTGTATGTGTACTCCCAAGCTCTCTGATATAAAAATGAAATTGGTCGATAATGTTGCCACCATTCCAAGACTCTACGCTAGAATGTTTAAGTGGGTACTATCAGTTGCTATGAATGCAGTCCTTTGAAATACAAGTCACTATGTTTAAGCGAATCACACTTCGATGTTCATAATGAGTGGAATTGCAGCAAAGTAAATACATCTGTAGCATCAAAGGTTTCCGCATTCAACAATAAAGACTGTAATAGGGAGAGAAAATGTCTCGTAAGAACACCTTGACTGATTGAGAGATTAGTTCTGTGCATTGACAGGGATTTGCTCCAGCTTCTTTAGTTATTGAGACATACTGGATGGGACTTCCTAAGAAAAAGTACTGCATCCCGGAAAAGCACATGATGCTAAGTAAGGTCCTAGTTCCGTAAGCCACGATAAGTTAGCTTTTTCTATGAAGACTCAGCAGGATTAAATATGTACACGTGCTGAGAAAGAAATTCATTCAGATCAAGCAGGTACTCCAGCGATGATTAGGATAGATGAGAATTTATAAAGTGACTTTGGTATATCATTTTATACTTGAGGAAGATCCGAGTCACAATTTGTACCAACTTGTCAGTCATGTCAACTAAATGGGGGTTGTTTGACATTTATCTTACATTTCCCCAATCTCCAAAAAAATAAAGTCTTTTTCGACATGCGGATTTTTTTCAGTGCCCAAAATTATACGCTCGCTATCTATTTAACAATAAGTTGTTCGTCCAACCACGCTAAATAATTGTTGAAAGAGTATGACTCCGTTCACCATTTTGCACTCGTTAGCGAAATAAATTGCTTCGTAGATCAATGTTTACCATTTGGGTATTGGATGGATTTGTCATTTAGTGATTTCCTTAGTATACTCGAGAAAAGAGCATGTAAGCTAAAATCATTACGCGTTTATCGTAGTCGTTGAGCGTTGGGATATTTTGAAGCTCAATTTTCAAAATCACATACTCGCCACCACATTTTCGCATCACTATCATCTTTCCATTTCACTTCACAAAATGTAATAGATGCATACATTTGCAGTAAGGAAAAGGTTCTGCATTTTCTGTTGCACTTGATATGCTGGCTGTTGAATGCAAGGGCACCGTGAGAACCAGTAAACAAAAGAAAACAATTGAGTGCAGCGGTTACCATGCTGCGTGCACAATTGTCCCATTCTCCCTAATCTGTTCCATCGTTCATGAAGAAAAATAAATATATGAATTCATCTTACATTCATAAATTTCCCTGTTTTCCCTACTGCGAGTCCCCATCGCGAAGCTTGAATTGCGACAGCTAGCAGAAAAAACATTCGCTCCTTTCTGCTCCCACCGCTGTCTCCCACATAATCCAAGTATCAATTCCGGCGTCGTTTCACGTCACCCTTATCTTTATGTTGTGTGAAAATCATTTCAGATAAAATAAATGCCACAGCCATCACTTGATCTGATACGTTAATTAAAAAGAAATAGCCGAGAATAAAAATGTTTGCGTATTACGGGGTAAAAATTTGGTCAATTAAATAATGCCGATTCAAAATTACGTTCGTACTTGTAAGTATTGTATTGAGAAAGGATACCAGCTTCACCGTGTTCGCATCGTTCTCTTTTCCTAGTTTCAAAATCATTTCAGAGAAAAACATTGTAAGTGGTCGTTTTAACTGATATATATTAATTTGACATATAAAGCCGAGAACAAAAGCGTTGGCGTACTACCTATACAAAGTAAAAATTTCAGCAAATTTATAATGTAGTTTAAAAATTACGTGCGTACAAAGTATTGTGAAGGGATTCTAATTTCACTTGCACATTAAGAAAATCATTACACGCGTGATTTTTGTTTGAAAAAATATGTTTTCAAAGTAAACAGAAATACGGATGACATGAAGTTCCTTATTGGATTCAATTGAACGCCTTCGCGGCAACTTGCTACCAACACAAAAACTGAATTCCAGACAATTACTTGACCCTCTCGCGGGAAGTTGATTTTGTGTACCCCACGTATGTATTTAAGTTCATGTAAAAATATGCTGGTGCTTTCTCAATGATATTCTAATGTCCTACAATAGGGTTGGAAAGTTTAAGAGAAAGTTTTTTATTTTATTCAATTTGAATTTCTTTTCTACATGAAATATTAGCAGCAATGCACGTTTATTTGCTTAGGCACGTGCAAACTTTTGTGTTACTCGCGGCGTTGTTTCTGGGTAAGTATGTGTTGGTTCATTTCGGCAGTGTAATGTTTATTCTTCTTATTCTGTATTTTACATTACCTTGTTTCTTTTCCAATTTGCAGAGTAATTTAGTTTCGTGACGGGTTACGGATAGTGTAAGGATCGTGACGATATTTGGCCTAGAAATTTCACCATAATTCGCACCGCTGCGTTTTTTGTCCTTCATATAGCTAATTAAAATATATTGGGTCTAGGGATGACCTGCATTTAGAAATACCTTTCGTAAATGGCACCTATGTGAATGGCAGTTATTGTATGTACTAATAATACACGCTAATGCCAATAACCTATTGCATTGTATATAATACATTTCACTTCATATATACTAATCGGCGTCAAGATATGGATTTAAGTTTTATTGAAATAAAAATGCAATGTTGTGAAATGTGACTGTTCACTTCACTGTCTCACTCTTGCTGTGACTGTTGCTAATTACTTAGCTATCTGTCTCTCTTGTTATCTGTTCGGAGACATTCCAAACAACCGATTAAATGTTCAATCCTAAATTGCAAGATACACGTGGAACTTGTTCTGCTCATTGTCAACAAGGTTGTTAACAAATTTATAAATTTCTGCCCATACCGTCTACGCGGAAGTACACCTGGTTACAGTTTTAGTGGTATATGTGTCCAAATAAGTCTAAACGGCTTCAAAGCATATCATCGTGCATTTGACGTCGAGAAATATTTTTAAAAAGCCACAGACTTTAAATTAGCTAGATAGTTCTAGTGTGATTATGAAGCAAATTGTCGTCCAAGTTCCAGCATCAACGGTAACCGCTGCCTTCTATTGTTCTCTTTTGTTTTCACTTTCCTTTGGGACACATTGTATTCAATGAACTTTTAATCCGGTGGCAGCAATTTTGATTTCGGCCAATTTTTAACGCATATTTAAAATCATTCCCTTTGCACCGAGAATTCCACATGCATTGGCATAATAATGAAAGTGAACTTTTAAATATTATTCTTTCATGCCGTTTGACATTTCTGATATCAGAAATCCAAGCCAAATTCCTGTAAATTTGAAGAATGGTTTTCTTTCAAAATTCAAAGCAACTCCAAACGTCTATCCCATTCTCTTCTCACTAAAAAGATGCATTGACCTTTTTTGATTTTCATACTCGTTGCAACCTACAGGCAAGCACGCTTCATGAGTGATATTTTACATCTAAAATCCCATCATCCCGTTTTCACTTTCTCCAAAACCGGAGCTGTTGGAAAGCAAAAAATGCACGCTTCAGTGCTCTTTGAAGATGTGACGCTTTGTGCGTGCCATTATCTGTAAGAAAGCTCCTTTTCGAGTAATATCTCTCAAGTAGAACTTTATTACATTGCCATTATAATAATAAATGTCCGGGTTTATCTCCTCCTACTCACAAGTAGCTAGCAAGGGGAGACAAAGTATGCATTTCATTGACTGTCGTATATTAAGGAAATGAGCGAAGAAAATGCGTTTGACTATTTCTGTAATATCGAGTAAACTGGGTATGTAAGGTAACGCGACCTGGGTTGGTATCACAATATATCCGTTAGAGTTGTAAAAATTCATTCATACACTGCTCAGCTTCTGTTAATTACAATTTAATTTTAAATTTTTATAACAACCGCGATTGCATAAATCATAACATACGTGATTAACTGCCGTCGCTCCCTTTTCTATTGTGATTACACTTGAAAGGAAAAATAAATTTAGAAAAGAGCAGCAGAACAGCACGGATTTTACAAGTCGTTTCATTGTCCTGACTCCACTGTATTCCCGGCCTCGATTTGCTGGAAAGGAGGGTCGGAAAAATAAAATCCCGTCTTGTTTACACAATGCACATGTGAAGTGGTTATATATGAAAATGTAATACTGGTTTGCGGAGAACATTTTTGAATTGCAGTCGAGCTATAGGCTGTAAACGCTTTGTCCTGGTTTGAAAGGATTTCCATGCCACGTATCAACCCGAAAAAAAATATTTCACAAGGTTACTACAAAAAGACACGAGAACAAATATATGCTTGACGTAGGCCTTTCATTTCCCTGGCCGAATATCTTACGGTCGGTAAGCGAAAGAGAGAGAGAGAAGTTTGACCATTCCATCCATCCATAAGCTCAACAGTACTTAGCTCGACCACGAGACAACTAACATAGTTCCTTCTTTCTTTGCGAGTTCCTCCTTATTATATCGAAAAGTATGTCTCAACGACAGAAGTTGGTAATATATCCATTTTCCACTCACGTCCCATATTCCTCAGAAAAATGGATGCCCAAATCATTTAACTTATGGTCACGTCAAGTGACTCACATGTATCTCAAGACACAACGCTTGTCATTCTTATGTCATCGGTCAAGTGTTGACAAATATTTGCACTTCATTTTTTCAACAACATTTCTCGAAATACGAAGCCACAGCCAATACAACGTACGCATTTGGGCAAAATGATTTGGCTTCATCAGTAATCCAGGACGTAATTGCGTTTTTCCAAGAATCGGACCTGTTATCATTTTGAAAACAAGATTCATTTTTTCATCTTGGATTCGAAAAACGGTCTGTTAATCTTCATGTTGCAGAAGTTCCCTTTATTTTTAATGTTTGCTGTTATATGAAACAATGGCACTGAAAGTACATTAATATGAAAAAAATATAAACTGTGCAGCTAGATTATCCCAACTGAAGTTAATAACCTGCATCCTGTTCCATTACTTTAATATTTCCTTGCAAGAAAACTGTACGTATATTTTCAGTATTGCAGTAGTGGTCTCATTTACTTTTCAAAATCATTTGCCCAACTACAAATTACAGGCCGTATGCAGCAGAGCAGCAATGACGCCATTAAATGCATTATGGCCTTAATATTCGTTTGTGTGTCAGTAGATCGAAATTTCTCATTTGAAGCATGGGTGAACGGTCTGAAATTTTAATTTTAAATGTATTTGAATATTGTGCAGTCAGATGTTTTCACCATTCAAATATAAACGCAAAACGTCCGAGCGGAAACTGACTTTGAACAACCCAGACCCTTCTGAATGCAGAGCCTGCTCATCTTGTGATATGTGCTGTTTGTGCACACCAATATCCCCGAATGGACGTTTTCATGCAGCATTTTTCCATTTGCGCTTGATTCAGTTCTCATTTATCCAGGTCGCGTTTTCATATTTTCTAACAATCTCTTCTTGCTGCAATAGTTTCGATTACAAAATGTGTACCACATAATGCAGTCAATGCAGTGTTGTTTAAATTTGACAATAACGATTTTGTAAAAACTTTGTTATACTTGTTTACTTTTCAAGCGCTGAGGTATCAGCTGAAGTAGGCAACGGTTTACTCAGTACGAGTGAATGTTTTTGTGCACATATTGCATTTTATTCCAATTTTTGTGTTCATGAAGTAATCTAGAAGAATTCAAATTTCGTGTCTGCGTAATGCACGTGTACAGGCAAAATAAAAGCAATAACAATCGTACGCTGTAATACATGGTTTAAAAATTTTGTCTGAGCTCCCACTTAGGATAGATGGACAGGGGATTAATGATTTACCGTAAACGCTGCAACCAAAGTTCAACATTTTTCAGGGTTGAATGTCTTTACCCAAGCCATGTGATGATCCAGAGCAAAAATGCGAAAACTTTACAAGGTTATTTCAAATCACAAGGGTAAACATGGTTGAAAGCTAAGCTAAGCCCTTCATTTATTTACTTTACGATCTGGTCGTGGTCATTTGTTAGCACTCAAACAAGAGTGAAAACTCGTATCAGTTACATCTAACATCAACACATAGTGTCATTGCATTTGGATTTAATACTCGTTCGCCTTTGTCTTTGCTACTCTCGCATCGCATTATGCTCGTTAACATTTATTCAAAAGAACGGAGCGGGAAAGGTTTGCTGCAGCTTTCCCCGTGTAATTAGTGACTTTGTAGAAATACAACTCAAAAGCATGAAAGTATTTTAGCAAGTAATCTTCTTCCCGGAATTCGGATTTTGCTGGTATCAACGTGGAGCCTGTTGAAGACAAAGAGACTTCCAACCGGATTTAATATGACCTTCCTCTCAATCACCTGACGTATTCAAATTGCATCCAGCTAAGGGTATATGCATACCTGGTCGTCAAAGCGTATGTAAACTTTCTTCAAATAAAAATCAAGTTAAATATGTAAACAATCAATAATGAACTAAAAATTGCTATGAATCATGTTTCATGTCATACTCTATGTTTTTAGTCTGACTCCGATGTATTTTAGTAATACTTTCAAGTATTTCCATGCAACGTGTTGTTGTGTTTGGGTTAAAAAGAGCCCAGAAGACACATTCATCAGTTTATGTATCTGGCTATCATCAGAGGTATCCATTACAATCTGCATGTGCGCGGCATTGGAGTAATAATCGGTGACAAAAATAACAGGGGAAAGCTCAAGGGCAAGTTTTTTCTGGAATGCAGAGTCTGCCCTGATTCTCTCAAGAGGCTTCCCTATAGTTATTATTTTTCTATTTTATTGTTTTCCGTAAATTTACGGCTGCAATAGACCGGATACGTCTTTTTAAATTTTAGACAACCACTTGTGATTCTACATTGCATCGTGAAAAGCCAAAGCCAAGACAAAAATCCGTGATGGTGAGGGAATGACTGGTAGTTTATCTGCAATAAGATGACACCCGTTTCTGCAATTCTGTTGTACAATCCGATAAGTTTACCTACTAGAGTACTTTTTGATAAATTGGATTAGTTCTGTTCATTCCAGTGGTTGACGATTATTAAGCAAGTCGCAAAGTAATTGGTTTAGCTGTTATATGAAATCAACTCTGTTTAATTGATAGTGGGAATACGTAAATATATTCGAACGTTAAACTTTTGTGCAGGTGTGTTGGCTAATTTTTATTATCACGGTATACAAAACCGGTTGATTTACGAATCTCCTGCTGATGAAAGTATACTAACGCAATGAATTTACGCTTATGATAGCATCAACAATCGTAATTTGACATATTTGATGTCGAGTGCCAGGAAAAAATAATTTCGAAATGCCTTTAAAAGAGGCCCAACTTTTTTATTTTATTTTTTATCTACTACAATATTTTGAAATGTATTTTTCGTAGGACGGAAATGCAAACGGTTGACTACTTCACAGGTTAATTAAGCCACCACGCTTTAAAAAAATTGCCGAAATTCCACGTGTCAGCCATTCCAAGCCGAAATATTTTCTATCAACTAATCTTCCACTTATTATCGCTAGATTTTGCCCAACAAGGGTTAACACCACCACGAAGACACCGTTTCTATTTCGGGAATACCTGATCTTCCTATTAATTAGAAAGCGACCGCAAGTTTGTAGCGATTGGCGTCCGTATTACACATAAAATATATCATGGCTCAAAAGTCATGGAATGATAGCTGGTTTAACTTCTTCTGCAAAACTTTCTCTCTCTCTTCTCTTTTTATCTCTTCTAGCTTCTTTAGTTATTGAGATAAACCGGATGACACTTACTAAGAAAGTGCATCCCGGTAAAAAGAAATGCTGCAGAGATCCGTGCTCCGTAATCCCTGACTTAATGCACTGGAGACTCAGCAGGATTAAACATGAACACGTGCGGCGAAAGAAACTCATTCAAGTCAGGCAGGTACTCTAGTGATGATTAGGATAGGTGAGAATTTATGATGTGACTTTGATATTATTGAGGTAGATTTGTGTCACAATTTGTATCAAACTGTCAGTCATGTCAACTAAATGATGTTTATTTAACAATTTTCTACTTTTCCTAATGCTGAAAAAATGCAATCTTGATAGGATATGAGATTTGTTCAGGTGGTAATATTATGCGTTCATGGCGCATTGAGCAAAATGTTCAGTGTTCTGCGAAACTAAGATATTTTGAAACTCGCAAGAGTTGGGTTTCTTTATTCATTTTCCTCTCCTAAAGTCAATCAATTATTTCTGCAGATAGACATCTACTACACCTGATATGCTTGGAAAGCATGTTAAAAGCAGGTGCACCGTGAGAAGTAGTGAACAATAGACTTCAATTGCGTGCATCGGTTCCAGTACAATATTTTCATTCTTCATTCTCAAATATTGTCCATCGCTCATGCGGGCAAAGTAAAAGAGCGAATTTATGGTGACATTCAGTAATTCCCATGTTTTCTCTACTGACAGTCTCCATCGAGAATCTTGGATTGCAGCAGCCAGCAGAAACCAATAGCTCATTTGTACTTCCACTGCCATAGCCCACATAATCTATGTTTGAGTTCCACCGTGCCCATTTCTTTGAAAATCATTTCAGAGAAATAAATGCTGCACCCAACAATTGATCTGATGTGTTGATAAAACGGATGAGGCTGAGAATAAACCTGTTGGCGTTGGTGTATTGCAAAGTAAATCTTTGGTCAATTAAATAATATCGATTTAAAATTTCGAGCGTACCATGCCTTGTAAAAGGACAGTAATTTCACTTGATCATTAAGAAAAACATTACGCAGGTGAGTTTTCTTTGTAAAATTATATTTTCACAGCAAACAGGGATACATATGATACAAATTTACTTATTTGTATCAAGTGAATTTCGACGGTGTCGCTTGCTACCAAAACTTGAACGGAATGCCTGACAAATACTTGACCCTCCCTCGGGAATTTGATTTTGAGTTCTCCACGTATTTCAGTTCATTTACAAATAGCTGCTGCTTTCGCGATGGCATTCCGCTGTTCTTCAATAGGCTAGGAAAGTTTTAAAAAAGTTTTTATTTTATTCAATTTGAATTTCTTTTCTACATGAAATATTTGTAGCAGAACGCATTTATTGGCTTACGTGCAAACTTTTATGTTACTCGCTGTGTTGGTTCGATATGTGTTGGCTCATTAGTGGAGTGTTTTTCTTCTTTTTCGGTATTTTCCGTTACCTTGTTTCTTTTCCAATTTGCAAAAGTGTTCAGAGTAATTGAATTTCGTGGTCGAGTACAGTGTAAGGATCGTGACGATATGTGACCTAGAAATGTCACCATAATTCGTATTACTGCTCTCTGTAAGTTCGAGATTGTAATTGTAATATTTTGGGTCAGGAGAGGGTCGTGCATGTAGTCCATTATTTCTGGGAACGTTCTTGAAATACTACTTGGAAAATTATATATATGTTGTTATATAAAACTTGTTGAAAATGAAAAACTATTGAAGCTTCTACAAAAAGTATGCTCACTTTTAAGCTCAAAGTTTGATGGAATGAAAAAACCACAATCATTGCCGGATCCCTTCATATTTATTTATTATTATTTGTTTTCAGCATATATCAAGGTTCCCAAATTTTTGCCTCGAGGAGCACAGCACACGTTCATTTTATTTTCTGTAACCACATTTCCCCAATCACAAAATGGGCTTGAATATTATGAATAAATTCACAAACACGTGTCAGATTATTGAAGTGCCAGCGACGCTATCACCTCACACAGTAAATTCTTGTGACGATGAGGGTTAAATCGTACGAACAATTCTCCCGCTTTTCATTGGAGTCTCAACGCGAGACGTATCACAAGAAATTCATGTAGAATAATTTGAATGAGTACAATTGGTTCTTCATCCGAATGAAATTAATGATTAAAACTCTACTGTCCGTGAACAACTTCATCTGTCTATTCACCATATTTTGAAACCAGAAAAGATGAATATGTACATATCTTTCCTTTTGACCGTACCTCAGCAACTCTTTTGAATTCCGGAAGGTTTTTTCAAATATTTCAGGATTAATAATTCTGCTGCTGTGTTATAATAGTACTCGCAAAGGGTCACTTACTGGCAAAGTTTTGCGACCTCAGATTATCAAGTACGGGTTTGAGAGGTCAAAATGTATCAAAAAGGTGCTTTAGAAAATTGCGTGTACAATCTACAATTTAAATGATTAAAGGCCAAACTTTTTTGCATCGTAATCAGAAAGAGATTATCTAGGTAGAAGTTGTTTTAGATTTTCATATTTCGTCCTATAAACTTGAGTTTCTCACAGTGCCCCAAGTCCTAGAGGCAAGGTCAACGAAATTTACCAGAGATGAATGGGGCATTGTGAGACATGTAAGGTTATAGAACCAACTTTGAAAATCTAAAACAACTTCTGCCTAGATAATCTCTTTCTAATTACGATGCAAAAAAGTTTGGCCTTCAATCATTAAAATTGTAGATTGTACAGGCAATTTTCTAAGGCACTTTATTGATACATTTTGACCTCTCAAACCCGTACGTGATAATCTGAGGTCGCGCAACTTTACCAGTAAGTCACCCTTTGCGAGTACTATTATAACACAGCAACAGGATTCTTAGTCCTGAAATATTTGAAAAAACCTTCCGGAATTCAAAAGAGTTGCTGACCTACGAGCAAATTGGTGGCGGAAGCAACACTGAACATTGCTCAACGCGCCCAAGTATTCTGAAATCTCTAACGTAAATAATTGATTAGTTTTGCTAAAAATACTCACGCACAAAATATACTAAACCGTTTATTCTAGTCACAAGAAATACATAAAAAATTGGTTGCATACAGGTGTACTAAAATGTGAATCTGCTTTAACCAGAAATACCATTTTTTTATATTCGGAATATTTCCAGTGGGATAAATGGGTGATTCCAGAAGCGTTCAACCTGTTTGCGAGAGCAGTGAGAGTGATAATCTCCTGTTTCTATTAATTGGCTGAAGTGCAGGGAAAATTGTATGGGTCGCCAATCGTTGTACTTTCAAATGCAATTTGTCCGATATTTTCACAGATTCCCTGACAGTCTTCACAGTCTCCCGTTTTGCAACAAATTGCCTCTTATAAAAAGCTTTCACTTTACTACCTAAAGAGATAACAAGTCCTTTCCGACAGATGGCAGCTGTAGCAGCGTGTCTTTTCCTACATTCCAGGGAAAAGTTGGTGTTATTTGCGCTCCATAAGGCGTCGCATTGGGATCCCTTTCGCGTTGGTTGGTAAACAATGGAACATGCAATCAACTGATTGGAGAGCCAGTAGTACCAGTACATATGTTCATTTTATCAGCAGTGGTTCAATCATTCCAGCATAACGACTACAACAATAAATTCAAGTACTGTTCCGATATCTTAAATGCAGATAAATATCTTAAATATAAAAATGCATTTCATGTTTCTTCTGCTTCTTTTTATTAAATATGTGATTTAAATATACTTGCTGTACACAAGCACACTGCCTATAATAGTTCGCGCTTGTACTGCATTAGACTCTTCATATTTGCAATACGAGCACAGATAGTCAAGTATTGTTTCCCCAGAGTGCGTCTGATGATAGGCTAGACAGATAAAAATGAACCATCTCGGCAAACAGAACGGCGTGTTGTATGCAAATGTCCAAAAATATTAATAAAAGCTAGAGAGCAGACAGCAATCATAAAACACATGGAATCATGTGACCCAGGAGAAAAAAGCAGGTGGGACGTCATCTGTCATATTTCAAGTTGACTCATGCCATGGTAAATGCGATAAATCCATAAACCTGCGTGGGATCCAGAAAAGTGTTTGTTTTCTTAAAATATATATGGAAGGACAAGCTTGTGCGTAAACACGACTTTGGGTAATTTTCATCAAACATATTTTCATTGCTAATCAATCCCATTTCTGCATCGTCAACTTCAAGCTAATAGTAAGCTGGTCACAATTGATACCAATGAAAAAGAGTCTTTGCAGACATACCTACTGGATTGTTAAAGATTCATGTCGCTAGGTGTGTCGTAAACGGCGTCAAGGTATGACTTGGCCTTAATTGAACTAGAGATGCAGCGTTGTGAAACCCATAACTATCTTCACGTTTAACGGAAATCAAACAAGGTATCGTTTAAGCTATCCAACCATCCTACCGTACATCTTATCACGCTTCCACTTTCTGTTCATATTTACTTCAGACTTTTCAAAAAAAACTGAAATGGAGAAACGGAAACTTTTAAAATGAGGAAGCAGATTTAAGTTCCGTATTACTTTCACCTTTGCCTTCGTGCACACCCTCGACACAACGCTGCACCTATTAAATAAATTAATAAATTAAATAAATTTCCAGTTCCACAAATAAATGATTATTTATAGGTTAAGAATTACTGCCGTGACAAGAATATTGTCTTAAATTATAAGGCATATCTATTTACATATCTTGTGATCTTTATCCAATTCAAATCGTTTCCATGCTTAATGGAATTATATTGATAATAACCAAACATCGATACAAGCCATGTAGCTACAATGAACTTTGAATACGAATTGCAGTCTCTTGGTAGCATTCCTAAAACATTTATTTCAAATAGGCGAGAAGGGAGACGTTGCACCGAAATATATTCCAGACGCCAGACACGCATTAACGAATGTCTGCATAAATATATTTACTTTCTCCCGCATCGAACAAAAGACAAGGAGTTGTGCAAGAGTCTTGGGAAATGTGAAATTGTCGTCCAAATTCCTGCAGCAGCCCGGTAACCACTGCATTCTATTGTTCGCCTTTGGTTTCACTTTCTCCCTCTCTCCCGATGCATTGCATTCAATGAACTTTCCAAACCCGTAGCATCGATTTCGATTTCGGCGATTTAAAAAAAATATGTATATGAATGGAGGTAGGCCGAGCAGAACGCATGCACTTGCAGACTGATTAAAGTGAACTTCAAAATATTATTCGTTCATACCGTTTAACATTTACGCCAATAGAAGTGCAAGTCAAAATCCTTAAAGTCTTTAAGCTTGAGCCAGCGTTTCCTTTCAAAATTCAAAGGAACTCCAAACATGCTTCCACTTTTCCTCTCCCTAAAAAGTTGCATTGACCTTTTTGATTTTCAGACTCCTTGCATCAAACACAAAGTCACGCTTCACGAGAGATATTTTCCATCTAAAATCAAATCATCCAGTCTCCACTTTCTCCAATGACCGGAGCTGCTGGAAAGTAAAGAAATGCATCCTACAATGCTCTTAGAGGATTTGACGCTTTGTGCGTGGCATCATCTGAAAAAAGTTCGTTTTCCATAAATATCTCCCTATTAGAATTTTCTTACCTTTTCATGATAATAATAAATGTCCGGGTTTGCCAATTTGTCACTGTCGAGGAATGCAAAATAAAACAAACATGAATGAGCATTAATGTGGACATTGTTTAGCTATTCAACAAATTATAATTCACTTTCTCCACATACTTTCTTTTACAATTTATCCATTATTTTAGTATTAGCTAGGATGAAAAGATGAACTTAGGTTTATTTTCAGCATTTCATTAACCTCCTCGTACCATTCAGCGTCCTGTGCCAGGCTTCAAATTACTTGCCAAAAGTAACCGAACAGCAGTGACGCCATTAAATGCATTGTGGTCTCAATATTTGTCATTGTTAACTTAGAGCTGATAAATCCAAGGCATTCAACGCGTGAACTGTCGCTGTGAGAAATGAATGATTAATTGTACGAAGAGATGTTTTAACCATTCAAACAAGAATTTCAAAAATTCGCATCGGAAAATGACTTTGAATAGCATAGATTTCTTGTGTTGCCATTATTACATGTGTGTGAGCAAAACATATGTTGCCATTATTACTTTTAAACTCGTTGCGACGTGCAAATTGTCAAGCTTCAGCAACGCTTTTCATCCCAAATCCCATTTATCGCAATTTCGCATTGCCCATTCTCACAAGTCACTTGTCCATCGCTTTATTTGGAGTGAGGAGTATCATAGATGCACGGCATTGTATGTGCCATTATCCCGAGATGCACGTTCACATGCAGCATTGTCGCATTTCAACTGATATTACCTCGCCATTACAATGATATATTTCCCGGCTTTACTCCTACGTATAATAAAGTATGTAGTAAGGGGAGTGGAGGTATCCCCTTTATTGATGGGATTATATTCAAATATGAAATAGGAAGTACTGAAAACGCACTTGTCGATGTTCGGTAATACCAACCAAAATGGGGTGGGCATGACATTATAATAAACGCATTACATTATTCTCCAGTCGCATCCCTTCTTCCCCTATTTTGGACTTTTCGTAGTGCTGAAAGACTGAATAATGTGGATAGCGGAATTCAACGGGATGGTGTGAATTCAGAGGTGTCCAATATGAAAATCAAATGGGAGGAAGGAAAATGTCAAATAATTTAATCATTAAAAACCATTTTATAAAGTCGCCGTAGACGAATTGCATGAATGTTTTAAAATTAAATATTGTTGTTTCCTCTAACTTTGATTGCAAAAACTTTTGATTCAATTGATAATTCCAATTGACTTGTTCTATTGAATTCATTCGATATGTTGTAATATTTAGCTAGCTCGGTTTGGTTCTTGAATTTATGACATGATGACTCTGAGGCTTGAATCACTTGTCCACTTTTCATGGGAGCTCGGTACTAACGAAAATTTTAAATATACCATAACGTTTATGAGAAACAGTCACTATTCAATCTCTCGTTTTCATATTTAATGAAAACATTTATGTCCAAAGTAATAATGAGGAAAGCAGCCTAACGGTACGAAAGAATGCAGCGATTGAATTTTGTTTACTTTTGTTAAGAGTTATTTTGATAGAAATGCATTTCATTGTTTTGGTTTACTTTTCAAGTTTTGAGATGCAAGCGGAAGTCAGAAGCGGTGAACTAAAATTTCTAATTAATTCTTGTGTACAGAGTGCATTTTATTCACATTTTCGATTGCACATTTGGCGACTCAAAAGAATTCAAATTTCTTATTTGTAGAATGCACGTGTGTAGTAGAAATGAATGGAATTACATCCGTATGCATTGTGAAATATTTTATGTTGGCTCCCGTTCGGGACAAATTTCCAGGGGATTAATGAATTACGCTTAAGGCTGTTATTAGAGTTCAGAATTTTATAGTACTGAATGTTTCTGAAAGCCTAGTGTGAACCACGAGCAAAACTGTGAAAACTTTACAGGGTTTTTTCAAATGGCATGGACAAGTATCCTTGATATTTTAGCAAAGCTTTTCATCTATAATGTCGTGGTCACTGGATAGCATAGCAAGAAAAGTGAAAACTCGTGTTCACGTCATCCATCCACTGTCCCATACTTAGCGATGCCACGAGATATTACTGAAACATGCTTTTCTGTTGTGCAACTTTCTGCAATAACAGTTTTGCTACTTTACAAAACCTAGTCATACGAATGACTGCCTACAACGGAGTCGCTGTATATATTTCCGGTGTCTGATAACGTCCTCAATTCTCCTGGAAAATCGACACGCAAATTGTATTTTCTAGTGGTCGCGTGTATATGACGTAACATTGATAACTCTTCTGGTCAAGAGCTGACAAATATGTACTCCTCATGTTTCCATCAACATCACTTGAGCATGTGAACAAGTCATCTGCTAGAAAAAAACTCCCACGTAATGTCAATAGATTTTCAAAGTCAAGAGCAAAAGACAATACAAGTATGTAATACGTATCCATGCGGGCTGAATTGAGAAAAGGCTACCTAACCGGAAAGACAGTTCACATTTTTCTTTTGAGTGAAAAGAAACGTTGCGTCGGGCCACGGATGATTTGCATATATTTTTTTCTCTCGAAGAGGAGCATTTTCTCATTTCTTCATTCCACAATCTGCAGCCAGTCACCAAGCAATATGTGTTGTGTGTAATTTGACTGAGGAAAATTGGAAATAAACTAGTTTCGTTTGAATTTCAGTAAGGCAGCTTTAGAAATGTATGCTCGTGACGATAAGAATATGGGATTATTGAAACGTCAAAACTGCAATATTAGCATTCAAACATTATTTGAATGTAAGTAAGGAACTTTTGTTGCTCAAAGCCGCTAAACCTTGAATTATATTTAGGCATCTGATGCCTGTAATACTTTGAGTGGTGTCCAAATTAATCAAACTCATAATAATAAACACAACTTCAAATAACCTGGAATACCCAACCTGACGACTAAGCTTGCCCTCCGAATCATTATTAATCTACAAGTCAAGACCAAACGCAAAAAATGGACAACTGGGTAATTTACCGTTTTGGTAAGAACAATAATCGTAAAATAAAATCGTAATATAATTCAAGATAAACATGGTATGATTATAATAAATAATTATAGCTCATCCAACATTTCATTTCCTTCTTGGTCATTGTGATATTATGGGAGAATTATATGAGCTGCGTTTTCTGTCTTTCGTTCCTAAAAGTAATTTATACAAAAAAGTTTTTAGAAATGAATGGGGCAAAGCCAGTAAACGAGTTCCGTCACAGAACTTCTTTCAGGGAAATATGAAAAAGATGCTACCTTCCGGATTTCAGGAAACGCACCAGGTCCACGTTGATCAAAGTTATGACAAACATTTCGACTTGTTGGGAGAGTTGAATGGAACGGTACGGTAAAGCGTACGCACAAGCTTTTGCCTACAATTACACTCATGTCTTAGTAAACTTGGTTAAGTATGTAATGTTCGATCTATCAACCGAATGGCAGTCCCTTTGGCGTGAAAAATAAAAGCTCATTACGTCATCCTTTGCACAATTCCAGTCGAAAACTAATTGCAGAGAAAGATGGCTGATATGTATACAAGGAATTCTATAAATCGCGAGAATCCGAGGACTTCGTTCGAGAATACTTTTGCCTGTCTGCACAGAATATCTTTGCAATTATATTTAACACCCCTTTGCCTTTGTCGTCGCTACTTTCCCATTTCATTATGCTCGTTAACAATAATTCAAAAGAACAAAGCGCGACGACAAGTTTTTTTCAGGTTTCCCTATTTAATTAGTGGCTTTTTTTATCTCCATGCTGCACTTCCGTAAATTTTGAGACGACGACCATCCTCCTGTCACTTTGTATTTACCGTAGTCATCATGACAAGTTTGAATAGTAAATGTTACGGGCCAGGTTACACCTTCTCCTTTTCTTCCTGTTGTCAGCCGCATGATACCCTCATGTTTATGTTTTCCACCGCGTCTTATACTTTTTATTATTAGACTTTTTTTCGGGCATTCACAAGCAAGCTCTTATGTTTCAATTTCATTTTCTTATCTGTCTGGATGTCATCAGTGGTCTCGAGTCTATCTACTGGATCACGGCGTGGAAATGTTTTCTAATCCTGTCGCTTCGTAATTATTTTTGCGGTTAAATGGAATTCAGATTCGTCCTGATAATAATTTAATAATTAATCTTGCCGCACGCTTAAAGCTCGTAGTGACTCTTTTGGCTATTTGCGGCTTCAGATTTTACCCCGATGATGGAAGCATGGACCACCGGAGGAAAGAATGCATTCATGCCAAAAAATTACACTTATGATAGCGACAATTATCTTATAATGATAATAAGTGCCGTAAACAAATAATTTCAGAGTGTGTCTGGATCCCAGCGCGTTTTATTTGCTTCAATTTCTCTTATACACTACAATATTTTGAAGTAATTGCTGTATAGCAAGAAAATATAAACGGTAGATCACTTCACCGGTTAAATGTTTCAGCACGTTTCGCGCTAAGTCAACATTATCCAGTTACGGGTTTCCTCATTCCTCATAACATATATTTCCCAAATAACGCACAAAGTATCGAAGTATAAACACTTGTTTCTGAAAGAATTAACTGAAATTAAACTTTGTAAAGAATGCCAGGAGATTTACTAGCAAAATTCTTACTTTCAAGTGAAGCACCAACTTTCGTTCCGTCTGCTCTGCTGCGAGGCGAAATGATGACTAACCAAACAATGAAGGGACGCGGGTGAAAGTACGAAGGAGATGAACTTGAGTATCTTCAGTGTGTAAGGACATTGCAGTTGTACGGTATAGCAAGAGCTAGACCATAAGGGTGAGTAAGTAGTAACATGTTAAATGTATATAGATATACTGATGCTGTCATTTGCAGCAGTGTATTTCTAGTGTTGTGTCGCTCAAGAAATCAATCCTTCGGAAACGAAGTTCAATGAAGGTGCTTTAAAAGTTATATATAAGTTCAATGACTGCATCTTATTATACGATAGCAACACATCAAAAATATTTCGGTTCTTTTTGCCTCGTTATATTATGACCAGTGTATTCCACTTATGTACTTTCTGTTTCCGTGTTGCGTTACATATCGTCTAGCTTTTCGATATTTTCTATCCATTAATCTTCTAATTATTACCAATCGATTTCATCTAACAGTCAACGATAGCATGACCGAAAAACGAATCTGTTCGCATTTGGTGAGTTTACCTGAATTCCCTGTTAATATAAACGCAAACGCAAATTATACCAATAGACGTGGACATTCCTCATAAAATATTACATGCATGAAAATTCATGTTTTGTTAGCAGGTCCAACTTTTGCAATGAGAAACCATAGCTAATTTCCAAAAACACGAGGGTATTTAACAAAATAACGAGTCTCTCCCAATTCGATAAAACATTTGTACACCGGAGGCTGAATATACTCAACGTATGAATACGTCAATGACTACTATTTTTGTTTTCTTACTAGCCGTTAAGGTAATTTCGTTCATTTTTGCATACGACGCTAATAATTTATGACAACACCTTCACAGTCATGCTATGCTTTTTTATAATACTATTTTATAATTACCTCCAGTTCGCCATTAACATAGGGTTAAGCATCCGGAAGCGAACATATGCTTAACCCCATATTAATGACCCAATGCTTAACCCCGAATTAAGGACGTAATGCTTAACTTCAGTTTAAGGACACAGTGCTTATGCGCATGTTACATCCACAATACTTCACCGCATACTCCCAATTTTATTGTTGACATTGCCCATTATTGAGACCGCAAGGCGGCTCTTGTTCTGTATACAATTGTACCAAATTGTCTCTGAAATGTACAGCAGTGGGAATGTGCTGATCATTGCAATAAATACAACTTTTAGCATGTAAGTTAGTGACAATACCTTGCCGCTTAACAATCTACCGCTTTAATATCTTGTGTTCTCTGAAATTAAAAGTTGTGGCGCGTTTACATAACAAATGTATACAAAGTAAAAGTTAATTTAAAATTTAGTTGTGATATTTAGGCATTCATCGGCTACGTACTACGTTGTCATTGAATCATCACAACCTGAATGTTTGAAGGTTCCAAAAACAGGCGAGAAATAATCACCAGGGTTGCTTTGGAGAAATGTTCGACTGAATTATCGTTGCAAGATGTAAAGAGACAATACAAACAGGATTTACAAATAATAATACTCAGGAATATATAAGAAATTTCATAATCCGTATCTCAGGGGACTTTCAAAGCAACTTATAAGATTCCAGTGAATTTCATTTCTGTCGCTGGTATACGCAAAATTTGACTTGAATTCCAGATAAATATCAGACACCATGGGAATTCGATTCTGTTTGTTGCTAAATTTACTTCCAGCTCTGCTGGATAAAGCTAATGGTTTTTTCCATTGTCACTCACCCTAAGCGTTCTACGCTTTCAACAATAGAATTGAAATTCCGCAAAAAAGTTTTGCATACAATTTCGATATTTCCAATAATTGCTCCTTTTAAAAGCAATATATTGGAAATATTTTATGGATACGTTTGACTGATTTTTGTATAGGTTTTCTCACCTCTTTAAAGTGGCCAATATTATATTTTGGTAAGTTTTCAGCATTCTCTATTACCTGGATTTCTCCCAATTTTCAAAGTTTTACAATGAAGGGTATGTCGGTAAAGTATTCATTCTCTTGACAAAGGTAGCTGACGTGTGTCACCCATTCTATTTGTGTCTGACATCCATCTGTAAAATTAGAACGAGCTAATAGCAGCGATTGCGCTATGCCAGTTGAGTAGACAGTTATTATACACAAAAACCCTGAAATCCCTACACATGCGATACCGCGCGCCAATGACTTATGACCCAGGAAGATATCATTATAGTCCATTAAGGCTGACTTATAGCAATTAATAAATTGCATTGGAACGTGGAACGTGAACGTCAAATATGTAAAGAGGGTTGCCATTAATATAATCATCATAAACATCAACGATGATTATGATAATAATCGTATAAGTGTACTCCCTATTCTGGCACTAAACCTAATGTGTTCAGGCTCATCGTCAGTCAATGTTTATAGTGAATGGAATTGAAGCTAGACAAATGCATGTTTCATGCCTCAGGTTTCCCCATTCAACAATGCAGTCTGTAAAGTCGAGAGAAAATGTGTTTTTCCTGTGCTGAAAATATCGCACAAGTAAACCTGGGTTTACTGAGAGAGCAGGTTTGTATAAAGACAGAAATTTCCTCCAGCTTATTTACTTATGGAGACTGCAGAGATCCCAGTTCCGTAAACCCTGATTTAATGCAATGTAATAAATTTTCTTTTTTCTATGAAGACTCAGCAGGATTATAGGTGTACAGCAGCGAAAGAAATTCATTCAACTCCGGTAGGTACTCTAGTGATGATTAGGATTGACGTGAATTTACAAAGTGACTTTGATACACTTGAGTTAGATTTTGTGTCAGAATTTGTACCAAGCTGTTATTCATATCACCTGATTGATGTTTATTTGACATTTATCTACTTTTCCACAATCTCCAGAAAAATTCTGAATTTTATTCGGATTTGAGTTTTTGATCAGGGTCTAAACTTATATACTCACTGCCTATTGAACAATATAAACTTCGACAAACTAAACTAAAGTATTATTAAAAGAGTTAGACACCGTTCCTCATTTTGCACTCATAAGCCTATAAAATCATTTCTTCAGCTCATCGTTTTTCACTTTTTTATTTCATCAGAAACTAGATGCATTTATTATTTCATAAGTATGCTCGAGTAAAAAGCATAATATACTATAATCATTACCCGTCTGCAGTAGTCCTAGGATATTTTGAAGCTCAATTGTTGTCATAATCACAACATAACTCACCACTACCATTTCATACCATTATCATCTTTCCATGTCACTTCAAAATATGAACTAGACGTATTTCAGTTCATGTACAGATATGCAGCTGCTTTCTCGATGACATTCAATAGTTTACAATAGGTTTGGAAGGTTTAAGAAATTTTTTTTATTTTATTCAATTTGAATTTTATGTATACATGAAGTATTAGTAGTTGTACGCATTACTGGCTTACGTCGAAACTTTTGTGTTACTCGCAGCGTTGATTGGGTATATGGTGGGACATTTCGGCAGCAGTGCAATGTTTTTTTCCTATTTCGGTGCATACCATTAGCTTGTTTTCTTATTCAATTTGCAAATGTTTTCTGAGTAATTTGGCTTTGCGATAGAAATTAGTGTAAGGATTGTGACGATATGTGGCCTAAAAATGTCACTAAATTCGGATCGCTGTACTCTCTTTTACTCAAATGGCTAATTATAATATACTGGGTCTAATGATGGCCTACATTTGTCAATACCTTTCGCAAATGCTATACACATTTGAATTTGAGAACGGGCTTAAGAAATTTATTCGTTTTTATCATATATGCATCAACACAAGTTTAAAATACTTCAACGTCCGCTGGCTTTTCTGAGCGTAGTGGTTTGGTTCTCACCATTAGTCACATCACTTTCCACTTTGTCTTCCTACAGCATCTATAGTAAAGCAATTTTTTCTTCCGCATTCCCAACAAAATTTGACATAAAGTGGCATTTGGTAACCGACATGGTATTTATCTCTTCTACTGATTCGTAGTCTAGCCAGCAAAACAGTTTCCTAATTATAGTTATAGCGTATGTTCAATTCGCAACACATACATTAAAATTCTAAACCCGATTGTGTTTTTAGAGAATGCAAAATTTCTGCTTAAAAATTAATCATCAGCTACTCTCATCGGCTTTAAGCCAGCTTCAGAACAAGGAAACTGATCTACTGTTACTGTGAATTGGTTGAGGCACAGGGAAATGTAGAAGGTTGGTGAACACGTATTGGTCACATCAGTGCAACAAAACACTAACCGAATATATTCTTGTGCAGTACTGATATCTTTGAGAAATTACATTATATATTTCTTCTCCTTTTTTTAATCTCCATGACATAAATATATTTCCTGTAAACAATCGCAATGTCTATAATAGTTGTTGTTGTTTTTATTCCATTGTATACTTCACATTTGCAATGTAAACAGGTAATAATATGTGTTTTCCCCCAGAGTCCGACCGATGACAGGCTAGACAGATAAAAATGAACCATCTAGCCAAACGATACAGCGGGTTGTATGCAAAGGTACAACAATATTAATAAAAGCTAGAGAGATCAGACAGCAATCATAAAACATATGGCATAATGTGGCCCGAGAGAAGAAAGAAGGTGTCAAAAGTATTTCGTGTTCACTCAAGTCAAATTCAATTCGGTAAATATAAACTTGCGTAGGATCCAGGAACGTACATGCAGAAGAAACGTTTACGACAGTTGTTTCGCCGTTTAAATTTTTTAAAAATATATGTGGAAGGACATTCGTGTGGGTAAACACGACCATAGATAATTTTCACCAAACATATTTTCTGAGAAAATCTTTCTCAGTGCATAGAATCCATTTTTGCACTCGCTTTTCAAGCTATATAAAAGGCGGATATAGTTTATTCTAAAGAAACTTAATGTGGCTAAGACCCTATTGCACTGTATATAATACAATCAAGGCTCGGCCCTCTACGTTGTAAATTTGACAAAAATTATGGGGTGGTTCACAAAAGTGGGTGGGGAACACATTTTGAATTTTAAAATATGAAAATTAGGGCAATGGGGGTTTCTACAAGAGAGAATTCAATGACAAAATCATATTTGCAAATTCCAAAATGTGTTCCCCACCCACTTTCGTGAACGACCCCCAAATTTTGGTCAAATTTACAACAAAGAGCGACTAGCTTTGAATACAATTCACATTATATATAATAATCGGCGTCAAGTTATGGATTTATTCTTTACTGCAATAGAAATCCAGTGCTGTGAAATCTGCAATTATTTTCATGTTTAACGGAATGCAGGCATTCTTACGTTCAAATTATCCAAGGATCCAACTCTACATTTTTTCGCTACCCCTTTCAGCTCATTTTTTCTCCCGAGATTCTATAAATGTTGAAATGGAGAATTATTGAAATGCGGAAGCAGTTTTAAGTTTCCGTATTACGTTAACCTTTTCCCGTCTAACCGCCATGCTCACCCTCGACAATAAACTTAACCTATTTAATAAATTATACATCTTAAAAATGGAAAGGGTTGGAAATTCTTATAAATTTCTCAGAGTATTACAAAACGAAGTTGAGAATGTAATGTTGTGAGATGGCTTATTCTGATTTATTATGACAATATCCGTAGATGAATAAAAAGTGACCTTGTTGCGTTAGTTTGTGATTACTTAGCCGTTGGTATGTCTTATTTTTTGATGACTTAATTAACTAGTCGTCGAGATCCTATAACCGAGTATAAGGTAATTTCTAAATTACCAAATGAGGAAAAAAGAGTTCTTGTAGTATCCAGTAATGTTATTTCAGTTTGGATAAACTTGTTTTCCTCGCAACATGTCGCAGAGTTACATCTGATTGTTGTTTTAATATGACAGGTACCATAATTGTTGTAACCGGCTTAAAAGAATATCAACATGTATTTTGTTTAGACAAACGTTGGAAAAGTCAGAGATATTGAATCAGCTACACAGTGCTACTGTTTCCAGTTGCACAAATAATTAATTTTCATTGTTTCTGTTTACATTTCAAGTTTTACGATACGAGTAGAACGGAACCGATTTTACAAGCCTTTTCCTTACGACCTGATTCCATTGTATTCGCGGCCTCGATTTGCAGAAAAAGTGTACCTGAAAAATAAAATCTTGAGTTGTTTTCACAATGCACGTGTGTCGTGCACGTATTTTCTAAGCAATGCTTGCATTCCCAGAGCATTTTAGAACCGCATTTGAGCACCTTGGTGCAATCGCTTTATCCAAGTTTGCATTGGTTTCCATGTAACGTATCCACAACGACAGAAAGAATAGGGATAGAATTTCACAAAAAGGTAAGAACAAATATACATAGTGTTGTATTGTCTTGAACAGGCAAACTCAGCTGGTGGCGCTGGCTGCTAAAACATAAAACGCCATCGTGAACATTCGAAGTGATCCCCCTATTTCACCAAACGACCAAAAACACTCCGCTCGCAATATTTGCTTAAAAACTACTACCTACACTAAGAACATTATGGACCACATATGTAAGGCTTAATAATAAAATAAAAGGCACGCTGCACGATATATGAAGAACGCTTCTGCATTAATACGTACTAACTATTTTTTACCGAATTTTTGATTAAGTAAGTAGAAACGTTTATCCAAAAATTAATGTAACGTGTCACACACCACGTTTTATGTGTATACATATGTGTAATATATATGTGTATGAAATAATGGAATAGCGGTAAACTACAAATTATAAGTAAAAACAACTTGCGCAGTTCCCGCACCTCAGCTCAAGTTAATACAGTGCAACATGTTCCATCGTTTCAGTATTTGCATGGAAGAAAAGATCAACTCAGTAATGTCCTCCTACCATTCAATGTACTGTGTCGGGCTCCATATTACTTGCCAAAAGTAACCGAACAGCAATGACGCCATTAAATGTATTCTGGTCTCAATGTTGGGTTTTACAAATAAAGATATGATATGCAGTTTCCCGACTTCAACGCTACAAAGAGTTTGGCGGAGACTACTGACGTGGTTAAGAACATATGGAATAGGGCATACACATATGCTTTCACCATTCAAACAGAAATTCAAAAAATCGAAGCGGAAAGTGACTTTGCGTTACTCAGGTTTCTCAAAAAACCTGTTTTGCCCTTACCACTTTTAATCCCGTGTCAAGCTTCAGGGAACGCTTTCCATCCCAAATCCCATTTGTCCGGATTGCACTATTCCCATTATCTTAAGTCACTTGTCCGTCGCATTCGTTTGATAGAGGAAAAGGAATGCTTCGTGAGATGACCTGCTGCTTTGTTCACATGCAGCATTTTTCCATTCGAATTGATATTTTGTTGACATTACAATGATATATTTCCCGGCTTCCCTCCTACGCATTATAAAGTAGATAGTTGGGGGAGTGGAAAGATCCTTTTTATGGATATGACTAGAGTCAAATAATATGCTGTGAAAACGCACTTGTCGATCTCGGTAATGCCAAATAAAATGGGGTGGGCATGACACCATGATAAACGGATTACATTATTTTCCGTTCACATCCCTACTTCCCCTATTTTGGACTATTGGTAATGGTGAAAGACATTGAATAATGTGGATAGCGGAATACAACGGGATGGTGTAAAGGAGGGGTGTCCAATATGCACATGGAATGGGAGCAAGGAAAATGCCAAATTATTATATCATTATAAACCATTTTGTAATGGTGTAGTAGACGAGTTGCATGAATACTGAAAGTTTTAAAATTTAGTATAGTTGTTTCCGTTAACTTTGATCGCAAAACTTTTGATTCAATTGATAATTCCGATTGACTTTTAAAAATTATCGTTCTACCCTCTACTGTATGTTGTAATATTGAGCTATCTCGGTTTGGTGCTTGAATATAATGATATGATGACTTTGAGACTTGAAGCGAAACACTAGTCTACTTTGTATGGCGGCTCACTTCTAAACAAAGTTTGTTTAATTATTTATTGCATATACAACCGTTTATGAGAAATAGTCCTTTTCCAATCACTGGTTTTCATATTTAATGAAAACATTTATGTGCAAAGTAATAATGAGTATAGTAGTATTACGGTACGAATGAGTACAGCGATTGAATTTTGTTTACTTTTGTCAAGTGCTATTTTACTAGAAAAACATTTCGTTCTTTTGATTTACGTTTCAAGTTTTGAGATTCAAGCGGAAGCCGGGAACGGTGAACTAAATGTTCTAATGATTTCTTTAGTACAGTTTCAAATTTTTTGTTTGTAGAATGCACTTGTGCAGTAGAAATGAAAGGAATTATATCCGTGTGTATTGTGTAATATTTTATCGGGGCTCCCGTTTGGGACAAATTTCGAGGGGATTAATGAATTACGCTGAAACCTGTTTGTAGAGTTCACAAGTTTGTAGTACTGCATATTTTTCAAAGCCACGTATAAATCCTGAGCAAAGCTTTGAAAACTTTACAGGGTTATTTCAAATTGGAAGGACAAATATCCTTTCATATTTTAAGTGAGCGTTCCCTCTATTTACTTTAATATCCTCTTGTGGTCACTGGATAGCACTCAAACAAAAGTGAAAACTCTGAAACATGCTTTTCTGGCAGAAAATTTATGTTGTGAAACTTTTTGTAATAACCGTTTTGCTACTGCACCCAAACGAATTAAATTACTGGCCACTAGGTAGTCGCTGTATCTATTTCCCGGTTTCTGGTCACGTCCTCGATTGTCCAGGAAACTCGACACCCATTGTCTTTTTTCCTGTGGTCCAATGTATATGGTGTAATATTGGTAGCTCTTATATCCCTGGTCAATAACAGACAAATATTTGCTCCTTATCATCATATTTCCATTAACATCACTTGAGCATGTAGACAAGGCTGCTACAAATAAAGCTCCCACGTAAATGGATTCTCAAAGCCAATGTTTAAATAGTCTTTCGTACAGGTTAACCTTGGACATTGAAACAAAGTTTGTAATTTTTTTCAGCGCATTTTCCCCAAAGATCATACTTCATAATTTAACTATGGACATTTCTTCCGTTCCTCCAATTTGTTTCCTAAAAATCGGAAACAAGAAAAGTCGCTTCCGCAATTGTCAATTTCCGAGTTCTTTGATTGGACCAAAGAATGCTTATGGCTAATTTCAAATTTCTTTGGGATGAGAAATTTTATAATCTTCAACCAGTCACTAAACGAGTTGTGTTGCATCCATGTGTGAAATTTGACTCAAGAAAATTGGCAATAAACTAGTTTCTTTTGAATATCGATGAGGTAGCATTAGAAATGTATATGCACGTGCAGGGAACAAGCTGGGATTACCGAAAGGCTAAAACTGCCGTATGGGCGTTCACACATTTTTGAATGTAGGTAACGCACTTGTGATACTAATCGCATAAACCACCCACGACCTTGCAATATATTTTGGCATTTCCCCCTGTAAATACTTTCAGCGGCATCCAATTTAGTCAAACTCATAACAATAAACACTACATCTAATAAGTTGGAATGCGCAACCTCACGACTGATGTTGGCTTCCGAATAATAATTAATAAATTGCATGTCAATAACAAAAGCATAAAATGAACAACTAGGCAATTTAATTAATAATCCCGGGCCACATCGGTAATAACAATAATCATAAAATAGTTACGTTATTCAAGATGCACATGCTATTAATACAATAAATAATTACAGGTCATCCAACATTTCATTTCTTCATTGTTCATCGTAGTATTCTGAAAACTTTATATGCGTTGCAAGCTATGTCTGTCGGTTCGGAAGGTCATTTATACAACACAACTTTGTAGAAATGTTTATGGAGTAGCACGAAGACGTACTCTACCACAAAACCTCTTTGAAGGAAATAGTAGAAAGAAGCTACTTTTCCATTTTTGGTGAATCATTTTGATCAAAGTTATGAGAAACATGTTGACTTGATGGGAAATGGGATGGAAAGGTAGGATATAGCATACACACTAGCTTTTGATTTCCATTGCTTTTACGTTTAAGTACACTTGGTTAAGAAATTAATGATCACATGAAGCATATCGCAGTTGTCACGAGTAATTATGTAATAATGCAAGTGTGATCCTTTATTCCACCAGACCGTGCCATTGGAAAGCATACATAGATGGAGCCCAAACACGGCAGTACAAGTTTGTTCCACTTTATCTTCTCATTCATTTGAAAGGGAAAGTGACCACAAAAAACTGCGTCCTCATTACTCTAGTTCCCTATTGATAGCATTCAATGTCGTTCGAAAAGGGAAAGTTCACTCCCAAATATTATATGCGACTCCCAAAGCTGAACTGCAAAAACGTTGTAAATAGCAGTTGAAAACTAGTTGCTGAGAAAGGTTAGTTGTTGAATAATTTTTCTAAATCACGACATCTCAAATAAATAAATCCACACTCTTTGGTACTTGTCAACACGGAATGCCCATTGTATTTAACAGTTTTAATATTACTCATTACCATCCATTGGACTAACATCTCATTATGCTCGTTAGCAATAATTCAAAAGAACTGAGCACGAAAGACTGGCTGCAGCTTTCCCCATTTAATTAGTGACTTCTGGGAAATGCGATACAAAGACAAAAGTATTTCAGCAAGTAATCTTCTTTAGGGAAAGACGATAGCATTAACTCGGTTTTTACTGTCTGCAGAAAACAAACAAAGAGACCACCAACCGGAATTAATACGACCTTCCTTTCACTTTCCAGACGCATGCGAATTTTGCCACGTGTTTCTAACTTGAACCAAGCTAACGAAATATATACGTGGTCGTCAAAGTTTGCATAACTCTTTCGTGAAATAAAAAAATAATCAATAATGTATAAACAAAAAAATATGGATAGAGAAAATAAATTGCTATGAAACTTGTTTCATATTTTTTATCTCAATGCTGCACGCACTTTCGTAAATTGCGAGACGACGATAACCCTGCCACTTTATATTTACAGTATTTATCATGGAAAGGGTGAATAGAAAACGTGACAGGCCAGATTACACCTTCTCCTGTTCTCCACCACCACATGAGCCACATGATACCATATCGTCGAACTTTATGCATTCCACTGCCTTTTATGTTTTTGCATTATTGAACTTTTTTCGGGCATTCAAAAGCAAGCTCTTGTGTTTTGTTTTGGGACTGCCCAAAACACAAGCTCGCTTTCTTATTGGTCTGGATATCATCAGTGGTATCCATTCTATCTACAGGAACACCACATGGAAATATTTGTTAACCCGGTCGCTGAATAAATATTTACGCCGTCAGATGGAATCCAGATTCGTCATTGTAATAATTAGTAATTAATCTTATGGCACGGTAAAAGCTCGTAAGGTCTGGTTTGGCTATTTGGGGCGTCACGAATTACCCAGGTGCTGGATGCATGGAATAAATGAAACCGATTAAACTATTTTCAGAATGGTAGGAAATTTACTTGTAAAATTACCACCTTGCAGCGGAGCAGCAGCTTTCTTACCGTGTTTTCTGCTGCGAGGAGAAATGAAGACTAACGCAAACAATGGAGAGATGTGGGTGAAAATACGAAGGACATGTTGAGTTGAGTGGTCGTTGTCGCCATTATGTCTCTCGGAGGTTCCCCTTGGTGGACTGGTTTCCTTTCAAAATTCAAAGTCACTCCAAACATGCTTCCAATTCTCTTCTCCCTAAAACGTTGCATTGAACTTTTTGATTTTCAGACCCCGTGCATTAAACAGACATTTTCCATCTAAAATCCCATCAATCAGCATCCACCTTCTCCAAAGAACGGAGCTGCTGGAAAGTAATGAAATGCATCCTACAATTCACTTACAACAGACAGTATATTCAAGTAATGTGTTGAGAAATGCGTTTAACAATTTCGGTAATACCCTGGGTGTGTATGATATGTACGATGGATGATCGGTAATATTTCGACAATGCCCTCTTACCTTTAAACGTCCTGTGCCAGGCTTGAAATTACTTGCCAAACGTAACCGAACAGCAATGACGCCATTAAATGCATTCTGGTCTCATTATGTGTCATTATTAATTTAAATCTGATGAATACAAGGCTTAGGATTGACTGTGTGAACTATCGTTTTGAGAAATGAATGGATAATTGAGCGAAGGTATGTATGCTGTATGCTTTCGACACTCAAACATGAATTTCAAAAATTCAAAGCAGAAAGAACATTTGATTAGCATAGAATTCTTTTAAAAACTTGTGTTACCCTTGTAACCTTAAACCTTGTTGCGTCGTGCAAACTGTAAAGCTTCTGGCAATGCATTTCATCCCAAATCCCACTTATCCTGATTTCACAATTCCCATTGTCACAAGTCTCTTTTCTATCGCTTTCCTTGATTGAGGGAAAGCAATGCTGCGTGAGATGACCTGAAGAACATGCACGGCATTGTGCACCCCAGTAGCCCAAGCTGCAAGTTCTCATGCAGTATTTTCCCATCCAGGTAGTAAGGGGAGGAAATATCATCTCTATTGATGGGAGTAAATTCTAATAATATGTACATTTTTCCATTCCTCCCATTTGTTTCCGAAAGACCGGAAACAAGAAAAATCGCTTCAACCCAATTACCAATTTCCGTCTTCATTCATCGTATCAAGGAATGCATACGGCTAATTTTACATTCACTTGCGATGAGAAGTTTTTTGAAGACTCGTCGCCTATCAATCGAATCGCGTAACAGGAAGGTTACGGTATCAATTTCACCTAACAGTCATCGATGAGTTGACAGAACAATCTATCTGTTCGCACTTGATGAGAGTTCACCTGAATTCCCTATTAATATAAATGCAACCGCAAAATTATACCAGTCGGCGTGGGCATTCCTCATGAAATATTACATGTATAAAAATTCATGGATTCAAAAAATATATTGATTGCAATAGGAAACTACAATGATTTCGGGACATACGGGATATTTCGGGATGCATTCTTGTGTACAACTTTTTCCCTATTTGAAGGTGAATTCATTCATTAAGCACCGAAAGTAAAATGCCATTTTTTGATCGGCTCGTATAGTTGTTTGATTTTTCATTTCATTTCCTAGTAAATTTCATCATTGGCCGTCAAACAAGGAAATACAACGATCTAATTGCAGCGAATGCGCTATGCCAGTTGAGTAGACAGTTATTATACACAAAAACACTGAAACTCCTGCACTTGCGATGCATCGTAGCAATTATTTATGACCCATGAAGAAATCATTATAATCATTATAGCTCATTAAGGCTGTCTTATAGTAATTATTAAAATGCACTTCAACGTAAAACCAGACAGGGGGTCGGCCATTATCATAATAACCGTGAACATCAACGATGATTGTGATAATAATCGTATATAGTGTACTCCCATATTCTGGAATTAAACCTAATGTGTTCAGGCTCATCGCCAGTCAATGTTTATAATGAGTGGAATTTAAGCCAAACAAATGCATACAATATGTCTCAAGTTTCCCTGTTTAACAATACCGTCTGTAAAGTCGAGAGAAAATGTGTTTTTCCTCTGCTGAAAAAATCGCACAAGGAAACCTGGGTTGACTGAGAGAGCAGGTTTGTATAAAGACAGAAATTTCCTCCAGCTTATTTACTTACGGAGACTGCAGAGATCCCAGTTCCGTAAGCCCTGATTTAATGCACTGTAATAAATTAGCCTTTTTCTATGAAAGCTCAGCAGGATTACAGATGTACACGTGCAGCGAAATAAATTCATTCAATTTCGGCAGGTACTCTAGTGATGATTAGAATTGATGAGAATTTATAAAGTGACTTTGAGACACTTTCTTGAGGTAGATTTTGTGTCAGAATTTGTATCCACATATTAGTCATGCCAGCTGATTGATGTTTATTTGACATTCATCTACTTTTCCCCAATCTCTGGAAAAATTATGAATTTTATTCTTATGTGAGTTTTTTTATCAATGTCTAAACTTATATAATCGCTGCCTATTGAATAATTTCATCTTCGTCAAACTAAACTAAAGAATTGTTAAAAGAGTTATACACCGCTCCTCATTTTGCACTCATAAGCCCGTGAAATTACTTCTTCAGATCATCATGATTTTCGAATTTTTATTTCATCAGAAACTAGACGCATTTGTGATTTCATAAGTATGCTCGAGCAAAAAGCATGTATACTATAATAATTACCCGTCTGCAGTAGTACTTGGCCGTAGGGATAACTTGAAGCTCAATTTTTGTTATAATCACAACATAACTCACCACCACCATTTCATACCATTATCATCTTTTCATGTCACTTCAAAATATGAACTAGACATTTGCAGTAAGGAAGAACTGTTGGATTTTATGTTGCAATTGATGTGCTGGGAAAGTTTGTTGAATGCAAGTGCACCGTGAGAAGTCGTAACCAAAAGACGACAATTGAGTGTAACGGTTAGACTACTGCGTGAGTAATATTCCCATTCTCCATTCGCTAATCTTTTCCATGGTGCATGCGGGAAAAGTAAATAAGCGAATTTATTGTGTCATTTATTAATACCATCCATTTTCTCTACTGCGAGACTTCATCGAGACGCTTGGATTGCGGCAGCCAGCGGAAAACAATTACTTGTTTGTGCATCCACCGCTACAAGTTGTAGCCTACAACCCATATAATCAAAATTTGAGTTTCGCCGCGTCCGCGTCGTTATCTTTTCCTTGCTTGAAAATCATTTCAAAGAAACAAATCCAAATGCGTTCCGAAGATCTGATTCATTAAATAAACACATAAGGCTGAGAATAAATTTTTTGGCGTAATACAATGTAAAAATTTGAACAAAAAGCTAAACTATGACGATTAAAAATTAAGTACCAAGTACTGTGAAAGGGTACTAAATAGGTACACTTTTGAAGTGTAAGCCGAGTTGACGAAAATCACATATTTACTCCAGGGCAACTTTGGCCGTAGAATTCGAATATGAAGTTAGTTTGCTGTAAAACTCACTTTTGACACAAGACAGTATGTCTGTCCGTCTGTACATTATAATTTGAAAGTGTATTTTTGAGCTAATATAGTGAGTGAGTAGTGGTTTGGTTCTTACCATTAGTCACATCACTTTCCACTTTCTCTTCCTACAGCATATTGAAAACAATATTTTGTTCCGCATTCGCAGAAAAATTCGATGTAAAGTGGCATTTGGTAAACGACAAGGCATTGGTCACTTCTGCTGTCTCGTACTCTAGCCAGCAAACCAGTTTCGAGAACAATCCGGAAATGTACTGCCAGTTGACGGCAATGGCATTTCTACTTATATCTACTGCGATAAACAATGGGAATACAGAATAGATGTGGTGCCTTTCTCTCCCTCTCTCTACTTACTGATTTTATACACTTGACGCTCATGGAATGCCTTATAAATCTATTTAAAGACAAAGTGAAAGCAAATCACGCTCTCAATGATATTGAGTGAGGACATTTATTGTCGGTTTGTTTTATGATGATTGTAAGTGAATATGGGAATATTTGTCAATTTGCTGGCAAGACAAACCGATTTACAAAAATCAATGACGAGCTTTTAAACGGTTGAAATTATTTCCCACTTCATATCAATATTAATAAAATGTGCCAAAAGATAAGAGATGATTGATTCTGTTTGATGTTGAAGAACATTGCTAAAGTATTTTTATAGCTCTCGGGGAAAGCTTATGGCATAAACGTTATCCGCGGACCCTGTATATAAGTGCCGCTAGTTAAACAAGGAAACATAAAACCGTTCTGGTGGAGAACCAGCAGAATGTCCATTTTAATACCAGTGGTCAGATTATTAATAATCCGAAACAAAAACTGAAATAAATGTCTGTGCCGTTGTGATATCTTCAAAAAATTACACTTCATATTTCTTCACTTTCTTTCCTATTCTCCATGACATAAATATGCTTCCTGTAAACAAACACATTGCCTGCAATAGTTTATGTTTGCATGCACTTGGGCACTCAACGTTTGCAATGCAGACGCAGGTTGTAATAAATGGCTTCCCCCAGAGTGAGCCGACAACAATCATAAAACACATGGAATCGTGTGGCCCAGGAGAAAAAAGCAGGTGGGACATCCGCTGTCATATTTCGTGTTCACTCACGGGTCATGATAAATGCGGTAAATGTAAACTTGTGCGGGATTAAGGAAAGTTCATACAGAAAAATACGACACTTATTTCGCGTTTGCTTTTAATAAAATATACATGTTGTTGATAAACCCGACTTTGGGTAAAGTTCGCCCAACAGATTTTCTACGCAAATCAATCCCATTTCTGTACCCACGCATTCAAGATATATAATGTTCTGTCGGTCACAATTGATACAAATAAAATGCCGGCTGAACATCTACCTATTGCATGGTAAAAATTCATTTCGTAACTTATGTCTAAAAGAGCGTCAAGGTATGATTTTTACCTGGAATTGAAATTGAAATCAAATGTTTTAAAATCTATAAAAAACGATCAATTAACAGAATGCAAAAACGCTTTCGTTGAGGTTGTCCAACGATCCAATAGAACTTTTTATTATGCTACACTTGTCAGCTCATTTTTTCTCCAGACTTTCCAAAATTGTTGAAATGGACAAACAGAAATTATTAAAATGAGGAAGCAGACTTAAGTTTTCGTATTACCTTCATCTTTCCCGTCATCCTCACCCTCGACTTTACGCTGAACCTATTAAATAAATTACGGTTCTGAAAAATGGAAAGGGAGGAGAGGCTCATAAATTTCTCAGGGCATTACGGATAAGATGTGAAGAATGAAATGTTGTTCGATGGCATGTTCTAGATTTATTATGAAATATTCGTAGATGAATAAACCGTTACCTTCGTTGCATTACTGTTGCTGATTACTGAGCTGCTGGTATGTCTTATCTCTTGATGTGTAATTAGCTATTCGATGAGATCCTAACAACAGAGTATAAGTTCATTAATAAATTAGCAAATACAGGAAAAATGGGTAATTGTAGCACCTAGTCAGGTTACTTAAGTTTGCATAAACTTGTTACAATCGGTCAAAGGTCATTGGATAACCTGATTGTTGTTTTAATACAACATGTACCATAATTATTGTAAATGGCTTAAAAGAATATCAGCGTGTATTTGGTGTAGACAATCTTTGAAAAAGTCAAAGATATTTAATCAGCTTGACATGGCTACTGTTTCCACTTGCAAAACTCAACAATTATTTACAGGCTAAGAATTTATTACTATCATACATGAATATTGTTTTAAATTATAAGGCATCTATTTGCATATCTAGTGATCGCCATCAAATTCAATTACTTCCGTACTTAATGGATTTATGGCGAAAAGAACCATACAGCAATACATCAATATGGTTACGGCGGAACGGGAATAAGTATGTTGGTCTCTTGGGAGCATTCCGAAAAAGTCCATTTCACAATGTCCAGCCGACAGACGCGTGCACCAAAATATATCCCAGACGCGCATTAATGAATGTCAACATAAACATATTTACTTTCTCCCGCATTGAACAAAAGAAAAGCCTGGTAGAGGTTTGAGCCTGTGAAACTGTGAACTAGCCAGTGAAAATAAACTAGTTTCTCTTGAATCTCGGTGAGGTGGCATTAGAAATGTATGCAGGTGAACCTAGGATTATTGAAAGGTTAAAACTGCCATAATGTGCATTCAAACATTATTTGATAGCACAATAAGGAACTTATGATACTCATCGCTTCACCCAGCCACAAACCTGTCCTTAATTTTTAAATCTACCGCCTGTAAGAACTTTTAGTGGTATCCAATTTAGTCAAACTCATAACAATAAACACTATTTCTAATAACTTAGAATACCTTACTTGACGACTCATGTTGCCCTCCGAATCATTAATAAACTGCATGTCAAGACCAACCGCATAAAATGGACAACTCTGTAATTTACCTAATATCCCGGGCCACTTTGGTAATAACAATAATCGTAAAATGATTGCATTGTTCATGTTAGACATACGCATGTTATGATTACAATAAATAATTATAGCTCATACAACATTTCATTTCTTTCTTGGTCATCGTGATATTATGGGAGATTTATATGAGTTTCCTTCTCTTCCTTTCGTTTCTGAAAGCCATTTATCCAGCAAAGATTTTTAGAAATGGATAGGGTGGAGCAAGAAAGCAAGTTTTGCCACAGAACTTCTTTTAGGGAAATGGGAAAAACAAGCTTGCTTAATAATTTTAGGAAACGCATCAGGTTCACTTTGATCAATGTTATGAAAAAATATTTTGACTGCATATCGACTTGTTTTAGGAGTTGGATTGAAGGGTACGATAAAGCGTACGCACATGCTTTTGCTTACCATTACACGCATGTTTTAGTTAATTTATTTAAGAAAGTAATGATCAATGCATTCACCAGATGGCACTCTTTTTCGCGTGAAAATGAAAGCTGACGACGCCATTCTCAGAATCATTTCAGTTGAAAACTAATTACAGAGAGAAAGGTCGCTGATATATCCTGAAATTATTCTAAGAATCGCGAGAATCCGAAGATTACTACTATAGAACCCGTCATAAGACTTATTTTGCCTGTTGACACAGTATGTCTTTGAATTTAGATTGAATACTCCTTCGTATTTGTCTTTGCTACTCTCCCATCTCATTATGCTCGTTAACATTCAAAAGAACAGAGGACGACGACAGCAGCAAGTTTGCTGCAGCTTTACCCATTGAATTAGTGACTTCGTAGAGATGCAATACAAAAAACATGAAAGTTTTCGTCACGTAATCTTCTTCCGGGAAATAGGATTCTACTGTAATTAACTCGGAATCTCCTAAATACAGAGACCGCCAACCGGATTTAACATGACCTTCCTTTCATTGTACAGACGCACTCGGATTTTGCCACATGTTCCTTAACTGAATGACCATCCTGCCACTTTATATTTACCGTATTTATCACGACAGGGGTGAATAGCAAATGAGACGCGCCAGGTTATACCTTCTCCTTTACTTCCAGTAACCATCATGAACCATCATGCCGTACTTATATTTTGCACCAGTTGCATCTTATGTTTTTATCATTACACTTTTTCGGACATTCAAACGCAACCTCCTTGTTTGGAGAGTGCCCAGAAGAAAAGTAGTTCCTTTCCGTCTGGGAGTCATCCGTGGTATCCGTTCTACCTACAGGAACAGGGCATGGACATATTTGTTATCCCGGTCGCTGCATAATTAATTTCGCCGTTACACGGAATCCAAATTCGGCCTCACGATGATTTGTCAATAATCTTGTCGCACACTTAAAGCTCGAAAGACCTCGTTTGGCACTGTTTGGCATCACCGTTTACCCAGGTGATTGATGCATGGTGCTACTGAGGAGAGAATGCATGTATGCAATAAATTTACACAATTATCTTAATATGATCTTGAGTACCGAAATACAAGAATTTCAGATTGTATTTTAAAAATACTTCAGGGTTTTTTATTGATTTTCTTTTGTTTTTCACATCTATTACAATAACTTATGACATGGTACAAAACCATGCGGTGAGATTACCTGATTTCACTGTTAATGTTGAAGAAACCGCAAAATTGTAGCAATCAGCGTCCGCATTATCAGTACAGGATTACTTGGCTAAAATTGTTTGGATTGTTAGCTGGTCCTATATTTCCGATACATAGCAGTTATAAATAAAAACTAATTAAATGATGACATTCATTTCATTTTCCAGACGCATTCTATATTGTTTACGTGTCCCAAAATTGAATTTAGGCAACAAAATAAATCTGGTCGTCGAAGCTTGTTTAAACTGTTCTTGGAATAAAAAATAATTGAAAGATATAGGCAAAAAATAATAAAGTAGCTTATAAATCACTACATATGGTTTTTGCCTTTAAATGAAATCAATCAAGACTCGTCCCATTGGTTATCGGTAAGTAATCTTGTCCCAAGGTAAATGATTGTGAGTGGAAGTTCGTATATTTCGTCGCCAGGGTTTACCCAGCTGATTGATGCATGGATCTCCTGGTTGAACGAATGCAATGAATTTACATCTATGATAGCCCAATAACCCTAACTTGAAAATGAAGGCAGAAAACCAATGATATCAAAATGATCATAAAAATGTTTCAACGCTTTTATTTGCTTTTATTTTTCTCATTTACTACAATGTTTTGAAGTAACTGCTGTATATCAAGGAAATATAACGGTTGGTCACTTCACCGGTTAAATGTGCTACCACGTTACGTCACTCAACACCATCCATTTATGAGTTACCTCGTAACAAATAATCCCTTTGTATTTACATTTCCCAAAATCGCACAATGAATCGTAAGTATGCAAATTTATTTCTGCAAAAATTGAACCGATTAAACCTTGTTAAGAATAAAACGAAATTTACCCGCAAAATTCTTACTTTGAAGCGGAGCACCAACTTTCTTTCCGTCTGCTCTGCTGCGAGGAGAAATGTAGACTAACTCAAACAATGAAGGGATGCGGGTAACAGTACGATTGATATGCACTTGAGTATATTCATCGTCACTGTGCAAGGGCAGCACAGCTGTATGGTGTAAGGAGTATTAGGTTGGGCGTATGAGTTTGTTGTAGTATGTTACATGAGCATATTATGATTGCATCATTTGCGTTGTATGCGCGTTTGCTGTGTCAGGAATATAGCCTTCGGAAACATAGTTCAGTGATGTTTTCAAAGTAATAAGAACGTACGACTGCTTCATTGTTATTCTTGGGGACCCATTTAACGTAGCCTGGTTGCCTAAAGATTTTCTGACAAGTGTATTTCACTTATCTAATAACCCCCCACTTATTATCATTGGATTTAACCGAACAGGTACAATCAACTAGACAGAAACACCACCAACATGGACCGACAACCTAGTTTCCTTATCAGTATCAAAGCAACAGCATAATTGTTCCAATCGGCGTCCATATTATTCATAAAATATAACATTTCTCAAATGTCATGGACTGTGAGCTGGTACAAAAATGGCAAGGTGTGCTGATTGCTCGCCAGGAATGCTGAGAAGCACTAAAACTCAACATATGAGAGAACTCAAAGTGAGAAGCTTAACATCAACTAAAATTATAGCCCTGTAGGTGTACTCCCAAGTTCTCGTATAAAAATCATGAAATGTATGCAAGCTAATCACCAGTCAATGTTAATAGTGAGTATGAGTGGAATTGAAGCCAAGAAAATACAACTACTGCATATCAGGTTTCCCTACTGAACAATACAATTTGTAATGTCGAGAGAAAATATGTTTGTCCTGCGTTAAAAATATTGCACAAGGAAACATGGGTTGATTGAGAGATCTGTTCTGTACATTGGCAGAGATTTATACCAGCTTCTTTACTTATGGAGACATACTGGATGGGACATTCCACGAAATGTAAATGCGTGAAGGTAAAAAGAAAGTTGCTGCAGAGATCCTGGTTCCATAAGCCCTGATTTAAGCCACGCAGTGTAATAAAGGACCACTTTCCAAGAAGACTCACCTGGATTATAGATGTACACGTGCAACCAATGGAATTCATTCAAATCAGGCAGATACTCTAGTGATGATTAGGATAGATGAGAGTTTAGGAAGTGGATTTGATATACTTGAGGTAGATATTTGTCACAATTTGTATCAACATGTCAGTCATATCAAGTAAATGATGTTTCTTTCACATTTATCTCCATTTTCCCCAATCTGCGGAAAAATAACATTTTACTCGGATAAGAGCTTTTGGTCAGTGTCTAGACTCATACAAGCGCTGCATATTGAACAAAATGTTGTTCGTCCAAAGAAACTACAGTGTTGTTGGAAGAGTTGGGTTCCATTCCTCATTTTGCTCTCATAAACTAGATAAATTGTGCGGACAGATAAATTTTGAAGCTCAATTTTTGTCAAATTCTCAACATAACTCACCACCACCATTCCATTCCATCATCATTCCATTTCACTTCGCAAAGTGGACTAGATGCGCACATTTGCAGTAAGGGAAAACTCTTGATTTTCTATTGCACTTGAAATGCTGGGAAAGTTTGTTGAATGCAAGTGCACCGTGAGAAGTAGTGAACAAAGAACGACAATTGAATGCAGCGGTTACTGTACTGCGTGCACAATATTCCCATTCTCCATTCTCAAATCTTTTCCATCGTGCCTGTGGGAAAAGTAAATAAGGAAATTTATTGTGGCATTCATTATTTTCCCAGTTTTCTCTACTACGTATTTCCATCGAGACGCTTGGGTTTCCAGAATAGAGGAAGCCAGCAGCAAACAATTGTTCCTTTGTGATTGTCCGACTCGTTGTCTTTCTTACTTGGAAATCGTTCCAGAGAAAAAAATTCTAAGCGGCCGTTGGATTTTTCCAGGGTGATAAGATATTTTAAACATTGATATGCCTAGCTGGCTCAGGATTAATGCTGCGATGTAAGATGTTTGTGATAATGCGTTTAATATTTTGAGCTCTGACACAGTTGGGTTTATTCGGCTGCAAATATTACGTGGGATTCAACCTAAATCAACTTTAAATGTTATTTACTATATTTAAATATTCTCTAGCGCCTTTCATTCAATTGTTTACTAATGTCCACAAGTAAACACCATCGAAAAATTAGATAACCTATTAGATTGGTTAAAAAGATAAGGCCGACAATAACTTTAGCGGCGTATTACAAAGTAAAAATTTGGTCAATAAAATGGAGTTGATTAAAAATGACTTGTGTACCAAGTATTGTCAAGGGTTACTAACTTCACGTGATTAATTACGAAAATCATTGCACGTGTGATTTTTCTTTGCAAACATATATTTTCACAGTAAACAGTAATACCGATTATACAAAAGTTTAAGAAACATTTCATGTTACTCAAGTTGAATTTCTTTTGAACATGAAATATTAGCAGCAGTACGCATTTATTGGCTTACGTGCAAACTTCTGTGCTACCCGCACCGTTGACTTTGGATATATATCGTTATGGCTGTATAAAGTTTTTTTCAACTTTTTCGGCATTGCCCATTGCTGTGTTTCTTTTCCAATTTGCAAAAGTTTTCAGAGTAACTTTGCATCGTGACGGGATACAGGGTAAGGATCGGCACGATATTTGACCTAGAAACGTCACCAGAATTCGGATCACACTTTTTTGCAGCGTGCAGAGAATGCAGAACATGTACTAACTTGCCATTTCGAGTAATAGGAAATGTATTATAAAATGCCAGTTGCTGCTGCCTGCCAATGCTTGCTGAACATTCTCATCATTTTAATTTGAACAAAACAAGGGGTAAGAAACTTCACAAGAGTATCAACAAGAGTTTAAAATACGTCAACGTATCTAAACATTTCATTTAGTTTCCTTCTTCGTGTGTTGTGATTTACCTATTCGATTTGATCTCTTTAAATTGTGTTCTATCTAAATTAATCAAATTATCAACTCGATGGTGTTTTAAGGGGGCCGAGTTTCTACTTCCCTAATTGTTCATCAACCAATGTATTTAATATGCTTTCATCCTGAATGAATGTTGAGACGGGAATCTATCGCTGCTATTAATTGGCCGAAGCACGGGGAATAGTATATGGGTCGTGGAACGCCGTCATTTCAAATTTAATGTTTTCCAGTATTTGCACAGCGACCTCCATTATCGTGGTCAGTCTTTCGCATTCTGCCGTTTTGCATAAAATTGCATCTCATCAAAACTTTCACTTACAATATCTAAAGACGTATAAAGTCCACTCCGATGGATGGCAGCTGTAGCAGCGTGTCGTTTCTTGCAGCACAACGAAATGTTTTTTCCTTTTGTGCTTCAAGCCGCGTCACAGTGGTTTACTTTTTGCGTAGGTTGGTAAAAAATGGAGCAATCAACTTATCGGAAAGCAAGTAGTATGTCCACTTTACTTGCAGTGGTCCACCAGTGAAACAAAACACTAACTTAATCCATTGTTGTAAGGTACTATACTGAAATCTCTAAAAAATTGTATTTCATATTTCTCCTCTTTCTTTTTTATTCTCAGGGCATAAATAAGTATACTTCCTGTAAACAAACACAATACATGTAATCGTTGTTACTTTTATAGCATTGTACACTTCACATTTGCAACACAAACACAAGTAATAATATATGGCTTCCCCCAGAGTGCGTCGATGATAGCCTAGACAGATAAAAATGAACCATCTCGCCAAACGTTACAGCGTGTTATATGCAAATGTGCAAAAATATTATTAAAAGCTAGAGAGCAGACAGCAATCATAAAACACATGCAATCATGTGGCCGAAGAGAAAAAACTAGGTGGGACGTTCGCTGTCATATTCCGTGGTCACTCATGTAAATGTGGTAGGTAAATATAAATTGCCAGGGATCCAGGAAAGTTTATGCATCAGAAAAGTACGACACTTGTTTCGCAGTTTACATTTTCTTAGAATGTATTTGGAAGTACATGTGCGGGGGCAAACACGACTATGGATACTTTGAACGAAACAAAATTTTCTCATCAAATTAATTTCTTTTATGCATCCATCCTTCAAGCAATATAAAAGGTGGTTATAGTTTATACTAATAAATCCTGATCTTGCTAATACCTATCGTACTGTATTTAATGCATTTCACATTATATATAATAATCGGCGTCAAGGTATGGATTTGTTCTTTACAGAAATAGAGATGCAGTGCTGTGAAATCTGCAATTATTTTCGTGTTTATCGGACTGCTCTCGTTAAGGCTATCCAAGGATCCAGTTGTACATTTTTGCGCTACACCTTTCAGCTCATTTTTTCTCTCCCCAGATTCTAAAAATGTTGAAATGGAGAACTTGAGTTATTAAAATTAAGATGCAGATTTAAGTTTCCGCCTTACTTTTACAATCATTCTCACCCTCCACACCACGCTAAACCTATTAAATAAATTATGGTGTTGAAAAAGGAAAGGGAGGAAAGGCTCTTAAATGAGTTGCATAGAAATTAGTTCTGGTAATGGCTACATGCATGACACCTAACATGGTTTTAAATCTTAATATTTTAAATCCATTTAAGTTTTTATGAGCCGTTCCACATCGGGCTGCATGATGAGATTTAACCTGATTGTTGTTTTAATGTAACATAAACCATAATTATTGTAACCGGCTTGACAGAATATCAGCAAGTGTTTGATTTAGACAAGCATTGAAAAATCCAGACAGATTTAATTAGCTAGATAGTGATACGGTTTCCAGTTGCACAAATAAGCGATTATTTATAATCTAACAATTAATTAGCGAATAAGAAAATTTCATACTGCCGCTATATGTGGTCCAAGCTACGCACAGTATTTCCACTCTGCTTCGTATCCACTGATTCCTTTGTCCTGGTGCCTTTCTCTTTTTATCGTTACCTTCTTGAGACGAACGATAAGATGCAGGATCGGTTGTTAAATCCACCAAGAAATTGTGCAGGGGTATTTTGAAAATTAGATTTTCTAAAACACCTAGCTACTATAAATTCATTCCCTTTGCAATCCGATCAGAACGTATGCATCGGCAGACTGATCCGAGTGACCTTCAAAATATTAATCCTTTATGCGGTTTGACATTTACGATAACAAGAAGTAAAAACCAATTTCTCTAAAGTCTGTAAACATAAAGCATATTTTCCTTACAAAATTCAAAGTATGTCCAGACGTATCCCATTCTCTTCCGTCTAAAAAGTTGCATTGACCTTTTTGGTTTTCATACTCCTTGCAGCGTTCAGGCAGTCACGCTTCATGAGAGATATTTTCCATAACAAATCCCATCTTCCAGTCTCCACTTTCTCCAAAGACCGCAGCTGCTGGAAAGTAAAGAAATGCATCCTAAAATGCTCTAGGAAGATGCAAGGCTTCGTGCGTGCCATCATCTGAAAAAAGATCATTTTCGAGCAATATCTCTCAATATTAGAATTTTATTACCTCGCCATTATAATAATAAATGTGTGGGCTTTCCTCCTCCTACGTAGAAATATGTAGCGAAGGGGAGTCAAAGTTTGCATTTTATTGACAGCAGTATATTCAGAAAATGAGCGAAGAAAATGCGTTTGACCGTTTTTGTAATATTGAGTAAATAAATTGGGTGTGTTAGTAATGTAACGTGGCCTGGAATTGTACCACAATATATATATATAGGAGTAGTAAAATAGATTGAAAAATAAATTTCGCGGATCGCGTACCTTAAAACAAGTTAATAATTGCAAACTGTTCATTCCATTATTTCAGTACATCTTTGGAAGAAAAAAAACACATCATATTTATTTTCAGCCTCTTTTACTTTTCAAAACCATGCGCCGACCAAAAAATCATTTGGCACAAATTATCCAAATAGCAATTACGCCATTAAGTGTATTCTAGTCTTAATATTTGTTATTATGAACACAGATCCTTGATTATCGTTCCACATTGTAAGAATTGGTTCTGTGAATTGGCAGGATTTTATAGATCCGCAAGTGGAAAGTGAGTGAATAAGCGAAACTCGATTAAAAACTTATAATTGCACTTGTTACTTTTAACCTCGGTGTAAGGTTCACACTGTCACGCTTCAGGTGACATTTTTTTGTCACAAGCCCGATGTTATTCCGACTCCACGTTTTCCATTCCCACAAGGCGCTTGTCTATCCATCCCCGTCTTTTGATGGAGAAGAAGCGATGCTGCTTGAAATGATTTGGACTGGAGAAGATGTACGTTTTTGTGCGTGCCATTATCCCAAGATGCACGTTTTCATGCAACATTTTTCCCATTTACATTGATATTATCATACCATTATAATGATATATATCCCGGCTTTCCTGTTACGCATTATAAAGTACGCGCCTAGGGGAGTGGAATCATCCTCCTTATTGATGAAAGGGCGTACATTCATATAATCTGCACTGAAAACGTACTAGTCAATTTTGCGGTAATGCCAAATAAAATGGGGTGGACGACGACACAATAATAAACGCATCACATTACGTTCCATCCACATCCGACCTTTCCCGATTTCGAACTGTAAGTAATGGCGAGTGGCGTTGAATATTATAGAGATTGGAGTACAGCTGGATGGTGTAAAAGCTTGAAATATGAATTGGAAAATGTTGGAGGTAAAATGGTATATATTCTTCATCCTACAAACCATTTTGTAAAGTTATAATTGAAGTCATAATTTCTCAAGCAACATGAATTGAGATTGTGAACAAACCGTCCGCTGCGAAGAACCTCCCACGCAAAGTCAACGGATTGTCAAAAGCCAAGCACAACAGTGAGCACAAATACGGATGCCTGAAGGTGGAATTCACAACCGGAAAAAGAGTTCACAATTTGTGATGAGTTAAAAGAAGAGTGACGTCACACATTTTTATCAGGTTATTTTTTCAGCGCACTTTCACATAAGCGCATACCTCATAAATTAGCTATGCACATTTCTTCCGCTCCATCCATTGATTTCCTAAAAACCGGAAACAAGAAAAATGGGTTCAACGTAATTTTCAATTTCCGAGTTGTTCGATTGTATGCAAGAGTGCAGACGGCTAATTTCAAATTTGTCTGCACGGAGAAAATCTCTGCGCACTTGGCTCGTAACCAATAATTTGTTTACATTTTTTTCTCGATACGGTGCATTTCATCAATCCATTCTTCTGAAATCTAAAATGAGTCACTAAATGAATTGTGTTGCAACTAGTAAAGAATTCTGGAAATCGTGAGATCTCAAATAAATGTTTCAATACACTTCTTTTACCTGTCTCAACAGAATGTTGCCTTGTATTTAGCAGCTTTAACATTTTTCATTACCGTCCACAAGTCCGGCATCCCATTATGCTCGTTAGCAATAAGTCAACGGAACAGAGCTGCTGACGAGACGAGAGTAGGTTTGCTGCAGCTTTTCCCATTTAAGTAGTGAAATCGATGAAATGCAGTACAAAGACATGAACGTATTTGGCAAGTAATCGTCTTCCAGGAAATCGGATTTTACTAGCATTAACTCGGATCTCACAGTCTGTAAGAGACAAAGAAACTACCAAACGGATTTAGTACGACCTTTTTTCCATTCTCCAGATGCATTCGAATTTGTCACATGACGTACTATTCCTGGAAACGGAAGGCTTTGCAACTTTTTTCCCACATTTCGCGCATAATTGGTGCATGGAAGCAGGTCACTAAATAGTACCCAAATCGCGAAAGAACAGCACTTAAACATTAATAAATAAAAAAATAGGGGAATTTTTTCAGAAATCGTTTGTGTGCTCTGTAGCCCACAAAACTTGACCTAGAAATCTCAAATTTGGCACAGTGGTGTAAAAAACAATTCCCCAGAATGCGATTTTTGAGTTTTTAAGAAAAGCTAAATACATAAAAAGTTTTGGCGGGAAAACTATTTAATTCAAAAACGGTATAAGATTTTGAATATCCGACAACGGGAGCATAATTAGTACCTAAAACTACGTTTTGCACGTTATTTACAATAATACTAAACAGAGTAATTTGCCCAGAATTTGAAATTAAATAAAAAAATTCGGTGGCAGAACACAATTTTGACACCAAAGTATAACATAACTCCTTTGGATTCTAAGATATTGTAGGACTTTGGTGTCAAAATTGTGTTCTGCGACCGAATTTTTTTATTTAATTTCAAATTCTGGGCAAATTACTCAGTTTAGTATTATTGTAAATAACGTGCAAACCGTAGTTTTAGGTACTAATTATGCTCCCGTTGTCGGATATTCAAAATCTTATACCGTTTTTGAATTAAATAGTTTTCCCGCCAAAACTTTTTATGTATTTAGCTTTTCTTAAAAACTCAAAAATCGCATTCTGGGGAATTGTTTTTTACACCACTGTGCCAAATTTTGGATTTCTAGGTCAAGTTTTGTGGGCTACAGAGCACACAAACGATTTCTGAAAAATTGCCCCTATTTTTTGATTTATTAATGTTTAAGTGCTGTTCTTTCGCGATTTGGGTACTATTTAGTGACCTGCTTCCATATACCAATTATGCGCAAAATGTGGAAAAAAAGTTTTCAAAGCCTTCCGTTTCCAGGAATAGTACGTCACATGTTTCTTAATTGAATCAAGCCAACAAAATGTATACATGGTCGTCAAAATTTGTATAAGGCTTTCTTGAAGTAAAAATAACAATTTAAAGTCTTTACCCAATAAAATAACGAAGCAGCTTATAATTATGAATAATAAATTGATGTGAAGCAAGATTAACATCTTTTTGAGTCCATGCCCTTCCGTAAATTGCGACCATCTTTACACTATGCATCATCGTATTTATCACGACAAGGGTGAGTAGCAAATGTGACTGGCCAGGTTACTCCTTTTCCTTTTCTTTAAGCAACCATCCATATTATGCCGTCATGCGCTTTGTTTTACTGTCTCCTGTTTTTTACTAATATTTTTGCTGGCATCTGGCATTTACATACAACAACGTGCTGCTGCTTTTAATTTGTGGAAAGCCCATTAAACATATACAGTCCCCTTATTCATATCTCTCTCTCTCTGTCATCAGAGCTATCCATCTATGTATCTACCTACTGAAACTAGGCATTGGAATGCTGTTTGGTAACCATGTCACGCATTATAGTTTTCACCGTCAAATGACATCAAAACTTGCCCATCGGGTCAGCAATCTTCTCGCAAGGTAAATGCTAATGAGGGTTCGTTTGTCTATCTGGTCGTCAAGGTTACCCAAGGGATTATTACATGGATCTCCTGAGGCAAGAATGCATGAACAGAATGAATTCAAACCTATAACAGCTCAACTGACCCTGATATGATATTGAATGCCGCAATTAATTAGTTAATTAATTTTTAAATATTCGGACCATTTTGAATGTGACAAAAAGATTATTTAAGCAGCACATTGGTTGGTATTACATTATGTGCAAACACGTGTTTAAAATACGCAAACGCTAACTGCAAGTTGTATCTATTACCCGTTTCCTGAGTGTAGCAGTCTGTCAATACATCCCGTTTCTTTTCATCATGTCCGCATGCAGCATGTCCGAATTGACTTTGTTGCTCTTCTCTTCACTAATGTTGCATCAATGGCGTTGTTGGAATGCATGACCAATTTATTTAAAGACCAAGTGAAAGCTTATTTTAATGATTATTGGCTCATCAAAGCTCGGGTGATGATTGTTAATGAAGAAGGGATGGTTTGGTTTGTCAATTTGCTGACAGACCCAACTGATTTATTTATAAACAATCACGTGACGTCTAACTGTAAGAATTGTTCCCCTCCTTATGTCGATACTGGCAAGTTGAGTCAAGATAAGTAATGATTCTGTTTGTTGCAAAATAATTTTATCGCCCTCGGGGAATTCCTGTTTGTTTACATTTAATACATGTATCCTATGTTCACATTTTTAGACAAACAATGAGATTATAAATCCGATTCGATGGTGTTATTAAGAAGGCACAATTTCTGTCTTGAATAATATAATCATTAGCTACTGTAATCATCTTTCCAACCTGCCTGAGAAAATAATAACCTATTCCGCAAATCATTTCCGATCGATGGCAACTGCAGCACACTAACGGTTCCGTAAATCCGCTATCATATTTCGTGTCACTCATGGAAAGATAAATGAGGTAAATATAGACTTGCGTGCTATCCAGGAAAAGTCGTGCATGAGACTAATGCCCGACACTCGCTTCGCACCTTACATTTTCTTCAAATATTTATGGAAGTACATACTTTTGGGTAGACACAACTATGGATAAGTTTCACCAAACTTTTTTCCGCACATCGATCCCATTTCTGCTCACCATGTATTATTACTTGCTGCATTATTAGCTATTCGAAGACAACCATAACCACCGATTATATGTTGATTCTGAAATTACCAAATACACGAGCAATAATCCCTAGAGTTTACCTGATTGCTGGATTAATGGCACGTGTTACATGATTATTATCCATGGCATGAAAGAATATCAACATGTACTTGATGGAGAAACTGCAAAGTCCAGAAAGATTTAATTCCTACATATTGCTACTGTTTCCAGTTTCACAAAAAACCAAATGCTACATAGTGTAAGAATTACTATCGGACATTAATATTGTTTTAAAATGTAAGACATTCCTATTTGCATATCTTCGGATCACCATCAAATACAACCCGTTTTCGTACTTAATGGATTCATATCGAAAATAGCCATACATCAATACATTTTCGGAACATTTCCTCAATGAATCAATACAATGCCTCGGCGGAATGAGATTCCTCGTTTCACTATTTCAGTCTCTTGGCAGGATTCTGAAAAGATTCATTTCATAAAGGCGAGAGACGCGTGCACCGAAATATATACAAGACGCACAATAATGTATATCAACTATCAACATAAGCATATTTACTTTCTCCCGCATTGAACAAAAGGTAAAAGCGTAGTAAATGTTGAGTTTCACGGAAAATGTGAAATTCTTGTCCAGGTTCCAGTACTAACGGTAACCGCTGCATTCTATTGTTCTCCTTTGTTAACTTACTTCCTCTCTCTCTACCCCTCTCAATGCATTGCATTTAATGCACGTTGCAAAACCCGTGGCTACCGATATAAGTGCAGCCTCCTTCTTGAGCTGAACTAAAAGATGCGGGATCGGTTGCTAAAACCACCATGAAATTGGGAAGGAGTATTTTGAAAGTTATATTTCTTTTAACGCCTAGCGTCCATAAAATCATTCCCTTTGCATTCCCGATCAGAATGCAAGCATTGACACGCTGATCAATGTGACCTTCAAAATATTATTCTTTCATGCCGTTTAGCATTTCCGTCAATAGCAGTCCAAGACAAATTACTTGTAGTCTGTAAACTTTAAACATAGTTTCCTTTCTCAAAACTCAAACTCAAAGTAACTGCAAACACGGGTCACATTCTCATCTCCATACAAAGCTGCATTGACCTTTCTGATTTTCGGTCTCTATGCATCAATCAGACAGTCACGCTTCATGAGATACATTCTCCATGTAACATACCACCATCCAGTCTCAACTTTCTACAGAGGCCGGAGCTGTTGGAAAGTAAAGAAATGCCTCGTACAATGCCCTAGGAGTTGATGTGACGTTTCGTGCGTGCCATCATCCGAAAAAGATCGTTTTCGAGCAATATCTCCCAATATTAGAACTTTATTGCATTTCCATTATAATAATATATGTCCGGGTTTGCCTCCTCCTACGTTGAAATAGGTAGCGAAGGGGAGTCAAAGTATGCATTTTATTGACAGCCGTATATTCAAATAATGAACAGAGAAAATGTGTTTTACAATTCTTCTAATATCGAGTAAACTGGGTGTAAGGTATGTAACGTGGCGTGGGATGCTAGTGGCATCATGATACCACATTATATCCATTATAGTTTAAAACCATTCATGCATTGCTCAGCTTTTGGTAATTACACTTTTATTTAAATTATTTATAACAACCACGATCGCGTAAATCATAGCATCCGTGACTAACTGCAGTCGCTCGGTTTGATGTTGCGTTTTCACTTTAACCGAAAAGTAAAATGTAAAAGAAAAATCTGTTTTCATCATTTCTGTTTACATTTGCTGTGAGCAGAACAGAACGGTTTTTACAAGCTCTCCCATTGTACCCGGTTTCTATTGTGTTCGCGTCCTCGATGAAAAGAAAAAGAGGACCAGGGAAATAAAATCTCGTATTGTTTGCACAATGCATATGTGACGTGCTCGTATTTTAAAATATAATACTTGCATTCAAGGAAAATTTTAGAATTGCAGTCCAGCCGCAGGCTGCAAACGCTTTTTCTAGGTTGCAGGGATTTCCACGCCACGTGTCAGCCCAAAAAAAATATTTTACAAGGTTACTACAAGAGCAAATATGTTTGATGTTTTAGCTAAGCCTTTCATTTCAATGCCCGAAGATCCTGCGGTTAGTGAGTATAAAAGGAAGAAAAATGGAACATGTTTGTCCACTCCATCCATCCATCTACTCAAGAGTACTCAACCGACCACAAGACTACTCATAAAGTTCCTTCTCTGTTCTTTCTACTTTTCCTTCAATTCTGATACCATATCAAAACGAATGTGGTGAACGACAGACATTGGTAACTTTTCCTTTTTTCATTCTCGGCTCCAATTCTTCAGGAAAATGGACAACCAGATCAGTTCTCCTATGGCCAAGTACAATATTAAGAAACAGCATTGACCATCTTTATGTCATTGGTCAAGTGTTGACAAATATTTACGCTTCATTTTTCCAAAATTTTTGAAATCATGCTTTGTTAGGAAAGAAAAACTCCCACTCAAAACCAATAGGCATAGAAAAACAACCAACATAATTCGCATAACAAACAATCAAAGCGAATCAATAACTATACCAAAACCCACAATTGACTGTAATCTGCTACTTAAATGGAATACCTGTATCAAAACAAAAACAAGATGATCATTTGTAAATATCCATATACATACAACTGTACAGCAAATTCTACACTTTCTCCACACCCATCTTTTGGTGAATATCAGCAAGCAAAAATACACGATTTTCGTGGACCCTGCGCTAAAGAATTTCAGGCTTCACGGGTAACTTTGTTTTCAGCTCTACTTCCAACTTGTCTAGAAAAATTCGCGTAGTCTAGACTATTACGCATTAGGTTTCATCAGTAATTCATAACTCAATTGCGTTTGGGCAAGAGCGGGGCATGTTATCATTTTGAAGGAAAGTTGCAATTTTTTCATCTGGGATTCGAAAATAATCTGCTGCTCTTCATTTTGGAGAAGTCCTAAGTGCTTTTAATATTTATAGCTGTATGAAATAATGGTGCTGAAAGTAGATTAAAAATGATATAAAATATATTTCGCTGATTGCGCGTCTCAAAAGATGTTAATAACCTGCAAACTATACAATTCCATTATTCCAGAATTTCCTTGGCAGAAAAAGACAACTCAGGTATATTTTAAGCATTTCGGATGTCTCCTCTTTTACTTTTCAAAATCATGCGCCCGACCAAAAATTAACCGAATAACAATGACGCCGTAAGATGTACTCAAGTCTGAATATTTGTTAAAATGAGTGCAGATTCAATTCTTCACTCTCTTCTATAGGTTGACAGCTTGAGACTCGCGTTTTGGAAGATATAAGCGTATTGTATGTACAAATACTTTAACCGTTCGAGCAGGAATTCAAAAAGTACAAGCGGAAACTAACTTTCAACAACCATGCAAACGTACACGCTTCAGGCATTTTTCATCACAAATCGCATTTATCCAGACTCTGCACTTCCAAATCTTAAAAGTCACTTGTTCATCGCCTTCGTTTGGTTGAATAGAAGCGATGCAGCGTAAGATGATCTGGTAAGGATGTAAGGCATGATGCGTACCATTATCAAAAATGCACTCGTTCATGCAACATTTTTCCCATTTACGCTGATATTACCCTGCCATTCGAATGAAACATTTACTGGCTGTCCTCCTACGAATTACAAATTGTGTGGTAAGGGGAGTTGAAAGATCCGCTTTGTTGATGGGAATTTATTCCAGTCATATGCACGGGGAACGCACTTGTCGATTTTCGGTAATGACAAATAAAATGGGGCGGAGGACGACACCATGATATATTCATTGCATTAGTTTCCGTTCGCATTCATCCAATCCCTCCTGATGACTATAAATATCGGTGTATGGCTTTGAATAATATGGACAGATACAACGGTATGATGTAGCGGTTTCCAATATGAAAGGGACAAGAGAAGAAGGAAACCATCTAGTAATTGTGTCCTTATAAACTATTTTGTAAAGTTTTAATTGAGGAAAATGCTTGACAATTGATTGTGTGGTTCAATCTGCTTCCCTTAATTTTGATAACAAAACTTTTGATTCAATTCATGATTCTAGTTGCATAATCCACGAGTGCAGCGAATTAATGAATTACGTTTAAGGCCTGATTAAAGCATCATTGCAGTTAAGCATTAGTCAGTACGGAATGTTTTTTCAGTCTACGTATAAACTCGGGGCAAAACTGTCAAATTTGTACAAGGTTATTTCAAATGGCAAGAACAAAAAACCCTTGATGTTTTATTTAAGGTCGCCATTGGTTTTCATTAATATCTTGTCGTGGCCGCAGGATAGCACCAAAAAGTAGAGTGAAAACTCGTGCTCACGCCATCCGGTCATTGGGTGAGTTATACCTGGGCGTAGCCATGTCACAATAGATTATTAAAACAAATTTTCCTGTTGTGTAACTTTCGCCATTAACAACTTTGTATCTTTATCGAAAACGAATGACTGACTCCAAGGTGCTCTCTCCAATATCTATTTTACGGTTTCTGCTCACGTCCTCGATACATCCGTAAAATCGACACCCACATTGTCTTATTCTTCTTGTGGTCACGTGCATATTGCGTAACAACATTTACTCTTATCTCACTGGTCAAAAGCAGACAAATGTTTGGTCATCATATTTACATCAACATGACTTGAAATTGTGAACAAGTCGTATTCTACAAATAACCACCCACGTAAAGTCAATGGATTGCCAAAAATCAAGCACAACGGATAACACCAATATTAAGTACGAATCCCAGCAGGAGAAATTCACAAGAGATTGCATAACCGGAAAGAAAGTTGACAATTTGCTGTGGGTTACAAGATGAGTTACGTCACGCTTAAGTATATTTTTCAGTTCACTTTCTCAGTGCACATTTCGTAAATTAGCTATGCACATTTCTTCTGTCCCTTCCATTGCTCAAAAAATCGGAAACATGAAAAATCGATTAAACGTAATTTTCAATTTCCGAGTTTTTCGATTAGATAAAGGAATGCATACGGTTTATTTTTATACTTTTTGTGCTCGGAAAGATTTATGACTCGTTACTTCATAAACTGCGTATTTTCTTTTCTCAACGCATCACTTATCCATAATATGTACTTCCGAATTTATCAATCAGTCACTAATTGACTTACATTGCATCTAGCTAATTTGCATGCAGAAAAAGTCGAAAACTAATTATTAGATTTGTCGCGGTACAGTCATCAGGACAACAGTAACACAAACTGTGACACGAATGTTAAAGTCACATAGGTATGTGCTCATTTAACTACCGACTAAGTAACCGTTGGTCAAATTAACAGTTATAACTGGTATAGGGGGAAGGAATAGGCGTTTTCCCAAAACCAGAAACAAGAAAAATCGGTTGACACTAAGATTCCATTTCCGAGTTCATTGATTGGCTTCAAGAGTGCAGACGGCTAATTTCAAATTTATCTGTACGAAGAAGGTGGGAAATAAACTAATTTCTTCTGAATCTCCGTAAACTAGTTTTAGAAATGCATAATTATGGCTGCAAATTATGAACTTTTGATATTCACCGGTTTCACAGCCTCTGAACCTTGTTTTACATCCAACCATCCGCTGCATGTAAAAACTGTTACTGGTATCCAATTTAAGCAAACTTATAACAATAAAAATTTCCAATAACTTGTACGAATGAACATGTAATGCACCAACTGACGACTGATGTCGCCGTTCGAATAATTATTAATAAATTGCATGTCATTCCCAACCGCATAAAATAGAAACTCGGTAATTTACCTAATAACCTGGACAACTTTGGTAATAACAATAATCATAAAACTGTTAGCATTAGTCAAGATACGCATGTTGTTACTACAATAAATAATTATAGCTCATCCAACATTTCATTTCTTCCGTGGTCATCGTGATATTCCGGAAGGCTGATATGATTTTCGCTCTTTCATTCGTTTATCAAAGCCATTTATTCAACAAACAGTTTTTACGGAATATTATGGGTCGAGCAAGAAGGCCTGTTCTGCCACAGAGCATCTTTGAAGGAAAAAAGTAAAAAAGTAGATGGAAGCTACTTTGTTGCATTTTCTATTCTCATTCATTTGCAAGGGAAAGCGGTCATAAAAACTGTGCTCTCATTTCTACACTTTGCTGCATTGAAGAGCCGTGATGCGGCAAAATAGGTGTTATTGCACATTGCCCATGAGATTGATTTTGTGCACTTTGGAACGTTTTGAACCACTGGACCGAGGAAATCGTGGGGTCAAATGAAAACGAAATTATTATTTGCACAATGCACGTGTTTAGGAAACAACTCGCATGTTTATGCGTACCAATATTCTTTTCAATGGCAACTCTCAAGGCTAAATTGCGAACACATTGCAAAAGTAGCGGTGGAAAAGTAGTTGCTGAGATAGGTTGCTGTTTTTTCTAAAAATAAATCTTTAAATGGCCGGAACGAAAATAAATCAGACAATACACTTATTTTGCCTGTTTGCATAGAATATACATTTGTATTTAGCAGCTTCAATATTTCTCATTACCATCAACTAGACTGGCATCCCATTATGCTCGTTAGCAATAATTCAAAAGAACAGAGCGTGGCGACAGTAGGTTTGCTATTTACATTGTTACCTGAAATGTCACAGATATAGGTTTTCATCGAACTGAAAATGACAGAGATTATTATGTTTAACTTTGTTTAGTCAATTAGTGCAGGCAATAAACCCGTACGCAAAACAACCGGAGAAAGCAACTCCCGTCGGCAATATTAAATCTTGTATCAATTACAAGCAATTCTCTTGCGTAGAGTTGGAGGTTGCGTAGAGTTCAGTACTTTCATTACGTTTAAATTTCGGCCCATTTTTGCAGTTTTTTAAAATATAGGTACATATGTAGTGTATATGACGTTGGAACGACAACAAGGAATATTTTGAAAGTTAAGTTTTCTTTAAACGCCTAGCTTCCATAAAATCATTCACTTTGCATCTATCGGAACACATGCATTGGCAGACAGATCAAAGTGACCTTCAAAATATTATTCTTTCATGCCGTTTGACATATCCGCCCATAGCATTTCAAGCCAAGTTTTCCTTAAAGTCTGTGAAATTCTAGCATAATTTCCTTTCAAAATAGAAAGTATCTCTAAACGTGCATCCCATTGTCTTCTCCCTGAAAAGTTGCATTGACCTTTTTGATTCTCGGACTCCTTGCATCTAGCAGACAGACACGCTTCAGTTGAGACATTTTTCATACAAAATCCCATCATCCATTCTCCACATTCTCCGAAGAAGGGAGACGTTGGAAAGTAAGGAAATGCATCCTACAATGCTGTGTGAAACAATGGTACTGAAAGTAGATTAAAATGATAAAATGTAAACTGAACAGTTGGTTTACCCCAACTGAAACTAATAACCTTGCTCAATTTCTTCAATATCTCTTTAGAATAAAAAACAACACCTCAACATTATTTTAAGCATTTCAGTAATGCCATCTTTTACTTTTCAAAATCAAGTAACAGAAATTAAAAGTACTTGCAAAAAGTAATCAAACAGCAATGACGCCATTAAAGGTATTCCAGCCATGATACTCATTTTTATGACGATAGGTCTTAAACTCTGGTTCGTGATTAAATGATTGACGCTGTGGGTTCCCATCCAAAAATTTATGGATGTTGTAGTATATAAAGATACGTTCAACATTCAAATTGGAAGCTAAAAAATTGGAAGCGTTTAAAAAAACATATATTGCACTTGTTACTCTTAAACTCGTTCCAGCGCACTTACTGTCACGCTTCATGCAAACATTTGTTTATCACAAATCCTAGTTATTCCGACTTCACAAGTCGCACAATCTCAAAAGTCGCTTTCTATTACCCTTTTATGATGGAGAAGAAGCTATGCTGTCTGAAGTGGCTTTGGATATTGTAGACAGCAGAGTACAAATTGTGTAAAAATTTCAAATGTGAATTAGGAAATGAAACAAGGAAAATCCGATTTTCCGAAAATGTCATATATTCGTCACATTACAAACCATTTTGTAAGGTTATAATTGAAGAGAACAGTTGGCAATTGAATATGCATTTAGAAATGTATGCACGTGACGTAAAGAACCTGGGATTATTGAAATGGTCGGAACTGCCATATCGGCATTCTAAAATTATTTGAATACAAAACTTCCTTGCCTTGCAAAACCAGCAGACCTTGATTTGCACCTACGCATCTGCCGTCTGTAAAAGCTTTTAGTGGTATCCAATTTACTCAATTTCATAACAACAAAACCTACCTCTAATACCTTGTAACAATGAGTATGGAATAACTAACTGGACGACTGACGCTGCTCTCCGAATCATTTATAAACTGCTTGTCAGATCCAAACGCATAAAATGGACAACTCGGTAATTTACCTAATAACCCGGGCCACTTTGGTAATAACAATAATCATAAAACAGGTATCATTATTCAAGATACGCATGCTGCTATTATTACAATAAATAATTATAGCTCATCCAACATTTCATTTCCTGCTTGCTGATCGCGATATTCTGGAAGATTTATATTGGTCTTTCGTTTCTGAAAGCCATATATGCAACAAAATATGATTTATATATTTCCATTGAAAATGCTATTTGCACAATGCACGTGTCTTTGAAGGAACTCACATATTCTCACACACGAATATTCTTTTCAATGACATGCTCATGTATACATTCAGCATTGTTTGCGTTTCTAAAAATATTAACCGAATCAGTTTTTATAAATATTCATCTATAAATATTCAAGGTTGCAAGATTTTTTAAGCCACGTGCGAATCCAGAGGGAATATGAGAGAAAGCATTGCACATTTAGAAGGTCGTCTAAACTAGGTGAAACATGTATTATGTCAGTGTATTTTCCGAGCAGCACGTTAGCCGATTTTCCTTCTCACGATATTATGGCATTCAATTTCGCTCGAAAAGTGAAAGTTCACTGCCAAGTACTATATGCAACTCACAAGGCTCAATTGCAAATACACTGCAAATAGCAATTGAAAACTAGTTGCTGAGACAGGTTGCTGTATATCAGGAAAGAATTGTGTAAATCCCGAAAGCTCAAATAAGTCCGTCAATACTATTCTTTTACTTGTCTGCACGGAATGTCCGTTGTATTTAGCAGCTTTAATATTTCTCATTACCATCCACTAGCCTGGCATCTCATTATGCTCGTTAACAATAATTCAAAGGAACAGAGCACGACCGTATTTGCTGCAGCTTTCCCCATTTAATTAGTCACTTCTAGGAAATGCAATACAAAGACATGAAAGTATTTGTCAAGTAATCTTCTTCCCGGAAATCGAATTTTACCGGCACTAGCTCGGATCTTACAGTCTGCAAAAGACAAAGAGGCTACCAACCGGATTTAAGTCAACCTTATTTCCATTCCCCAGACGCATCCAAATTTGCAACATGTCTTTATTGAACCAAGCCAACAAAATATACCTGGTCGTCAAACTTCGAATAATCGTTTCTTGAAATAAAAAATATAATTAAGATATACTCAAAAAGAAATGAAGTAGCTTAGGATAGGAAAATAAATTTCCATGAAACATGTTTCATATTGTTTGGGATCCATGTTACATTTCCCTAGTTGGCCTATCTTGCCACTATACATGTACCATATTGATCATAACATGCATGAATATCAAATGTGACATGCCAGATTACACCTTCTCATACTTCCCCAGTAACCAGCCACATGATGCATGCTGTCGTACTTTTTGTTTTCCTCTGCCTACTATGTATTTTATTAATACTTTCCACTTTCCGGTATTTCCATACAGAACAACTTGTAATTCTTAATCGCATTGTAAAAAGCACAAGCCCAGAAAAAATGCGTCAATGGGAAAGACATGAATGTTAGTATGTATGCCCAATGATGACACCACATTCCACAATTCTATGGTACAATCTGAAAAGTTTGTATAATAGATTCTGTTTGGGGAACATTCTTGTCGATGGTGATTTATTGATTACCAAGTCGCAAAATAATTGGTTTCGCTATTAAGTTAAATTAACACTATTTAATGATAATTTTTTAAGACGTAAATATAGACGAACGGTACACTCAGGTGCTGTTGTGTTGGCCCATTTTGGTCGTGACGGTATAACACGGTATGCGGTTGATGCATAAATCTTGTGACTGAGGAAGAACGCACGAATGCAATGTATTTACGCTTATGATAATATCAGTTGTCTTAATTTGATATATTTGATATTGCGGTCTAGAAATAAATAATTTCAGAACGTGTTCATTTAATACAGGTTGCAAGGTTTTTATTTTATTTTCTCATCTGCTACAACATTTTGAAATGCAGTTTACGTAGAATGTCAACGGTTGAATACTTTACAGGTTAATTGAGTCGCCACGTGTCATCACACATGACACACTACAATACATACAATGCACATACAATGCGTCGTACAACTTGAGTACAGACATCGCCAGGGTGCAAGGGCATTACTCGTACTGCATACACTTGCTTCCTAGCGTATTATAGCAACCAATCCAATAAAATAGAGTATTTTTTCCTTCTTTATATTCCGACAAATGTATTCCTCTAACATACTCCCCTGCTGCGTGTCATTTTGTCTCTTGTCGATATTTCCTATCAATAAATCTTCAACTAATTATTATTCGATTTAACCAATCAAGCATTATTAAAACAAACACAACGTATGACCAGATAACCTTGTTCTCTATCAATCAGGAAGTAACCAGAAAATTCTAGCAATAGGCGCCCGCATTATCCTCAAAATTACAATTCTTTTCAAGTAGATATTGGAACTAATTGAACCAACAACTAGTCCCTCCCAATTTGTTAAAGATATTTATACCGGACTCTGAATATCAACGGATACTATTTTGATTTTCTTATAAGCCATTAAGATAACATCGAGCTTGTTTTATGTACAAAGCTGTTATTACTTCAGCGATCCATTTACCATTTGATTCACATTTTACGAGCATTGCCCGCAATGGTGCGTCTGATTATGTCATGAAACAAGCCATTCAGCATGACCCTACCCTTCCACTTCATTGTACATTGTGAAAGGTCAAAATTGTTTCACTTTTCAGCAAACAGTGTTCTGCTTGTCCGGACAGCAAGAAAAAGAAAATGACTGCAATAGGAAGCTACAACGATTTCGGGATATACCATGACCAATTTAAGGTCATGTTAAAAATACCCAAATTCGATTTAAGGTAATTGCATTTTTATCTACAACGTTTGCCCCATTTGCACCGGATGAAAAGTGCAATATTTGAGCAATAACGGAGATGTAGAATGACAACCTTTTGCGACTAAAATTACCAGGAAATTATAGTGATGGAGTTGTTTTCTCCACATACTGTATGTGCAATAATGTATGTTGAGAGGTATTACTGTGCGTGTTTTTCCATTGATACGCCATTCAGCAAAATATTTACGATACCTGCCAAAATACCTGCTCAGGTATAACGTAACCGGACAAATTATTTAAGATTTCTTTATTAGTTAATCTATATATACATATTTTATTATTGTTGAATCATCGCATCCTAAATATTTGGAGATTCACAAGAAAGGCGAGAAGTACTCACCAGGTATGCTTAGAATACATGAACTACTGAGTTACCGTTTCAACCTTAAAGCAATAGCAATAATACCAGCATGACTTAAAAATACTCTGGAATGTACAAATAAGAAATTGCATAATACGTTTCCCCATGGATTCTAGAAGCTGCTTATTTGGTTTCCAGTGAATTTCACTTTTGTTGCTTGCGCACAAATAACGGGATTTGAATTCCAAACAAATATCAAACACCCTTGGGAATTCGATTTTGTTTGCTCCTCACTTGATTTTTAGTTCTCCTGGAGAAAGTTAATACCTGCTCCATGTCACTCACCCCAAGCATTCGTTTCTTCAGCAATAGGATTGGAATTCCATAAAAATGTATTGAATGCAATTTCAATATGTACTTCCTATATGTTATCCTCAGAGAACGAATTTATTGAGCAAAACTTTACGGAAACGTTTGAGTCCTATTTTTGTATAGGTTTTCCCCAGCCATTGAATTAATAGCCGCTGTTGCCCTGCATTCCCCAAAATATTCACGTTTTAAAATTTTGGTTTCTTCGGTAGAAAAATAATATCAAATTTTAACTTGTTTGTTTCCGTGACAACAGACATATACAGAATTAATAAGTTGCAGTGGTACATCAAGCAAGACACGAGGCCATTATTATAATAACCATAAACATCAGCTATCATGATGACAGTGACCTTTGAAAAAAGGTCCATCTCAGCTTTGAAAAAAGTGTACAGTACATTCGAGAGAAAATAAGCTTCTCCACTGCTGAAACTGTCGCGAAAGGAAGCCTTCTGGATTGATTGAGGGCATCTGCTCTGTATTTGACAGAGATTTCTCCAGCTTCCTAAGTTATAGAGACGTATGGAATGCGACTTGCTGGAAAATGGAACTGCATCCAGGTAAAAGAAAGATGCGGCAGAGAGATCCTCGTTCTAAGCTCTGATTTAACGCACTGTAATAAATTAGCCTTTCTCCCAGGAAGATTCGGGAGGATTATAGACATACACGTGCAGCGCAAGAAATTCATTCAAATCACGCAGGTGCTCAAGCAATGATGAGGATGGATGTAACATTTATATGCAACGCGATATGTTTACGGAAGATATCTGTGTCACAACATGAATAAACTTGTCTGTCATGTCAAATAAATAAAATTTACTTTTGAGTCGACTCAAATTAAGGAGAGTACCCTTGTCAGAAATTAACATCGCCGGGTACCTGGGCTGTTCGGCGAAACTTATTGGCTACCATGAACGTCATCGGTGCGGTGGCATGCCACGGGATGGCATCCTCTGTCTTGCCAAAAGTGCAAACTAACAAGTAAACAGCCCATGTACCTGATAGATCAAGGCGACATCCTATGGAAAAAGGGATGGAAAACTAAGTTGTATAGAACGATACACAGTTTATGTCGAAGGAATTCAACGAATCTCAAACTATGAATCGGTTTCGTTTGCCGAAAACCGGAGACTGGATCTGAAACATGCTGCACTTCCTCATTTCTTACTTTCGAAACATTAAACCAGAATCACTAAGCAAGTTGTGTTGCATCCAGCTAATTTGCCTAAAGAACATTGGAAACAAACAAGTTTCTTTTGAATCCCATAGAGGTAGCACTATAATTGTATCCACGTGAAGTAAAGAATCGGGAATTATCGAAGCGATAAAACTGCCACATCGCAATTCTAAAATTATTTGAATGTAAGTAAAGAACTGCCGATACTCATCGATGAAAAGTCAACAACCTTGATTCATATCCTAATATCTGGCGCCTGTAAAAACTTCTAGTAGTGTCCAATTTAAGCAAACTTAAAATAATAAAAAGTTCTAATAACTCGTAAGAATGAGTATGGAATACGTAACCCGACAACTGGTTTCGCTTTCGGAATCATTGATAAATTACTTGTCATGTTTAAACGCACAAAACTGACTACTCGGTAATTTGGCTAATATCCAACGGCACTTTGGCAATACCAATAATCGTAAAACAGGTAGGAATATTCAAGATACGCCTGTTGTTATTACAATTAATAATTATGGCCCATCCACACTCTTCTTTCTTCCTTGGCCATTGTAATATTCTGGAAGATTTATATGAATTTTATTTTCTACCTTTTGTTTCTGAAGGGCATTTATACAACAAAAGTTTTTAGGTAATGTTTAGGGTAGAGCAAGAAGACGGGTTCTCCCACAAAACTTCAATGAAGGAAATCGTATATAATAGTAACACTAGTTTAGAAGAAAGCTGTTTTCCTCATTTTTGTGAAACGCGCCAGGATCACTTTGATCAAAATTATGAGAATCATTATTATGAGAGAAAGTTAAATATTCAGGTTTGCATGTTTTTAATCCACGTGCGTCCTGATGGAATATGATGTAAAGCCCTGGCAATTTAGAAGGTCATCGGACCTAGGTAAAACAGGTATTACATCTAGCACGTTAATCGACTTTTTTCTCGCCATGTGATTGCATTTACTTTCATTCGAAGAGTGAAAATTGATTACCAAATACTATATTCAACTCTCAAGGCGTACTGTCTTGTCAAATCTTGTCAAGTCACTGCATCACTGCATTCATCGTTAAATGGAATCAAAATTCGCCCAACCAGTCAGCTATCTTCTCGTAAGATAAATCTCCATGTGGGCTCGTTCGCCTATTTTTGTCGTCAAGGTCACCCATGTGACTAATGCATGGATCCTGTGGCAAGAATGCATGAACGCACAACGCAATGAATTTAGATTTACCATAGCTCAAGTTATCCTGATATGATACTGAGTGCCGAAATAAGTAATTTCAGAATGTATTTAAAAATCAATTCAACTTTTTATTTTATTTTTTAATTCATCAACTTCAATATTTCAGAATAACTGTAGTTTGGCATGAAAGTATAAACGGCTGATCACTTCACCGCTTAAATGAGTCATAACATTTCCTCAAAACATGCCACTATTCCGTCTGCTCAAATTCCAACCTGAAACTTATAAGCAAGCTTTATGACTTTCACTGAAAATTAAAAATCCTTATTTACACCAAATCTCAGAACATGGTAAATACGTTGTGGTTTTGCGTCTCTAAACTCAACAAATTTCACAACTTCAAACAATGCTTTTCTCAATACGTCTGCACTAGAAACGCACAAAATATCGTAATTATGACAACTCGTTTCAGAAAAAAAAACGAACCGATTCAATATGTCTTCAAAATGGGAGGAAATTTACTAGCTAAATTCTTACTTTTAATCGGAGCACCAACTTAATTTCCGTCTGCTCTGCTGCGAGGCAAAATGAAGACTAACGCAAATAATGAAGGAATGCGAGTGAAAGTACGAATCCAAAAAACTTGAGTATATTTGTCGTCACTACGCAATGGTATTACAATTGTATGGTATAGCAAGTGTTCGGGCGCAAGGGTTTGTTAATACTTGCATGTTAAATGCACATATTTTGGTCGTATCATTTGCGGTATATGTCTGCTGTTGCATTAGGAAATCAATCCTTTGGAAACGAAGTTCAATACAAGTGATGTCAAATTTATAAAAACCCACGCATGCTACCTAGTTTATTATAGCAGCAACACATTCAGTACGTTCGCTTTCCCTGTTCCGTTACACACCGTTTATTTTCGACATTTTCTATCAAATCATTTTCAACTTATCTTCATTCCGTGTAATCGTAAACAATCACTACCAGTACAGAAAACCACATTTGCAGATTACCTGATTTCATATTAATTTGCACGCAACCGCATATTTATAGAAATCGGCGTCCGCATTATCCATAAAATATTACATGGCTAAAAATTCATGGATTATTAGCATTCAGTTATCATGATTTCATTCCAGCTCACTAAATGGACTAGATGCGTACGTTTGCAATAAGCAAATACTCCGAGACTTGTTGCTGCACGTGATCATGGGCTGGAAACGTTCGTGGAATGCAAGTGCACCGTGAGAAGTGGTGAACAAAAGACGACAATTGAGTCCAGCGCTTACCGTAGTGCGTGGATAGTATTCCCATTCTCCATTCTCAAATCTTTTCCATCGTGCATGCGGGAAAAGTAAACAAGCGAATTTATTGTGACATTCAATAATTTTCGTGTTGTCTGGACTTTGAGTCTCCATCGACAATCTTAAATTGCGGCAGCCGGCAGAAAACAATAGCTCCTTTGTGCTTCCACCACTACAACCCACAAAATCAACGTTGTAGTTCCGCCGTGTCCGCGTCGTTATCTTTTTCGTGTTTGGAGGTCATTTCAAAATAAATACCAAACGACTGTGACTGTTGGATGTCTCCTTGGTGACGTGAGATTTTAAAAATTGATTCAAAAATATATATCTGGACTAATGGTTCCATATAAGATGCTAATGATAGTACATTTAATATTTTTTCCGTTTAGTACAATAAATTACAAACACAGGTACATACGTACAGAAGTATATTATATTTCGTAAATTCTGAAGAATCCATATCCGCAAAATTCAACCAGTCACAGCCAGGTGATGATCTAATCTGAAATATTAATAAATATTTACCGCCCAGAATAAAATTGATGGCGTATTGCGATGTAAAAATTGGACAATAAAAAATGTCGATTAAAACTTACGTGCGTGCCAAATATTGTACACAAACTGAATGCTTTGTTTTCCCAGTTTCCTTAGTTTATCTATATCACAACTCTTTTGATCCTGTCCGCATACACCACCTACATCGAAAATATTTTTGCTCCGCAATCCCAACAACATTCTGATATAAAGTGGCATTTTCTAAACGACAAGGCATTTATCACTTCCCTTGTCTTCAGATGTCACCAACGAAACCGCTTCAAGAACAATCTGGAACTCCCGGAAATATACTGTCACTAGACGCCAGTTGAATTTCTGTTACTATATGTTGTGGAATGCAACGGGAATTCCGAATTGAATGTGTTGCTCTTTCGCTTCACTAATGTTTTTGGAATGACTTATTAATTTATTTAAAGACACAGTGAAAGCTAATCAAAATTTCAATAATATGAACAAAATATATGAAGATTTGTCTGGTGATGACTGCAAATGAAGCAGGGATTTGCCGACAAACAACACTAATTTATAAAAAACAATTATTTGCTGTCTAGCTGTCTTTTAATTGGCATTTGTTCCCTCCTTATGTCGATATTGACAAAATGCGCCAAGACAAGAAATGATTCTGCTTATTGCAAAAATATTTTGTGGCTCTCGTGGAATGCATGTACGCAAAGCTTGTCCAAAGATGCTTACATTTTGTTGTTCCTATGTTCAGATAGCTATACATGCAATCAAAATATAAATCCGATGGTGTTTTTAAGAAGCAAAATTTTTCCTTCCTTAATTCATGATTACCGAATGTATGCATTCTGCTTTCAATCTGCCCATAAGAGTAGCGATCAACCAATAATCTGCTTTTATTGGTAATTGGCCGAAACACCGGGAAACATACATATATAGGTCATGAAACGTTGTAGTTTCAAATGGAAGTTGTCCGAAATTTCAACATATTCATTTTCACTTACAGTCTTAGGTTAGTTCCTTTTGTGCTTCATAAAGCGTCGCAAAGGGATACTTTTAGCGTTAGTTGGTGAACAAAGTAGCATATAATGAACTGAAAGAAGAGCCAGTATTATGATCAATTTATTAGCAGTGGTCACATCCGTCAAGCAAAAGACTAACTCCATAAATTTTTGTACAATTCTGATATCTTCAAAAAATGCATTTCATATTTCTTCTCCTTCTTTTTTATTATCCATGACATAAATCTGCTTCCTGCAAACAAGCACTCTGCCTGTAATAGTTTTTGCTTGTACTGCATTACACTCTTCATGTTTGCTTTGCACAGGTGATCCTGTATTGTTTCCCCCAGAGTGCGTGCGATGACGGGCCCGACAGATAAAAATGATCCATCTCGTCAAACAGAACAGTGTGTTGTATGCAAATGTACAAAAGTATTAAAACAAAACAGCATGCAACATTCATAAAACACATGGAATCATGTGGCCCGAGAGAAAAAAGCAGGTGGAATATTCTGTCATATTTCATATTCACTCATGTAAATGCGGTAAATATAAACTTGCGTTGGATCCAGGAAAGTTCATGGAGAAGGAAAATATGAACAGACTACGTAGTTAACATTTTCTTCAAAAAATAAATTGAAGGGTATTATACATGTTGGTAAACACGACTGTGGGTAAATTTCTCTATACAGATATCCTCCGCAATTCAATCTAATTTCTACATCCAGGCCTTCAGTTCGTGGGTCACAATCAATACAACTGAAATATTTTGTCATAGAACAACCTACTGCATTGAAAACTATGCATTTCGTAACTTATCTCATCAACGGCGTCAAGGTATAACTTTGTCCTTATTTAAAATAGAGATACACAATGTTTTGAAATTTACAACTATCTTCACGTTTAGCGGAATGCAAGCACGCTCTCCGTTGAGTTATCAAACGCCTTACGGTACATTTTATAACGCCACCCCTGTCAGCTCATTTTTGTCTCCAGACTTTCTTAAAAACCTGAAATGGAGAAAGGAGAATTATGAGAATGAGGATGAATGTCCCATCTTCCGTATTACCTTCACCTGTACCATCATGCTCACCCTAGACACGACGCAAAGCCTACAAAATCAATTACGTTTCTTAAAAATGGAAAGGGAGGAAATGCTAATAAATTTCTCAGAGTATAATGGACAAGAACTGAGGAATGAAACGCAATGGGATGGGTCATTCTGATTTATTATGAAATATATGCGTATATGAATAAACAGTTACCTTCGTTGAATTAGTTGCTGATTACTGAGCTGTTTGCATGCCACATTACTTGTTGTCTTTTAACTGATCGCCGGAGTCCTTCTTAACAACGGATTATATGCGCATTCCTAAATTACCAAGTACGTGGAAAATGAGTTTTTTGAATAGCTAGTTGGGTTAGTTAAGTTTGCATTAATTAACTGTTTTTCCTCAGTGCAACTATTAGAGTCTTACCTGATTGTTATTTTAATGTCATATGTACCATGATTCCATTTAAACGGTTTGAAAGAATATCAACATGTATTTGAGTGAGACCTACTTTGAAAAAAGCCAGAGGCATTTAATTAGCTGGATAGTGCCATTGTTTCCAGTAGTACAAATAAGTGATTATTTGCATGCTAAGAATTACTGCCGTACATGAATATTGTTGTAAATTATAAGACCTGTCGATTCCCATTGTGACTGTCCTATCAAACTTAATGAATTCATGTCGAAAATAACTATGCATCAATGTATTGTGAGATTACCACGGCGGAACGGGAATACGTATTTTGGTCTCTTGGTAGCATTCCACAAAAGCGAGCCGAGAAACGGGTGCACCAAAACATGTACCCGAAGCGCATTAATGGTTGTCAGCATAAACATACTTACTTTCTCCCGCATTGAACTAAAGGAAAGCGTTGTAGAGGTTCACGTTAAATGTGAAATTATCATCAAGTTCCAGCAGCAACGGTTACCGCTGCATTTTATTGTTCTCCTTTGTTTTCACTTTCTAACTCGATGAATTTCATTCAAGGAACTTTCCAAGCCCGTGGCTTCGATTGTGGCCATTCTTTATAAAAAACTAAAAGATGCACGATCAGTTGTGAAACCCCCAAACAATGTAAATGAATAAGTTATTTTTTTACAGCCTAGCAACTATAAAATAATTCCCTTTGTAAATATCGAACTGAACAAATGAATTAGCAGATTGATCAAAGTGACCTTCAAAATATTATTCTTTCATACCGTTTGACATTTCTGTCAACAGAAATGCAAGGAAAATTCCTTACAGTCTGTAAACACCAAGCATAGTTTCCTGTCGAAATTCAAAGTAACTCCAAACATCTATCCAATTATCTTTTCCCTAAAAAGTTCCATTGACCTTTTTGATTTTCAGACCGACTCAGTGCGTCAAACAGACACTCACGCTTCATGAGAGATATTTTCCATTTAAATTCCCATCATCCAGTCTCCAACTTTTCCAAAAACAGGAGGTGCTGGAAAGTAAAGAAACGCATCCGACAATGGTCTAAGAAAATATGACACTTCGTGCGTGCCATCATCTAAAAAGCTCGTTTTCCAGCAGTATGTTCCTATTAGAACTTTATTACCTTGCCATTATAATAATAAATGCCCTGGATTGCCCCTCCTATGCACAGACAGATAGCGATGGGAGTCAAACTATGCATTTTATTGACAACAGTAGACTCAAGTAACGAGCTGAGAAAATGTGTTGGATAATTTCGTTAATATCGTGTAAACTAACCATAACTAGGACGGGTGTAAACCCGAAATAAAAAACTACCGGAAACGTGTTGTGGGTGAAATTGAGACATTTGACACTCAGTTCACCTTCCCAAACACTAATCTTGAATTAGTCGATGAATTTCCGAAAAAGTATATTTTGACCCTTTCGTGACCCGTAAGGGTCATGGAGCCGCCACTCCGACAGTTGGTCAAATTGACCCATGGTGTCGTGACAAAAAATGATCAGTATAAATTTCTCTATCAGATAAGCCGATAAAAGATTTTTGCCCAAAAGGATGCATGGGGCACCTTACCCCCCACCGTACCTCCGGGGGTGGGGCCTGGAACCCCCAAATCAATACCGAATTTTCAAATGACCTGAGGTACCTCTATGTCAAGTTTGAACCAAATCGGTACACGTGGAGGAAAGTTATAGTGTTTACAGACACTCAGACACACAGACACACAGACAGACAAACATATCAATCGCAATAACTACCTATACAAGCATTTCATGCTTCCGGTAGTTAATAAATCGTTAATTTTGTACGCATCTATCTAAGAATTTTCCTATTTCGGACAGTACCTTTATTCTACATGTTTTGAATAACGTTGACTGGAACGTAACAAAGTAAATTTTTAACAAAATTCATTCGTACCTTGCTCAACGTTTGTCTATCAGATTTTCATTTTATTTTTACAACCGCGATTGAATAAATCATAAGTTCCTGATTAACTTCAGCCTGTCAGTTGTAGGATTGCGTTTGCAATTGAAAAGAAAAGTAAATTTAGAAGAATAGATCCTTTTCCGCAGTTCCTGTACCTCAAATCAAGTTAATAGCTTGGAACTTGTTTCCTTATTCCCAGTATATCCTTATGAGGAAAAACCACCTCGGGGTTATTTTCAGCAATTCAGTAAAATCCTCTTACATTTCAACGTCATGTGTGAGGCTGCAAATTACTTGCCAAAAGTAATCGAACAGCAATGACGCCATTAAATGCAGTCTGGCCTCAATAGTCCTTATTATTAACTTAGATTTGAAACATAATTCAAGGGTTGATTGGTTAAATGTATGGATAATTGTAGCTGAGATAAGTTCATAATTCAAACATAAGTTTCAAAATTCGACAAAAAGCGACTTTGAGTAGCTCAGATTTCTTCAAAAACCTGTATTGCCTTTCATACTTTTAAACTCATTGCAACGTGCTGCTAAGCTAAGCTTCAGGCAACGTTTTTCATCCCAAATCTAATTTATTCGAATTTCCCATTCTCACAAGTCACTTCTCCATCGCTTTCTTTTGACAGGGGAAAATCCATGCTGCGTGAGATGACCTGTATAAGATGCACGGCATTGTGCGTACCATTATCCCAACCTGCAAGTTCACATGCAGCATTTTCCCATTGAGACTGATATTTCGTTGCCATAAAAATGATATGTTCCCCGGCTTTCCTCCTACGCATTACAAAGTAGGTAGTAAGGGAAGTGGAAAGATCCTCTTTATTGATGGGGGTATCTTCAAATAATATGCACTGAAAACGCACTTGTAGATTTTCGGTATTGCAAAAAGGAATGGGGTGGACATGACACCATAATAAACGCATTACACAATTTTCCATTCACATCTTCCCTTCCCTTTTTCGGAGTATAAGCAATGACGACTGGCTTTGAATAATGTGGACAGTAGAATACAACGGGATGGTGTTGAAGTTTCCAATGTAAAATTGGAATGGCAGCAAGGAAAATGTGAAATAATTGTATCATTATAAACCATTTTGAAAAGTTGGAGTAGATGAATATTAAATCCTACTAATATAATATATCAACAGATCTGAGCGTATGTCACACTCACAGAACCAACGTGTAGGTTTGGGCACTGTTAGTGTGTTCAGCTCAGCTGTTGCGGTGATGTCGAAATTTCATGGCCCATAATTTAATGAAAATCAGTTTCTACAGCTTAGTTGACCCTCTGATTAAAAATAAACTATCGGTTTTGAAATCGGAGGCTTATCATTGCAGGATAAGTTGTCATGATAAGCGTAAAGTTCGTCATAATTTATTGAAAATCAGCTTCTGTAGGTAATTGGGCCTCCTGATTTCAAATATGGCGTCGGTTTTGAAATCCCAGGCTTATCAATGTAAGAAAAGGTGTAATGATAAGCCTAAAGTTCGTCGTAATTTAATGAAAATTAGCTTTTGTAGGTAATTTGGTAGCCTGATTTAAAATATGAAGTCGGTTTTGAAATCCGAAGGGTATCAATGTGAAATAAGGTGTTATGATAATCTTAAAGTTCGTTATGATTAATGAAAATCAGTTTATATTGGTAAATTGGACTTCTGATTTGAAATATGGAGTCCGAACTTTGAAATCCGAAGCGTATAATAGTGTGATAATGTGTAATGACAAATGACTTTCCAGTGACTGAGTGATAAGCTTTAAATTGTACCATGCTGATATCTTAATATGCTGATAAATGAATCAATCTGGCAAAAGCACATTTGTACGTACTCCCATTTAAATCCACCTCTGTGGTATATAAACATCATGACTTCAACTATTACATTGTATTTAAACTTTAAATAAATGTTTCTAACTTTGGATTAAATTATTACAAACTTAAAATTATTCATATGTTAAAGAAAATCAATGCCCTTTAGCAAATTCTTAACTAAATATTATATTTGTGAAGTGTTCATATTGTTTTGAATGAAACATTCTTTGACATGCGCATTAGTTCAACCGAAACTGTTTCTACAAATTGCACTGATGTTTAATGGTCTAGGTTCGTCTTGGACGAACCATCGGGTCCCTAGTGTTTTACATTTTAATATAGTTGATTCCGTCAACTTTGATTGGAAACTTTAGGTTCAATTGACAACTCGAACTAACTTTCCATGGTTACCATTTTGCCCTTGATGGTATGCCATAATAATTATCTTGATTTGGTTCTTGACTATAATGACTATTTTGTAGTACTGAATGGTTTCAAAGCCATGTGTAAACGGCAGCAAAGCTGTGAAAACTTTACAGGGTGACTTTAAATGACAAGGACAAGTATGCTTGATATTTTACCTTAGCATACATCTATTTCAATTTCATCTATTTACATTAATATCCTGCCGTTGTCACTGGATAGCACTAAAAAAAGGACTGACAACATGATAGTCGCTGTATCTATTTCCTGGTTTCTGCTCACGTCCTCGATTCTGCCGGCAAATCGACACCCACATAGTTTTTTTCTTGCGGTCACCTGCATACGGCGTAACATTGATTACACTTATATCTCTGGTCAAGAGCAAACAAACATTTACTCATCATATTTTCACCCAATATCACTTGAGCATGTGAACGCGCCTTCTGCTACAAAAAACTCCCAGAGACTCTGAAGACTCGCCAACTATAATTTCAATTTACTTACGTTTTTTTCACGCGACGAGGAGCATTTTCTCATTTCTGCATTCCGAAATCTTCACACAGCCATTAAGCAAGTTGCGCTGCATTCAGCTAATGTGACCAAAGAAAATTTAGAAAAGACTCGTAACCAATAATTTGTTTACATTTTTTCTAGAGACGATGCATTTCGTTAATTCCTTTTTCCAAAATATTCAATCAGTCACTAAGCGAGTTGTGCTGCATCCAACTAATTTTTGGTGCATAAAAATGGGAAATAAACTTTTTTGTTGAATCGCAGTGAGCATGCTTTAGAAATACATGAGGTGAAGAACCTGGCATATTTAAAAGTTTGAAACTGCTATATCGGTATTCTAAACTTATTCGAATGCTAGTAATGAACTTCTGATATTCACCGGTTTCACAGCCTCTGAACCTTGTTTTACATCTAAACATCCGCCGCATGTAAAAACTATTACTGGTCTCCAATTTAAGCAAACTTATAACAATAAAAACTTCTAATAACTTGTAAGAGCGTGTATGAAATGCACCAACTGACGACTGATGTTGCCGTCCGAATCATTATTAATAAATTGCATGTCATTCCTAAACGCTCCAAATAGAGCTCGGCAATTTAACTAATAACCCCGGGCCACTTTGGTAATAACAATAATCGTAAAATTGTAGTATTATTACAAGATACGCATACTATTATTACAATAAATAATTACAGCTCATCCAACATTTCATTTCTTTCTTGTTCATCGTAATATCCTGAAAGAATTATTAGCTTCCTCTCTGCCTTTCGTTTCTGAAAGTCATTTATTCAGCAAAAGTTTTTAGGAAATGTACAGGGTGGGGAACGCGGAAGTAGGAAAAAGAAGCTACCTTACTCATTTCAGTAAAACCCAGCAGCTTCACTTTGATCAAAGTTGTGAGAAACATTTTTACTGCATTTCGACTTGTTAGGAAAAAGGAATGAAAGGTAAGGTAAAGCTTACACACCAGCCATTGATTTCCATTTCTTTTATGTTTAAGTAAACTTGGTAGCAAAATGATCAAATTAAGCATATTGTCGTTGCCATGACTAAATCAGCTTATTGATACACCTATAAATATTCAAGGTTGTATGTTTTTAAGCCACGTGCGAACCAGAGGGAATATGAGCGAAAGCTTTGCAAATTTAGGTCAACAAAACTAGGTGAAAAAGGCATTAGACTAGGTTAGCAGCTTTCAAAGCTTTAATATTTCTCATTAACATCCACTAGACTGGCATCTCATTATATTCATTAACAATAATTCAAAGGAACGGAGCGCGACACACTGGTGCAATCTTTCCCAATTTAATTAGTAACTTCTAGGAAACGCAATACAAAGACATGAATGTATTTTAGCAGGTAACCTTCTTACCGGAAATATGATTTTGCTTCAGGTATTGTAGCGGCATTAACTCGGATCTTACAGTCTGCAGAAGACAAAGTGACTACAGACAGGATTTAATGCGACCTTTTCAATTACCAGACGCATTCTCATTTGCCACGTGTTTTCTTATTGAATCAAACGACGACAAAGTGTCGTATGTACAAAAACTCGTTTCTGAAGAATTCAAAAGATTAAACCGTATGGAGTTTACTTGCATTTTTTTTAAATTTCGATCGGAGCACCAACATTCATTCCGTCTGCTCTGCTGCGAGTCCAAGTGCAGACTAACGGAAACAACGAAGGGATGTGGGAGAATGCACTGAGGATATGAACGTGAGCATATTCATCATCAGTGTGTAACGGCGTTAGAATTGTATGGTAGAACAATTATTATGTCTCAAGACTGCTGCTGCTAAGGAAATAACATTCAGTTTTTTACTTTACTTTACTTTACTTTACACAAATGGAAATGTGAAACAATTTTTTCTCACGTGGTACGGATTTTCGAAGCGGTTACTGTTATGGGTGCTGCAACAAAAGTGATAAAAATAGTCCAAGTGCAATTTAGAAAGCTTACGAATAAACCATCACATTGAGATGCGTACTGCTACAAAGAAACAATTTTCGAGGAAGAAATTTCATGAAAATGGCTTTGTGTCAAATTCAGCACATTTTCAACAACAAAGGAAATTACGATCACAGATGCAAAGGAAGGCATCCAAACAAACAGGGCGGATGAGCTCTTTTGTGTGAAATGAACAATCAAACAGTTTGATTGATCAATCAATTGTACGGCTAAAAAGTAACTTTCACCTTCATTTTCACCAACACAGGGTATGATTTTTCTTCAAATTCCTTATTGCAACATCAAATCAACTGGAGGAATAACAAATGCGACTGAATGGAAGTTTTCATTGCTACCTGGCATGACAAATGACGAAATGGCGATGTACAATGAGGATGGTTTTCGTATAAAGTATTTTACCACGCTTCTGTCACAAAAAAGCGAAACTTTCCATGCTTTCCCATGACTTTTATTATTCTTTTCTAGGCTTGTCATTTTCTATCTACTTCCTACCTAATTCAATTTTACAAACACGGACACATTCAAACAAGGAAAGTCAATTACAAGTACCCATAACCAGATATGGCTAGAACCGCGGTTTTAAAGTAAAAAAACCACGAGAACGGTCAATAAAGGTTTTTAACGGTTTTTATGGTTTTTAACGGTTTTTAAAGGTTATAATGGTTAAAAATGGATTTTTAAAGTAAATCATGCTATAAGCTGGTTACCATTGAAATCCCTACTGCCTGACATTCTGGAGCGAAAAATTAAAGCTTTCACATGAGAAAATTTATGCATCTGATCGTGATTAGTAGTCACTGACTACACTTTACGAAGCATATGCTTTATGAATATTGAACAGAAAGCAAGTTCATTATTACAGAAAGACAAGAACAAAATATCATATTAATTCATTAACTTTTTGATTGTGCTTGATAAAGGAATTCAAATAATTTTTTAAGTTCGTAAGTTGTTAATTAGTTTGTTTGGCACTGACAACGTCACGACACAAACAGTTACCATGAAACGGCAGCGCAGACAAAAAGAAGGGTTATCATCACCACTTCTTCAAATTTGCGTTAAGGTCTACGAGAGAAACGTTTACAGGATGGTTAAGCTTATCTGGGATGTACTGTTCTTTGAAAATTTGCATAGTATATATTGCATCAGTCTCCGGATCATGAATGCCGTTTTGAATGTCAATGTTATAGAAATGATAGACCAGCGACCTAAGTCCAATTGTTCCACTCTTCTTCACATAATGTTCATGCAGGTCAAATACTTCAAATTTTCCTTTAGAAATGTAAAGTGCCACGTTAGACAATGATGAGCGAGCAGGTGAAATTACAAATTCAGCTTGTTTTGTTGTAGTTTTGACAAGTAAACAAAAATAGCACAACGAAAGAGCTTAATTCATAGTCGCGCGGATTTATGTTTCTATGACACATAACCGTGTAATGTTATTTTATTATTGACCATTTTAACCGTTAAAAACCACAAAATGGGGGTTTGAATTTGACCATTAAAGACCGGTCAAAAATATTTTTGACCGTCCGCTATTTTAACCGCAAGCCATGCCTGCCCATAACGGAAGAAGTTGAGTGCAATAATTCATGACGATAGCCTTCAGAATCATGTGATGCATTTTTACTTTGCTGTCTGCACTGGCATCCTATTGCGCTCGTAAAATAAAAACCAGTAGGAATGTGCTGTCATTACAATAAATACGGCTTTCATCGGGTGCATTGCTGCAAGCGCGATGCAGCTTACCAATTATTTATGACGCGGGAAGACGTCATTATGGGCCATTACGAACGTCATGAGAAAATTACGAAGTTGAAGGTTTACGTAGAAGAGGGCAGGGGAGTGGTCATTAACACAATTATGATAATGATAATGAAGATAAAAATGCAATAACAAGTTTCTCGTTTACGAAATGAAATAGTTATTACTGCTGCCATTACAAAAAAAATTATACACTGACAAATCCTTCAATTGCATATAAGGTTTCTCCATTGAAAAGTAAAGTCGAGAGAAAATACGTTTCGCATGTGTGGTGAAAATTTCGAACAGGGAAGCCTGCTGGATAGATGTGCTTTTAAAAAGTGAAGCGTCACAATTTATATCAACATGTCAATCACGTCAAACAAATGGGATTCACTGAATATTTACATACCTTTCCGCAATCTCTCAAAAATAAGATTTTATTCGAATCGGAACTGTGTTCAGTTTGAAATTATCCGTTTGCTGCCTATCTACCAATGCGTTCTTCGTCCAAGGAAACTAATTAGAATATTGAAAGAGTTCGGCTCCATCCTATGTTTTTCTTTCGTAAACGAAATAAGTTATAGTCTCAGATTGTACTCTTCTGTCTTGGTTAGCAGAAATTTGTTGTATGTACGGGTTTCTAAATATAGTCGCATATTTTATTACATGGAAACTCGTGTAGGTTTGTCCAGCTTCAGCTCCATTTCATATTTCCACCACGAATCAGTTTATTACCATCTCTCTATTCCACTGCACAATAATGACCAAATGCGTAAGTTATAAGTAAACAGAAACTGTGTGATTTTTGACGCAATTGATCGTAGGCTTGGAAACTGCATTGAATGCAATTGCACCGTGGGAACCAACGAACAAAAGGGATACTGGAACGCAGCGGTTACCGCACAAATTGAACCCAATCCCCTTTCTCCACTCTCTAAACTTTTGTTGTGTTCATGCGGGAAAAGTAAACATGAGTTTATGGTGACATTCATTAATTCCCGTATTTTCTCCACTTTGAGTCTCCATTCGCTGGGTTGATTTCCGGGTTGGCGGCAATCAGCAGAAAACAATCGCTTCGTTTTGCCCCAACTGCTACCATACACGCTATCAGATTTCGTGTTCGCCTTGCCTCTGTTCTCATGTTTGGCTTAGCGTATGGACATTTATTTAGAGAAACTAATCCCGAATTTCATTTAGCGATCGGACATTAAAAAAAGTTAACGTGGTTGGGCCGTGGACCAATGCGTGAATGTATCGTTTAATGACGCTCCATTACATATTCATTTAATAAGGTGAATTTAAAGTTTACAAACACATATCGAAAAAGTTCCGTTTCTATGTTCTAGTATCTAGTATTCTATTTGAACTACAATTTTATAACCTTTCTCATCTATAAATTTCTGGACCATTAAAGTAATACATAAGTAATTGGAAATAATTCACCCTTGTTGATGTCCAGTACAGTCAAGGCTCAAAGGAACAATTTTTCCCTTCAAGGTAAATATTTTTCCCTTTTGAAAGGGAAAAATATTTACCTTGAAAGGTAAGAAAAATTACCTTTCGACTTCCAAAGGGAAAAATTTTTCCCTCTCATCACTGATTAATTTTAAAATCGCCCGGCCCAAAAAGTGTTACCGAGAACAGGCGAATTTCAAGATGATCATTAAAAACCATCAAAATTAGCAACTTTTTGCCGTGGCAAATTTAAAGTTTACCGTGGCGTTAACTTTATAATTGAATTAGAATATTAAAAGTTTTAATAAACGTTACAACGTAAACATGGAATACTAGAAACCCCGCTGCTCACAGGTGACGCGTGTAAATACAGCAGTTAATAATTAATGTGAAATGAGTTTGCAGTTCATCAATTGGGTACACTGGGTAGCAAATGAATACGAAAGGTATCGAATAAGTGCAACAGGTAGGAAATGAGTAAAATAGTTTTGAAATATGTTATATCGTTACACAATGAAGAAAATAGTAACAAAATGTGGAAACTAGTTGCAAAATGAGTTAACTAGTTGCAAAATAAGTTAACTAGTTGAAAAATGAGTTAACTAGTTGCAAAATTAGTTAACTAGTTGTAAAATGAGTAAAATAGGTACAAAATGCGAAGATTTTTAATGTCTACTTTATAATTTGAAAATTACATTTGTTTAAATTTCAGCTCTTTATTACAAGATTTAGGAATTTGACCTTTCGATTTCAAATTGACCTCTGGCCAAAATAATCCCGTTTTTCGTAATCCTTACATTGCCAAGGTGCTATATACACAATTTCAGCTCTTTATTACAAGATTCAGGAATTTGACCTTTCGATTTCAAATTGACCTTTGGCCAAAATAATCGCTTTTATCGTAATCCTTGCATTGCCAAGTTGCTATATACACAATTTCAGCTCTTTATTACAAGATTCAGGAATTTGACCTTTCGATTTCAAATTGACCTTTGGCAAAAATAATCGCGTTTTTCGTAATCCTTGCATTGCCAAGTTGCTATATACACGTTATACATTGACCTTTTGCCGACGTTTTCCCATTGCCTTGTTATGCTTTCAATTATAATAATGAATTGTATCACGTTAAACAATTATATTTAAGTTAGGTACATTTTTTGACACTCCGTCTACTGAACCATCCGTTTGTATAGTAAGATTGTAGGTTGGTTTCCATATTTCGACGGAGGAAAAATATTCTCTCAAAAGGAAAAATTTTTCCCTTTCAAGGTAAATATTTTTCCTTTTTGAAAGGGAAAAATATTTCCCTTGAAGGGAAAAATTTTTCCTTTGAGCCTTGACTGCAGTAACACCGCAACTCAGTCCCCAATTTGGATCAACTATGTGCACTCTATGCAAAACAAATCTGTTCTTTAAATTAAAGTGGGAAACCCGATAAAAACCATGTTGGCGTATCATATATTCTCCATGTCGCTCATCCAAACATTCCATTCTTAAACTATTTATAAACTATTAATTATTTCGGACGGAAAAAGTAGAAAATGGTAACTAGTTGGTTTTCTTGACAGAAGAAGTTGACACAAGTCACTTTTTCTATTTTTGTCTGGCATCCACCTTTGAAGAAAAATATACGGCGAAGACGGGAACAAAATTAGTATGCCGGTTGGTCAGAGAGAAAGTGTACCCGATAACCCAGAAATTGCTGCACGCGCGATGCAGCGTACATTTTATTTATAACCCTGGAAGATATGATTAGAGTCCATTACGGCTGTCTTGTAATAATTGATAAATTGCTTTCGAACGTCAAACAAGACAGGAGGATGGTCATTATCGTAATAACCATAAACATCAACTATGTTTGTGATAATAACAATGCAAGTGCACTCCCAAGTTCTCGTATAAAAATGAATTTTTTCAGGCTCATCATCATTTAATGCTTATAGCGAGTGGAATGGAAGTGAACCAAATGCATCCACTATGTCTCAGGTTTTCCTATTGCATTGGATATGCTGGAAGTGTTTGTTGAATGCAAGTGCACCGTGAGAAGTAGAGAACAAATGACGACAATTGGGTGCAGCGGTTATAGTACTGCGTACACAATATTCTCATTCTCCATTCTCAAATCCTTTCCATCGAGCATGCGGGAAAAGTAAATAAGCACTTAATTGTGACATTCATTAATTCCGTATTTTCTCTACTGCGAGTCTCCATCGGGAAGCCTGGGTATCCAGGATTGCGGCAACCAACAGGAAACAATCACTCCATTCCGCTTCCACCGCTATCACCCACATAGTCAAGATTTTAGTTCCGTCGTGTCCGCGTCGTAATCTTTCCCTGGTTTGAAAATTATTTCAAATACATATTTAAATATTTGTTCCGAAATCCCCAAAAAATCTTATAGAAAGTGACATTTGCTAAACGACAAGGCATTTATCACTTCTGCTATCCCGTAATCTTGGAAGCAAACCAGTTCAAGAACAATCTCGAGCATTAAATTGCATCTCATAAAAACTTTTACTTTCTACCTAATAAGGATATATGAAGTCATTTCCAATAGATGGCAGCTACAGCAGCGTGTTCTCTTGCAATTCAACCAAACGTGTTCTTCTTTTCTCAACATCACGGACAGCAGAGGAATTATTTTCATGTTGCTTTGTAAGCAATGGAACATAAAACCGTGTTTTGAGAGAACAAGTGCCACGTCCATTTTATAACCACCGGTCGTTGCATTAGATACATTGTGAAACAAAAGACTGCCATAAGAGGCTTGGGTGCAGTTCTAATATATTTAAAAAATGTATTTCATATTCCTTCTCTTTCATTTTTCTTCGCCAAGGAATATGACGCATCGGGTAAGCAAATAATGCTAGATACTCTGTGTTTGTACTGCATTGGACTCAGCATATATTTGCAATGCAAACACAGATAATAATCTATATGTGTTTTCCACCAGCGTGCGTCTGATGAAAGGCTAGACAGGTAAAGGTTTGAATCATTTCGTCCAAAATATTTTCTCCGCAAATCAGTCCAATTTTTTGACATAGATTCTTTTAAGCTGCAGTAAACGGGATCGACCCTTATTTTCTACAAATTAATATTTTGTAACAAGCCCAAAACTCTTAGCCAGTGCAAGGGTTAACGACGTATAATAAGTGCTAAGCTCAATTCGTTTTTCCTATGAGTACAAAGGTGAGGGTACGGAGGAGCAAAGTTTGTAAATATTCAATAGTACACTGTTGATATAATTCTTAATTTACATAAATTAAGTAGTCGCTATTTCCGTGTTCAATGCCAGAAAATTATTAGATTTTGTGTACGGCTACTTGTTGTCATAAACGTTGCTCATAACAAAACTTTTGGCTGGAAATCTGACGGAAAATGTTATTTGAATTCATTTTCCATCATTGAGGTGATTATACGCTATTAGAAAAGTTTGCCAGTTGCTTCGCAGCAAAAAATATTATTTTTAATTGCAGATGTAAAACTATTAATGAATCAGAAACACCATTATATTTTCATGTGGGTGAGCTATTAGGAACAGATTTTCATTAGCTCAGTTGAAGGTTAAAGGGATTACCATCCGAGAAGTTACAATCTTACTGCATCTGAAGGGGCGAAGAGGAAAAGTGTAAACCTTCACTGACAAATAAACCTTCAAATCGTCTTGGATAATATGAGCGACAGGAGGTTTTACAGTATAATCAAAATGGCCTTCAAAAGATTATTCCTTGATATATTTTGAAATTTCCGTCAGTATCGGTTCAAAGTCAAATATTTCCTGTCAAAATGCAAAGCAAGCTTTGAGCGTGGATCCCATTCTCTTCACCTCAGACAGTTACATTGACCTTTCTTATTTTCAGACTCCTTGCAGCGTGAAAAGAGTCACGCTTCATGTGAGACATTTTTCATCTAAAAACCTATCCTGCAGTCGCCACTGTCTCCAAAGAAAAGATTGGAGATTCTTGAAGGTAAAGAGATGCATTGCACGATGTGCTAGGAAGTTCCAAGGCTTTGTGTGTGCTACCATCTGAAAAGCTCGTTTTCCGGCAATATCTTCCTAATAGAACTTTATTATCTTGTCATGTATTATAATACATGTCTGGAGCTGCTTTCTCCTACTCGCAAATGCATTTGTGTCGAGGGGAGTCAAAACATGCATTTTATTGACGGCAGAATATTCAAGTAATGAGCAGAGAAAATGTGTCCGTGTGCAAATTTTGGTCAAAGCGAGTAAACTGGTTATGGAAATCTGTACATTCAAATGGTTGGTATTGAATAACGCTGGCGATAGGACAAGAAAAACGTTGATGGGAGTTGATTGGAGTATATTCCAATAATACGTACACAAAAAACGCACTTGTCGATTTCGGTAATTTGCACCTGCAACTTGAATCGCCTTTAACCTAGCTCCCGGTTATATAAGTTGGTGAGGTCAAGGGATTAATAAATTACGTATACATACAGCTGTCACTAAAAATCAGCTTTTTTTAAGGCTGAATGGCTTTCCAGGCCACGTGTAAAATTCACAAAGCTGTGAAGACTTTACAAGGTTATTTTGAAACGGGAAGGACAAGTAGGCTTGATATTTTATAGCTAAACCTTTCCTTTACTTATTTACTTTAATATCCTGTCTTGGTCACTGGAAAGTACTCAAAGAAGAGTGAAAACTCGTGTCCGGTTCATCCCTGCATCCATTGAGATGTACTTAGCCCTGTCATGGGATATTTCTAAAACACTCTTGTATTTTGTGCAACTTTTTCCAATGACCGCTTTGCTACTCTATCCAAACGAGTGAATGACCACAAGGTTCTCGCTGTATCCATTTTCCGGTTTCTGATCATGTCCTCAATACTCTTTGACACATTGACACCCACATTTTCTTTTTCTTATGGTCACATGCACGACTACTCTTATGTTTCCGGTGAAGAGCAGACAAATATTTGCTCGTCATATTTTTGCCAACATGAGTTGAAATTGTGAGTACGCAATCTGCAACAAAAAACCACCCACGCAAAGACAGTGGAATGTAAAAAATTGTAAAACAACACATAATACGAATATCGTAAATGCGGATCCATGTAGGCTGTATTGAGAAAAGCTTACGCAGCCGGGAAGAAAGCTGAGACTGTGGAATGGGCTAAATGAAATGTAACGTCACACGAGAACTTTCTCCAACGCAATATTTTCTTCTAGAAATCGTTTCCTTAAAAGCGGAAGCTTCAATCTGGCATATCATTATGCTCGTTAGCAATAATTCAAAAGAAAACAGCCAGACATGTTTGTTGCAGCTAGCCCCGTCTTAATTAGTGAATTGCTGGAAATACGACCAAAAAGATGAAAGTACTTTAGTAAGTAATCTTTATCCCGGAAATCGGATTTTGCTGGCATTAAAACTCGGATCTTACTGTCTGCACAAGACAAAGAGACCACCAAACGGGTGTAATACAACCTTCTTTCCATTCTCCAGAGACGAATCCAAATTTGCCACGTGTTTATTTATTGAATCAAGCCAACAAGAGCAGAATATATACCTTGTCGTCAAAGTTCACATAAACTTGTCCTCAAATAAAAATAATAATTTTAAAAAGATATGCTCAAAAAATGAGGAAGTAGTTTATAAATAAGGGTATTTATGATGACAAGGGTGAATATAAACTGTGACAGCCCAGGTTACACCTTTTCCAGCAACCAGTCATTTGATACAATGCTGTCGTACATTACGTTTGCCTCTGCCTCCTATGAATTTTATTAATACTTTCCGGCATTTCCATACACAACTACTTGTAATTCTGAATTTCATTGTGAAAAGCACAGGCCCAAAAAAAATCCGTGAATGTGAAGTACATATATGAATATTAGTGTGTATGCCCGATGATGACACCGGTTTCTGTAATTCTACCATGCTATGTGAAAATGACATCTAATAGATTTCCGTTGCACGCATGGTGTTGGACTGGTGCATGGTGATTGGTAACCAAGGCGCTGAATAATTGTTTCGTTGTTAATTGAAATCAACACTGTTTAATTGATAATATTTATACGTAAATCCAGTCCTTTACGTAATTTGATATATTTGATCGAGTACCAGAAATTAATAATTTCAGAATGTGTTTTAGAAGGATCAAATATTTTTATTTTTATTTTTTCATCAACTTCACTATTTTGAGATGCATTTTGGTAGAATGTAAATCTAATCGGTTGATTACTTAACAGGTAATTGATTGACCACGTTTCATCAAAATATGTCGCAATTCCATGTGTTCAACTCACAACCTGAAATTTAAACTATATTTCCATAACCTTCACTATCAAAATAATAATTTGTATTTATCCCAAGTAGCCAACTTCGTTTCAAAATCAAACAACGTCACAACTTTCCTACAAATAATGTCTTTGGATTTACATTTCTAAAAGACGCACACAATGCATAGTAAGTCGCCCAAAATACTCGTTTGTGACAAAATCGAACCGATTTACCTGTTTTAGAATGGCAGGCAATTTACCGGCAAAATTCTTACTCTTAAGCGGAGCATCACCGTTCGTCCCGTCCGCCATACTACGATGCCAAGTGAAGACTAACGCAAAATACTGTAGAGATAACGATGAAAGTAGAAAGCAGATGAGCTTGAGTATATTCATCGTCAGTGTGCAAGGGCATTACAATTTTATGATATACAGATAGTAGGGCTCAAGACATCACCAGTGTGTCAGTTACAAAATCTACATTCTATTCTTTTAGTCACGAATATGAAACACGTGGCCTTCCTACAAAGCAATTTACTACTCAATTAAGGGTCTAAGGTAGCATTGCAGAATTAGCGGTAAGAAACGTATACGTTTACGTAAATCTGAAAAAAAATCAACCACTAGTTTCTCCCAATCTGACAAATATTCGTGTGACGTGGGGTGAATCTGATAAGCGTGTGTATAGGTCAACGGCTACAATTTGTATTTTGCTTCTAACAAGCTATTAAGATAATATCGAACTTGTTTTATGTACCAAACTGTTATTAAATGGTTCTGCGATCCACATTCCATTTTGTTTCCGTTTCCTCATCATTATCCGCAATTTTTCAGCTGGTTACGTCATTAAACATGTCATTCAGCCTGACCCGTACACGTCATTTTGCATTGTGAAAGGTCAAAATTGTTCCACTTTTCAGCAAGGAGTTTTCTGCTGATACAGAAAACAAGAAAATAGCAAATGACTGCAATAGAAAGCACAAATGATTTCGGGATGTACCGTGACCTAGTTAAGGTCACGATAAAAATACTCAAACTCGTTTCAAAGCAATTGCATTCTTATCTACAACTTTTACCCCATTTAAAGGTGAATTCATCATTAAGCACCGAAATTAAAATCCAATATTTGAACAAGGCTTGCGAATTCATGGTGATATGCACTACTCTCCGTATTATCCCCATAGCTACGCCATTCAACAAAATAATTACTAGACTTTCCGGTTTGATTTCCAGAGATTCAAAATGGAGACATTGGCTGAGTTTTGCTTACAAACTGGCGCCATATTGCAATCCGTGCGATCTAAAAATATGTAACGAAATATATAGCAACTATAATACCAAGTAATTTAAAACTTATTTGTAATATTTACAACCTGAATGTTTAAAGATTCACAAAAGGACGAGAATTGCTCACCATGTATACATAGGTAACATGAAAGTCTGATTCATCGGTTCAACCTAAAAGCAATAATATAAGCGTGACTTAAAAATACTCTGGAATGCATACATATATAAAAAATTGCATAATCTGTTTTCCCGGGGATCTTAGGAGCTACTTATATGGTTTCCAGTCAGCCTAAGTGTGGACACTTATAAACCCTGCTCTGCATAAAGAGAAAAATGACCGCGAATTCAAAAAAAATTGACGGTTATAAAAAACGGAGAGATTTGCCGTCAGGTTGGGGCCGTCTTTACCATCCTTTTCCACATTTAATGGAGAACCCCACCCCCCATACAAACTAAGTAAGATTATATGGGAAGTATCCCGGAGGCATAAAACGGCATGACACCTTTTTACCCACCCACCCAAAAAGTAACACCATCAGTGTATGCTACCCAGAGAGGGGTTTTTTTGACGAGGACGGCGCATAGCTATACACACGTGTGCATAGTTATGCGTCGTCGTCCTTGTTGAGAACTCCTCTCTGGGTAGCATACACTGATGGTGTTACTTTTTGGGTGGGTGGGTAAAAAGGCGTCATGCCGTTTTATGCCTCCGGGATACTTCCCAAATAATCTTACTTAGTTTGTATGGGGGGTGGGGTTCTCCATTAAATGTGGAAAAAGATGGTAAAGACGGCCCCAACCTGACGGCAAATCTCTCCGTTTTTTATAACCGTCAATTTTTTTTGAATTCGCGGTCATTTTTCTCTTTATGCAGAGCAGGGTTTATAAGTGTCCACACTTAGGCTGTTTCCAGTGAATTTCACTTCTGCTGCTTGTGCACAAATAACGGGATTTGAATTCTAGACAAATATCAAAAACCCTCGGGAATTCGATTTTGTTTACTCGCCACTTGATTTTTAGTTTTGATGGAGAAAGCTAATACTTTCAGTCACCCCAAGCATTCGATTCTTCAGCAATAGGGTTGGAATTCCATAAAAATGTATTGTATGGAATTGCAATACTTCATATCTTAACAGTGGAATTAAAGATAATATAATACATCAAGTCCATCTTAGGTTTGAAGATGGTGTACAGTAAATTTGAGTGAGAAAATAAGCCACTCATGTACTGAAAGTGTCGAGAAAGGATGCCTTCTGGATTGATTGAGGGGATCAGTTCTGTATTTGACAGAGATTTGCTCCGGCTTCCTTAGTTATGGAGACGTATGGAATGCGACTTGCTAGTAAAAAGAACTGCATCCAGGTAAAAGAAAGACGCTGCAGAGATCCTCGTTCTAAGCTCTGATATAACGCACCGTAATAAATTAGCCCTTCTCCCAGGAAGATTCGGGAGGATTATAGGCGTACACGTGCAGCGGAAGAAATTCATTCAAATCAGGCAGGTGCTCAAGCGATGATTAGGATGGATGAAGATTTATATGTAACGCGATATGTTGGAGGAAGATCTGTGTCGCAGCATGAATAAACCTGTCCGTCATGTCAAATAAATGGAATTCACTTGATATTTACGCACTATTGGGTAGATTGAACTTAAGGTATACATTCCATTGTCATAAATTGACACCACCGGTTTCGAAGGCTGTTCGGCGAAACTTATTGACTTCCATGAACGTCGTTGGTGCCGCACGCAACGGGAAAAAGTTGAACGGATTTCCGAAACAGTACCTCAGCCGTGTGTTGGGCATTAAATTTCTGCTCTCCACGCATTTCATTTCATGTCAAAAAATTCAGAAATTTTCTCGATGGAATTTCTTTTTCTTTTCAAAATAAGGTTACAAATTCGAGAAAAAGTTTTTTATTCAATTTGAATACCAGTAGTACTCATTTATTAGCCTACTTGCAAACTTGTGTGACTTGTAGCGTAGGATAGGGTGTACGTTAGGTCAATACGGCATCGTGTTATGTTATTTTTCCTGTTTTCAAAGTTTTCCATTACCTTGTTTCTTTTCCAATTTGCAAAGTTTTCAAAGTAATTTAGTTTCATGTCGGGATACAGTGTATAGATCGTTACTGTCACTACGACAGTTGGCCTACAAATGTCACAAGAATTTGTATCGCTGCTTTTCTTTGCATTGGTAATTGTAATATATTGGGGTCATCAGATGGTATATTTTATATAGCTTTCACTTTAATTGGCGCTACGATAATTATCCACTCCTTGGTTATTTTGACCTGGTCTATTGTATTGGTGAACAATGCCAGAAATCCGTTCTTCATAATGAGCAGCAAAAGCCACAGAAAGTTTCTGAAGTCTGCGGTTTTGGATTGAAAACGAAAAACTTGATGAAGATGAAGAATTGTGAAAGCGGCAACAGTAAACATGTGTTAACTTTGAAGCTAAAAGTTTGATGGAATGAAACCGCAATCCTTGCTTATGTTCCATTCACGGTTCTTCCGTAAAGTTTCCCATACGCATACATCAAATTTAAATTTCCATCGTTTTGGTCGCAAGGTTAATATGAATATACATAAGTGGTTTGGACGTTTTGACCTCGAGATGCGCGTCATGCCCCAGCAGCGACAACATAATTTTATTTTCTGTACTCGTATTTCTCAACGCTTGCCAGCGAGCACATTTTATTTTTATTTCCGGTAAAAAAATCCAATTATTTCTACAGGCATTCATAGACTTAGCTTCAGATGCAGTCTGACATTGGCTCAAACACTTTTCTAGCGTTACCAACAAAGTCACAAAACGTAGACACAGTGGTATGGACGCAAATGCAGGAGACGAGGTGAACCATTTTCCCTCGCATGAAGCTCAGGTCTGTCAACATAAGCTGAATAGAATACCTTTCTGGAGAATTTTCATAAGGTGAAATGTGAGTGGGTGCAGCTTTTCTAGTCCGAAAGAAATTAAATGTGAAAATTGTGTGCTTCCTAACACTTGAACTTCCGCGCTTGAATTTTCTCCGCACTCTGAAAGCAGAAGAAATGAATGCATGATTTTTCGTTTAGAGTATTCACGAGCAAATACTTCAAAAAGGCCATAACGGACACTGGTCACATTTTCAATATTTCTGGAATCTGAAACGTAAATAATAGCTTGGTGTATTGAAAAAATACGAACAAAAATGCAGGAAACTTCACATTCTAGTAACAGGAAATATATTAAAAATTGGGATTTATATCCGGCGGATTTACTATATTAAAATACATTTCAAATCGAACGTTCTAAGAAACGCATTTTGTAGCATTACATTACACACACAGGCGTTCACAATAGACTCCACCGTAAACTGATTGTGAGTATTTCAATTCATCCGTTTTCCAGAGGAAAGTGGCTTAACAATTCATCACATCTCTTTTCACCATGCATAAAGAATATTGGAAAAAATACGTTTGTTACAAAACCCCAACAATTCCGAAATATTGTGGCATTTGTTAACGACAAGGCATATGCAGTGTATATGTAAGTTGATAAGAGGGACGGTTGAGTTTGTGAATTTTGCTGACGCCCAACTGATTAATTGAACTGCAACTAATTAATGGCCCAACAGTACCATGAATTGAATTAATGACGTGGGAATATGTATTGGTCGTGGAACGCCGTAAAGTTTCATATTTAAACATCCCGCTCTCATTTGCAGCTCTATTTTCTCAGCAAGCCCTTCAACTTCTTTAATGCCGTAGAAATCCCATAACGCTTTGAACTACCAAAAGAGGATGTGATAGATGGCGGCTACCACGGTCTGACTTTTCTTGTGGCACAGTGAAAGGTTAGCTTGGTTTTACACGGAACTCAACTGTTTGTTTTACTTGTTTTTGACATACAATTATCGTCGTCATGGTACTCATGCAAACTATATTTCAATGTTCGTGCAATTTTCAAAATTTTTAATTGTGCTTAAGTAACCTATAGCGCATACAAGACAATTATCCTTTAATCAATCCGCAAATATTTTACTCAAACTTCAGCAGAAGCTGTTGTTACACAAACTGGGCGTACTGAGACGTTTCCATCGTACCGCTGAAAAGCATTTTACGTAATGTTTATACGAAGGAAAGCCAGAAATTCCATTTTCTAATCTGCAGGTGAAAGGTGAACAAAGTGTCAAGCAAGAGCAATAAAAATTATGATTGTAACGCGGGAAGGGAAAGAAGAAACAGGATTGATTTGCGTGTAGTTTCAACCTTGCATTTTTATAAAACCTTTACATTGGCACTCAATTATTTCTCCCGACTTTCGAGAAACTTTGAAATGGAGAAATGGGAATTATTAAAATGAGGAAGAAAGTCGCGCGTCTTACCTTCACCTTTAATTCACCCTCGACATTACACTTTACCCATTAAATAAATTATGATTCTGGAAATGCTATGCGAGGAAGAAAAATGTTCATAAATCTTTCAGAATATTACGAGTCGTCAATAATGAGAAATGAAATCTGGAATGGGTTGTTGTAATTTGTTGTGAAAATTGTGCGCACATTATTAAACAAAACTATCTGATTTACGATTACAGCTGTTGTCGGTATTGCTTACGATTATTAAGTCACATTCACGGAGAGTATCTCTTTGTGATTTCTGACTTCCAACCATATCAGTTCATCTTTCGCAACCTCTCACCGTATACACCTTTTCGGAAAATTTACCTGAATTTCATTTAAATGGCACAAGTACAACAATCACTCCAAAGGGTTTTGAAGTATATCATAATATAATGTGAGTAAAGCTATTTGAGATTCCTCTTAAAACTTATATTGCCCTTGTAACTTTTAAGCCATCGCACCGCGCAAATTGACACACTGGTTCCCCTATTTTATCGTCATGGAGAGGCCAGCTGATTGCAATAATCTCCTGGGAAAAGAAAGTGGCATTCATGATGAATGCCATGCATATTCACTTATGATAGCCGCGTTATCATAAACCCAATTGACCAATATGATATTGAGTACCGAGAAGTAATAATTTCAGATTGTTTTTTAAAAAAGAGCTCAGTTTTAAACTTCATTTTTCAATATTTATTTTCTTTTGTTTCCCTCATCCACCACTATACACTTTGTCTATATTGTATCTTAAGAAAATATTGACGGTCGATCACTTCACCGGTTAGTTGAGTCGCCGCGTTTCATCAAAAAATTTGGCAATTCCATGTGTTCAACTCGCCACCTGAAAATAAAAAAATGCTTGTAAAACTTTCAATACAAATTAAATTGACTTGATCAAAACTCCAGCCATCTCAAAGCTCAGCAAAGAGCAGAACTCACAATAATTCCTTTGAATTTACATTTCCCAAGAAACGCAACAAGTGGGATAAGTATAAAAACTCGTTTTTCAATAATTCCAGCTTTAAAGCGGAGCAACAAATTTTCTATCCGTCTGCTCTGCTGCGAGGCCACATGAAGACTAACGGAGATAATAAAGGGATGCGGTGAAAGTAGGAAGGAGACAAACTTGAGCATATCCATCTTCACTTTGCAAGGACATTACAATTGTATGGTATAGAAAGTTAGGATGCAAGGATTTGTAGTAGCATGCCGTACTATGATTGTTTTATCATATCGGTTGTGGTGTAGTCAGGAACTAATATTTGGTTTGTTTATTTGAATGTTGCGTCGATGGCAAGTTGATTCACAATTCAATCGCTGCTTAGATTGTACTCGGAAATATTTTTTATCGTTGGAAGTAATTTTAATAAAATGTTGAGTACAACGACGTCTCGTATAACTTTCGGTCAAATTCACAATTGATGCGACAAACTTGTAAAGGTTTGGTGTCATTTCGGAGTTGCGACACGTAATAATTTTGTTGCAATACAAATTGCGGCTAAACTACTAAGTTTTAAATAACTAAATTTATTGTCGACAATCTAACTTTGCAAGCAGAATGAGATGGCGATGTTAGATTTTGAATTTTATTAACCATTTTTGAAATAAAACGAAAACACTAATTTTTGCGCCAAAGTTTCCAAATCTTAAAAATCGCAAGCCATAGCCATGTTCGAAATTTGTTTTACTATATGTGTGCCAAATTTCAAACTTCTAGCTCAAAAACTGCGACCTACGGACTGGGCATCCACTTTTCCGTATTTTTGACAATTTCTCAAAAACCGTTATATATAAAGCATATTCTTTGGGGGAATTTAATTACGTAACCCCTACCAACAATCGAGCAGATTTTGAGAAAGAATTGAGAAAGGTCGTGATAGACCTTTCTGCTTTCAGGAATACAAGCTCACTTGCAAACTAAACACATGCAATAATGTATAGTTACCACCAGATTGCGTCCGATTACAGGCTAGACATATAAATATGAAGTATCTCACCGAACACACAGTGTGTTGTATGCAAATGTCCAAACATATTAATAAAGGCAACACACCAGAAAGCAATCATAAAACGCATGTAATCATGCGCCCAGGATCCAGGAGAAATATGCAGGTGGTAGATCCGCCCTCACATTTCGTGTTCACTCATATCGTAACAAATGTCCCAAATATAAATCTGGAAGATCCTCGTAAAGTATGGGGGTTTAAGCAGAAGAAAAATATGACACAATGCACACCTTACACTTTCTCAAAACATGTTTAAAAGGTCATCATCTTCTGCTTCTTATACAACACGTCAGTGAAAATTATGCAATCATCGGCGTCAAGATACGCATTTAACCTTTCATAAATAGTTTCGTTGAATACTACTGATATATTTCATTTTTTGAATATCCCCATCCCTTCTCTTCACTCATCACAAGGTTGCCTACTCGTTGTTGTCATTAGCGATAATTCTGACAAACTGAGCACAAAACGGTGATTGTAGGTTTCCTCATATGTTCAAACAAAAATGACAAAATGAAATTCAAACAAAGACATCAAAGTGCGTTGCTACTAATCGTCTTCCGGAGAACTACGGTTTACCAGTATTTAATTGGGGATTTTAGTCTGCAAAACACAAGGATGGAATGGTTTCAATAAGACGTTCTTTACATTCTGCAGACAATTGTTAGTACCAAAATAACTTACGCACACTCAATTTCTAAACTCTAGAATTCACTTTCCAAGCAAAAGAAATTTGCTGCAGTATTAGTCCTATTAGATTTCATTATTTGCCTGGGTTGGATAACACAGGCAACACGAACGCAGTCTAAAACCAAATTGCGTTATCAGTCTACGTTCCATCTTTAATTCAAAGCGGAATTGCTCTTGGGCAAACGGAAATCTCCCAGCATCTCAAGGCAATTTTCACTTTTTGCAGCTGGGAATTACTTACAGTTTGCTATATTTCATTTCAAATTTACATCATATTTTTGATATAAACAAGATTATGTTGCTCAGTCTCTGGCGGTGCGTGAAGATCTGGGGCAGTTCAATCTTTCTGCTACATAATATATTATGAAAATAGTATGTATTTTGTAGAAATTTACTCTGGAAATTTACTTTGGAAGCATGGACGACTGGACCTTTTATGATCTCATTATATGCACGAACGGCTCTGTTAAAGCTTCCTTGAAATTGGTGAAGGTCAAACGCTTGTTAAATGGTTTCTCGAGACGTCTAGCCGCCATAAAATCATTCCCGTTGCAGTGATCGGTAGAGGAATCAAAATGGTCTTCTCATGATTGTAATATCTTAGGTTGACATTGAATCCTATTGCTATTCATAAGAAAATTCAAAGAAGGGTTAACCTTTCTAGAAGATTTACTTTCAAAATACAAAGTAGTTCCAAATATATATTCCATTCACCTGGTAGGGGAAAGTCATGTTGACCTTTCCCTTTTTCCAGATTCCTTGCATCATGCAGACATTCACGCTTCATGGGAGATATATTTCATCTAGAATAATCCATCATCCTTCTTCAACTTTCTCTTCGAAGCAAATGACCAAACGACAAATATTGGCAATATTTTCCGGTTTCAACACAAGTCATCAATTCTCCAGATAAATGAACACCCACAGCATTTTTCTGATGGCCACGTATCAAGAAGTGATGTTTTTTTCCATCGGTCAAGTTTTGACAAATAATTTGCACTTCATTTTTCTTCAACAGGATTTCTCGAAACATGGAACAACGCTTTCCCGAGAATCAAAAATACACACAAACAAAAGGAAAACATCAAACATAATTCACGTAACTAACCAAAACGAAAATATCAAAATCTACAATTTACTGTAATCTGTTCCGTCGAAGAAATGTCAAGCCAAACAAGTTTCATTTTTTTCATCCGGGAAACGGAAACAATCTTCAACTCTTCATTTTGCAAAAATCCACTGTACATTTAATGTTTATATTTACATGAAATAATGGTATTGAAAGTATATAAAAACGCTCAAAATAAAAAAAATTGCTTAGTTCATGTGCTTTCCTGAACTGAAGTTAATCACTTGCAACTTTTCCCATAATTTAAATATTTCATTGAAAGAAAAATACCTCAATTATGTTTTGAGCATTTCGGTAAGGTTATCTTTTACCTTTTAAAATCCAGTGCCCGACTAAAAATTACTTGCCGGAAGTAACCGAACGCCATTTGATGTATTCTGGTCTCAATATTTGTTATTATGACCATAGATTATTTATTGCTTATGACATCTGGTTTTACTGGGTAAGTCTATCATTGTGAAAAATATATGGATGTTGTATACAGAAATACTTTAAATATGCACTCAAACATTAATTCAAAAACATAACCCACGCGGAAACTGACATTGAACAACCCAGGTCCCTTTAAAAACTTGTGTTGCCCTTGCTACTTTTAAACTCGTAGCAACATACAAACGTCACGCTTCGGGCAACATTTTTTCATCGCAAACCCATCTATTCAGACTCCACATTTTCCAATCTCACAAGTCACTTGTCCATCGCCTCGTTTTGATGGAAAGGAAGCGATGCTGCGTGAGATGATCTCTGGAATATGTAAGGTTTTGTGCGTACTATTGACCCAAAATGCCGGTTTTCATGCAATATTTTTTTTCCATTTACGCTGATATTACCTTTCCATTACAATGGTGTATTTCCCGGCTTTCCCCCTACGCACAAATATGTGTGTTGTTTGGGGAGTGAAAGGATTCTTTTTATTGATGGGCGTACATTCTAATCATATGCACGGGGAAAACCAATTGTCGATTTATGTACTGCTATAAATAATATGGGTGGAACATAACGTCATAACTAGGACGGGTGTAAACCCGAAATAAAAAACTACCGGAAACGTGTTGTGTGTGAAATTGATACATTTGACAATCAGTTCACCTTCCCAAACACTAATCTGGAATTAGTCGATGAATTTCCGAAAAATTATATTTTGACCCTTTCGTGACCCCATGACCCGTAAGGGTCATGGAGCCACCACTCCGACAGTTGGTCAAGTTGACCCATGGTGTTATGACGAAAAATGATCAGAATAAAGTTCTCTATCTAATAAGCCGATAAAAGATTTTTGCCCATAAGGATGCATGGGGGACCTAACCCCCCACCGTACCCCTGGGGGTAGGCCCCGGAACCCCAAAATCAATACGGAATAATGGTTTGACCTGAGGTACCTCTATGCCAAATTTGAACCAAATCGGTCAACGTTTGGAAAAGTTATAGTGTTTACAGACAAACAGATTAACAGACACACAGACACACAGACACACAGACAGACAAACAGAACAATCGCAATAACTACCTTTATAAGCATTTCATGCTTCCGGTAGTTAATAAAGTGCACTACATTATTTCCTGTTCACATCCTACCGACCTTGCCCTTCTTTGAATCATACGTAATATCGAGTAGCTTTGAATAACATTATACGCCAGACTACAACGGGACGATATAGTAGTTATCAAAATGGAAAGGGAAAGGAGTGAAGGATATTGTAATTATGCGTAACATTAGAAACCATTTTGTAAGCTTCTTATTGATAACAATTGCTGAATATTGACCGTGCGGCTATATCTGGTTAGCCGCATCCCATAACCTTCATCACGAAACTTTTAATTCAATTGTTAATTGGAATTGACTTTTCAAAATTAGCATTCCGCGTTCATGCCATGTCACAAAATTGATGCTTCAGTATTGTGATTGATGTAATTATAACTTTGACATTAGAAATGTTCACCTCACACTTAACGCCTGTCGGGACGTTTGTAGCCAAAACTTTAATTAAAAAGTATTCAATGTGTTCCGGCTTGACTCACAGTCTTGATTTATCCAAAACTGGTTTTCATATGCTCCAACAGTCTCTTTTCTGCAATAATAATGATGACAAAATGAGTACCACATAAATGCAGTCAATACAGTTTAGTTTAGTTTTGACAATAACGTAAGTGTACGAAATCCGTACTTCCTGTTTACTTTTCAAGTGGTGAGGTAGGAGGCTCCTACGAGGAGCGGGAATCGGAAACGGTTTGCTCAGATCAAATGAGTTTTTAGGGCGCATATTGCATTTTATTCAATTTTTTGTGTATTAATTGTGGGGCTCAAAAGAATTAAAATTTCTTGTTTGCATAATGCACGTGTGCCGTCAAAATGAAAGCAATAATTTTCGTATACTGTATTGCACGGAGCTCAACTCCAACTTACAATTAGAAATATATAAAGATACTTACGTGTACACTCAAGCAGATAGGTTACGTTTAGCAGTAAGTCATGCAGGTTAACTAAGAAATAACTTGAGTTTTTAACGTACTTTTTCGATACTGCATACCTCTCAAATTAGCTACTGCACATTTCTTCCTTTCCTCTCCTAAATGTCGGATACAAGAAAAATCGGCAGACTGTAATTTTCAATTTCCTAATTCTTTCATTTAATCACAAGGAATGCATTTGACGCTGATTTTTATATAGGTTTGCTCTCCAGTTAAAAGATCTGTAAAGTTTCAGTATACTGTATTAAGAATTCTGCTTTTCTCGTTTCAAGGTTTCAAAGTCTTAAAATGAAGGTTAAGTCGGTAAAGACTAGTTGACAAAAGTTGTTGACATGAATCACCGTTTCTATTTGCGTGTGACATCCAAAATAACTGGCTAATAGCAACGTAAGCTATATGCCAGTTGAGTAAACAGTAATTGAACCCCAAAACCCTGACATTGTAGCACGCGCGATGTGGCGTACCATTTCTTGATGACCCAGGAAGATAGCATTATTGCCCATTACGGCTATCTTGCAATAATTAATAAATTGCATTTGATTGTCAAACCAGACGTGAAAGGCGGCCATTATAATAATAACCATAAACATCATCCACGATGACGATAATAACCTTGTAAGTTTACTCCCAAATTCTCGTATAAAAATGAAATTGGTCGATAATGTGGCCAGGCGTTGTATTCAGGCGCATTGCCATTCAATGTTCATGAGTGGTATTGAAGCTAAGCAAATGCATATATTGAATTGCAGGTCTCCAAATGGAGCAATACAGCCTATGATCAGTCGAGACAGCGGAGAAAAACTCCAGATTCTTTAGTTATAAAGCCAAACTGGATAAGACATCCTAAGAGAAAGAACTACATCCCTAAAAGTGATGTCTCATAGATCTTGGTTCTGTAAGCCCTGATGTAGCACACTGTAATAAATTAGCTATTTTCCCATGGAGACTCAGCAGGATTGTAGGTGTACACGTGCCGCGAAAGAAATTCAATCAAATCAGACACGCACTCTAGTGATGATTAGGAAAGATGAGAATTTGTAAAGTGACTTTGATTCACTTGAGGTAGATATTTGTCATAATTTGTATCAAGCTGTCAGCCATGTCAACTAAATGATGTTTATTTGACATTTATATACTTTTCCACAATCTCTGAAAAAATAAAATCTTACTCGTATGTGAGCTTTGTTCGGTGTCTAAAATTATATGCTCGCTGCGGATTGAACAATATGTTCTTGGTCCAACAAAATAAAAGTTGTTTTTGATAGAGTTGGGTTCCTTTACTCATTTTTGGTCTCATAAGCTTAATAAATTATTTCATCAGATACACTTTTCGTTCTGCCGGATTTGTCATTCTTAAGAAAGTCATTACACGAATAATTTTTCAGTGGAAAATTTCACAGCAAACAGAATTACAGATGATGCAACGCTGCTTATTGGATTCAAGTGATTGTCGTTTGTGCTACTTGCTACAATATCGTGAACTGAATTCCAGAAAAACACTTGACCCTCTCGGGAATTTTATGTAGAGTTCCCCACGTATTTCAGTCCATGAAAAAATATGTTTGTGCTTTCTCGATGGCATTCCAATGTCTTATAGTAGGGTTGGAATGTTTAAGAAAAAGTTTACTTTATTCAATTTGAATAATTTCTTTTCTACATGAAATATTGACAATATTACGCATTGATTGGATAACGTGCAAACTTTTGTGTTACTCGAAGCGTTGGTTGTGCGTGGATTGGGTTATTACGGCAGTGTAATGTTTTTGTCTTCCTTTAAGATACTTTGCATTACCTTGTTTCTTTTTAATTTACGAAATATTTCAGAGTAATTTAATTTCGTAACGGGGTACAGTGTACGGATCGTGACAATCTTTGGCCTAGAAGTTTCATCAGAATTCGGATCACAGTTTTACTTTTCCTTCGTCGTGTCGTTGTTGGTGCATGTATTCAGTTCTTGCCAATCAGCGGTAGAAATACGTTTTGTGATTGGAATTGTAAAACGTATTAAGATAAAAAATGTTTGGCGCGTTTACATGAAAACTAGTTGCTCACCTTGAAACCGGAAGTTTGACGGAATGAAATCGCAACCCTTTCTTATTCTTTTCTGATTTCTTCAACAAAATCGTCACGCATATCAGCATAAGCTGTGCGAAAAGCATCTCATGGGACTTTGCACATTTGGTATCTGTGGTACGAGTCAGTTCAGTTTTTTAGTGGAAAGAAATTAACGTTGCAAAACTATATCACTGTTATGGCATGTAAGAAAAACAAATATTTACTTTAAATATAAAATATATACAGCATGAATTTGGAAATATCCTTGCTACTCTATCCCAACAATTTATATATAAAGTGGAATTTGAAAAACTACAAGACATTTATCACTTCTGTCACTATTACTTAGGTACTGTTACTGTTAATTCGCCGAAGCAGAGGGAAAGGTATACAGATCGTGAAACGCCGTAATTTATATTGAAAGTTTTCCATTATCAGCCCAGCTTTACTTTCTCAGGGAGCATTTCACACTCTCCCGTTTTGCATCAATTTCAGCTCATGAAAATTTTCACTTGCTATCTAAATAGGTGTAAAATCAATTCCGATAGAGGGCAACTGCAGCAGCTTAACATTTCCTGCTGTTCAACGACAGGGTTTGTTTTTCGTTCTGCATAACGGATGGCATAGGGATACTTTTCGGGTTGCTTGGTAAAATGAAACATAAGCACTTTTGCGGAGAACCAGTGGTATGATCATTTTGTTACCTGTGGTCACATTGGAGAAAGAAGAAACCAAAGAAATATTTTTTTGTACAGTTCTGATATCGTTAAAAGAACAAATTTCATGTCTTCTCTTTCGTTTTTATTCTTTCACCCGCTTTACAAGCTCGACCAGTTATCCATTGAGACTAGTGGTCAAGGTTGACGGGGTCGATACAGAGACATAAGGGTACAGCGTGAGGGCCTACATATTGATAACATGATGACAGAAGGGGACTCAGTAAGATTTTGAATATCCGTACCATCATTAATGGTTTTTGCTTGCAGTTGTCTTTGCTTGTTCTCAATGTTAGAAAATTATTACATTTTGTGCTCGTTTACCTGTTTTCCTAAATTTTGATCATTACAAAACTTTAAAACTCACGCAATCTAAATTATGCTAGAACTTCTGTGTTTCATCATAATTCTGAATCGGAATTGCATTGGGCCAAACAGGAACCTTTTAGCATTTCCAAGCATTTTGTTCAGTTGGGAGTTGCGTACACTTTGCTACATACTACATTGAATTGAGAACTGCTGTCAATTAATTAGCAACTAAGGAAACCGCATGAATCGTTCTTCATATTTCGGCAATCAAACTTATTTGTCTTGACAATGCAATGGGTAATTTTCTCTCTTACTCTTACAGAATAATGAAAGTGACATTCAAAATATAATTCCTTCATATCATTTGACATTTCCGTCAATATTAGTTCAAAGTCAAATATTTCCTTTCAACATGAAATTCAAGCTTCAAACGTGGCTCTCATACATACTCGTCCGCCTTGACAGTTACATTGACCTTTCTTTCTGATTTTCAGACTCCTTGCAGCTTTCAGACAGTTACGCTTCATGGGAGATGTTTTTCATCTAAAGCATTATAGTGCAGTCGATACTTTCTCCAAAGAAAAGACTGGAGCCGCTTGAAAATTAAGCGATGCATTGCACGATGTACCAGGAAGGAAGATATGAGGATTTGTGTGTGCTACCATCTGTAAAAACTCGTTTTCCAGCAATATCTTCCTTCGGAAACTTTATTACCTTGCCATTATAATAATCTATGTCTGGAACTACCTTTTACTACGCACGACTACGTAACGGTGTAGTCAAAGAATGCATTTTATTGACAGTCGTACATTCAAGTTACGAGCTGAGAAAATGTGTTTGACCATTTTGGTAGCAGCGGATAAAGCTGGGGATGCTAGTACGTAAATTCAAATGGTAGATATTGAATAACGTGGACGTATGGCATGAAATGCCGGGACGTGTAGAAATCAGTAATTTACAAGATCAACATAAATTTGATAAAAGATTTTCCTGATCGCGCTCAAATTGTTTATAAAATACTCTGTTGCATAAATCATGGAAGCCGGGATTCAATTTTATATTGTTCTTTTGATTGAAAGGAAAAGTAAATTTAGAAGAAGAAATCCTTGTCATTATTTCTATTTACATTTCATCTTCATACTTGGAAATGAGGGATAGAGGTTTTACAAGCGTTTCCATTCTGTGCAATTTATATTGTAATCGCGGCCTCGTACAGAAAAAAAGGGGACAGGAAAATAAAACCGGATATTTGGACAATGCACATGTCATGCATTTATGTTACAGAAGCAATGCTCGAATGACGAAAACATTTTAACATTGTGGCTGAGCTGCAGGCTAAGATTGCTTTAAATATGCTAGGTTGTAGGGATTTCCATGACACTAGAATCGCTGAATAGCACGATGATTTGTTTTTACAATATTTGCACTTCACAAACTGAATCCTTTCTTCACACATTGTACTAGAATGGTGGTATTCGAAAGTACCCGGTCGCCGGTCGATGTCGCCATTCATCCCAGCATTACCTAAAAATCTGAAACTGGAGAATTCTGTTCGCTTCTGGTTTTTTCATTTCCGATCTCAAATTGAACCCGCATTTCATGTAATATTATTAGGCCGGCATAATTTAGTCTACGAATCAAGATGGCTAATTTTACAGTTTTTTCAAGCAAATGTACAAACTAGTCGCCGGTAATTTATTTACAATTTTTCCTTTCCGACAGAGATCATTTCCCCAATTAGCGCGTCTAAAAGTTCACGGTAATCTAAGAAAGACTATACGGTGCGTATAGTTATGAATCGTATTCAAAATGTGCAGCTGGAAGCAACATTGCAATATTTATGGTACGATGCAGTTGTGTTAGATTACAAACGGTCAGCGACTCAAATGAACTCAACTTTCTTAAAAATTCTTTTTTTTTTAAATCCTATTACCTTGCCGTTACATTGATATATTTCCCGGCTTCCCTCCTACAATTTATAAAGTCGTAAGGGGAGTGGAAAGAGCGGCGATATTGATGTTCAAATAATCTGCAAACTTATTTTTGGTACAACTCCGTTTCACTGTTCTTTTATGTTTCAATTTTTGTGCAACGAGAGAGAAACGGAAACGGTTTGCTCTGTTTCTAATGAATGTTGCGTACATATTGGATTTTAATCAAATTTGTTGTTTGCACAATGCACGTGTGTAGATAAAATGAAAGCAATAATTCTGACATGCTGCAATACACAGCTTAACAATTTAACCTAGCTCCCGGTTATAAAAGTTGAGTAGGGGATTAATAAATTTCACCTAAAGCTGTCACTAAACCTGAGCCTTTTTTCAAGGCTGAATGGTTTCCCTAGCCACGTGAAACCCCCGATCAAATCTGTGAAAACTTTACAAGGTTATTTTAAAACGGCAAGGACAAGTTCTAGCAATACTTCCCTTTACTTATTTACTTTAATATCCTGTCGTGGTCACTGAATAGCACTCAAAGACGAGTGAAAACTCGTGTCCGGTCCATTCTTCCATCCATTGAGATAAATTTAACCCTGACACGGGATAGTTCTAAAACCCTCATTTCTATCGTCCAACATTTTCCAATAACCGTTTTGTTGCTTAATCCAAACGAATAACTGACCACAAGATTCTCGCTGTATCCATTTTCCGGTTTCTGCTAACGTCCTCGAAATTTCTGGAAATATTGACACCCACATTGTTTTTCTTTTGGTCACGAGCATATTGCGTAACAGTGACTACTCTTATGTATCTGTTAAAGTGCAGACAAATATTTGCTGGTCTGACATGAAACTGTGAGTACTCTAGATGCAACAAAACCCACCCACGTAAAGTATGAATATCTATGTAGGTTGTGTTGAGAGAAGCTAACCCAACCGGGAGGAACGTTTAAATTTTAGGAAGAGTTAAAAGAAATACTGCGTCACCAAACTTTCTCCATCTCAATACTTTCCGTCCAGGCAATCGTTTCCATAAAACCGGAAGCATGGAAATCAGCATTCACAAAACTGGATAATTCATTAACGGCTGGAAAGATTTTTAGATAAATAATCCATTAGGACGACATACAAGTTTATTGCAGTTATTGTCAAGGTTGATATTTTTCAACGCCATGTACTATAAACGCCAAGCATATTTAAGCAAATTCGTGTCAGAATCTTATCCAGACAGAGTTTCCTGTTTTTGAAATCTCCCGCCCTTGTTATTAAGTTTCACCGAAACCTGTTTCGTCAATCCAAGTTTTTTTTATCTTCCGGCGTCTAGCTGGGTCATAAATGTAGAACAGGTATAACTTATTTTTGCATGGATAAAGAATCACTGCCATTGGGAAATTGAACGCTCATTGCTACATGTTTACACTCAACTTTGAATACTCAATACGATATTTTTGCAAGTCGCAGTTGAAGACTAATTGGAAAGAAGGACGATTGTTATGTCTGGAAGAATATCTTTAAGTCGGGAGATCTGAAATGAACTGTTCTAAAGTCTTATGAGGTCCGTATTCTAAGTTGTTAGAATCGGTATTGTTCAAGACATTATTCAAATATAAATTAGAATATTCAGTTTGTTTAAGATGAATGGAGAATTATTCCATTCCGTTGTTCATGATGAATGTACAAAAGCCAAATACTCACAATACTAAATGTAGGTCAAGTCAAAACTATAAAAACTCTGTCAAACCGAACCTACCTAGCTCAGTTTACCGCTGACTCTCCTCTTGGACTGTGATTGTCCATTTAGCTCGTGACGGCTAAAACTCATGAAGCGAGAAGCTTCCTTTACCTTGATGCATTGCGAGTTGCATCCTTGACCATTGTGATTTGGTCAGGTCGGACGAGACGTCCATTCCCAATTCCTATTCCTACCTAACCCGGGTAACTATATTATATATCAATTAAGCTAGCTTAAGAATCCCTAAATGATGAATATATTATGTACTTAATATACAATGCTTTCCTTTAGAATAAATATCAATGCAAAATGAATTAACTGGCTCGATTAAACCGACTCCCTTTCTCTCTTCTTATCATTTCTTATGTGAAATCCATGTCATGTTCCTACAACTAGCATAGAACCCTCACATATGGCGCCCAACGATCGTTTTAGTTAATTATGAGCCTTGATCTCATTCGGTAAAGCTTCAGATCTATTAGTTAGCTCGTTTTCAAAATTAATTCTTTTCTCCTTTTATTATTAAATTATTCCAAAGGACTAACCAAAAATGGGTGACAAAGACAAAAAAGGTGAGAGCACCACTAGCAGTGCTGACAACAAAGGTGAGAGTACCACTAGCGCTGCCACCACAGCAAAACCAGTCACACTAGATGATGCATTAGTTGCACTCACATCACTGCAAAACCAACATGCTAAAGTTGTACAAGCAAATAACCAACTATGCGTCAAATACAATAAACTACAAGCCGATTTTCAAACCTTCCAGTCAAGCTGCATGCGCTATGACAATTCGTTTAAAATACCGGTCTATGACCCTAACTCAACAACGGCAGAAGTTTTCATTGAACAGATAGAAGAATTCCTCACTCTTAAATGCGTCGACTCAGGAAGCTGGCACATTTTAATCAGTAGCATGTTCAAAGAAGGCAGCGAGCACCAAGCATGGTGGAGAGCAAAGAAGGAATCCGTAGTGACTTGGGACTCATTTAAAGATGCATTTAAACGGTATGAAGGTTATGACGAAGCAAAAGACCACTTACTACGTACATTCTTCCTCAAGGAACAAAAACCAGAAGAAGCATTTGAAAGCTATGCATGGGATGTGTATTCTCTGTTCTGCAAGTTGCATGGTAAAGCAGATAATAAGGCAATAGTTGAACGCATTTTAAATAGCTGCATAACTGAACTTGCTTCAGAATTACTTCCACTGAAATGCAAAACAGTCGAAGATCTCGTCTGCTCAGCGCGTCTGGTCATCATAAATATTAACAAAGTCCGGAGCAAGAGAAACATACCACTACTACGTGCACGTAGAACAGATCCACTGCCATAACAAGCACTTCCAGCATCCTCGAAACAACAGTAAGCCACAAAACAATAACCCACACGGCAAAGATGGTAATGACGCTAGAGATGCATATAAGCAAATAAAATCTTGCAAATACTGCAAGAAAGTAGGCCATGTTATCGAAGAGTGCTGGAAAAAGCAAAAAGCTGACAAAAGACGCAGTGAAGGTCATGAAAAGCCGTTCAACTCTGGCACCCACAACTTCGACCAAGACCCATTCTTTGGTCCGGGAAACTGAATAGGGAGGCGCATAGTACGGAGTCTATCCTTCTCCCACTTGACAAAAATAAAAAATCAACTCCGCAAGTCTTTGTACATATTAATAAACGACGAGTTATATCCTTACTTGATACAGGAGCCAGCCATTCGTTCGTTTCAAAATCACTTTGCATAAAGCTAAATATCCCTATTACCAAAACAAACGTACTACCTGCTATCAAAATAGGTAACAATTCATACATAAAACCTCTAGGTACATGCACAATACCCATCACACTAGCAAACGTATCACTCACTCATGATTTTTTCGTCATCGACGATGCTCCTTTTAAATGCATTCTAGGCAGTGATTTTATAATAAAAACACGCATCATTCTCGACTTGAGTAGCGGTACCTACTACATAAAAAATAAGCCACAAAAACTATTCCACTTCATTAACCAAGATTTACTTTGTGCATTGTGCGGTTTAAACTCACTACAAGAGAAAGACCTAAATGAGCTTTTAGAAAAATATAAATTTATGCTTGGCGATGCTGTTGGCTTAACGGACCTTGTAGAATGTGAGTTGAAAGTTGATGGTCCACCTATTATTCAGAAACCATATCCAGTATCACCACATAAACGCAACGTCATCAAAGAGCATGTTGACAAAATGCTCAAGTTAGGTATAATATCCCCATCTAAATCAGAATGGGCTTCTCCCGTTCACTTGAAAAAAGAAGCGAGCGGTTATCGTTTTTGTGTAGACATGAGAAAAGTCAATCAACGCACCAAGCATGATCCATATCCCATTCCACGCATTGACGCTCTTCTTCAGCGACTTGGCAATGCAAATTTTCTCTCAAAAATTGACTTGAAGAAGGGATATTGGCAAATCAAGATGCATGACAATAGTAAACAGTACACGGCCTTTATTTGTGATGAAGGAAAGTATGAGTTTAATCGTATGTGTTTTGGCTTGAAAACTGCTCCTTCTATCTTTCAAAGAATGATGAACAGAATTCTTGGTACAGCACGCGGAGTATGGGCCGACGCCTACCTAGATGATCTGATAATTTACTCACATTCATGGCAAGATCATCTCGCTCACATTAAAGAAATTTTAAATAGACTGTACAAAGCCGGACTCACAGTGAACAAAGATAAATGTGAATTCGGAAAGACAACGATAAAGTACCTAGGCTTTATAGTCACACCAGAAGGAGTGACAGTAGACAACGAAAAGACGGAGGCTGTTACGCATTACCCCCGTCCCAAAAATGCAAAGCAAATTAAAAAATACCTCGGCTTGTGTGGATGGTATAGGCATTTTGTTGAAAATTTCGCTGATATAGCTGAACCACTCTCATCACTCATGAAAAAAGATGCAATTTTCATATGGACAGATAAGCAAGAGCATGCATTTCAAACGCTGAAAAACCATATAGTAAACTCAGTCACATTAGCATATCCAGATTTTACACGTCCATTCATCTTAAGAACAGATAGTAGTGATCTCGGATTAGGTTCTGTGCTGGCACAGAAAAGCGTCGAGGGACATGAAAGGCCAATTGCGTTTGCAAGCCGTGCACTAACAAAAACAGAAAAGTCATATCATGCGACAGAAAAAGAATGCTTAGCTATAGTGTGGAGTTTAAAGCGCTTTGAGCAGTACTTGGATGGGCAAGAGTTTACACTTATCACTGACAATAGAGCCTTACAATGGTTACAAAGCATGCGCGATGTGAACAGTAAATTCATGAGATGGGCGCTTAAAATACAAGATTTTTCACCTACTATCGTTCATTGTAGTGCAAAATACAATGTCGTTGCAGATGCATTAAGCCGTGCACCAGTGGGAAAAGCAGAAGATGAAGAAGTAAAATCAGTTATGGATGCTCCCTCACACGTAATGTATAATATGCATACATTCGCCTCAGATATCAATCTCGAAACTATTAGAGATGCACAAAAATCAGACGCTGAATGCTGTGCGTTGCTCACCGACCTGCCTTCAGACTTTGTAGTAGAGAACGACATAATATTGAAAATAACCAATGCGAATAAAAAACTACCGTTCATCCCAAAGTCCATTCGCCACGACATCTTACGCCATTTTCATGACAATCCTCATTCTGGTCATTTAGGTTATAGAAAAACCATCAAACGACTCCTCTCTCGCGTCTTTTGGTTTAAAATGCACGAAGACATCTACGCATATGTACGCTCTTGTAATATATGCCAGTCAGTCAAGGTACCACAAACTAAACCGCATGGAAATATGCAACCTGTGAAAGCATTTGGCTGTTTTGATGTACTCGCTACAGACTTGATAGGCCCTCTACCTACAACAAAAAATAGGAAATCATGGATACTTGTAGTGGTTTGTCATTTTTCCAAATGGGTCGAGCTCTTTGCTCTTCACGATGCGAAAGCAACAACGATTGCAAAGGTTTTGCAAAATGAGGTGTTCTGTAGATACGGTGCACCAAAAGTATTGCTGAGTGATAACGGTACAAATTATAGAGGCAACGTCTTTGAACAACTCTGTTCATCATGGAATATTACGCACCGTTTTACTACCACTTATCACCCACAATCTAACATAACAGAGAGAATAAACAGGAATATTCGCTCTATACTTAGCTCATATGCATATTCCAAGCATAAATCATGGGACGAATATATCAGTACAACGGCACTTGCTTTAAGAACGGCGATAAGTGATACGACAGGCTACAGTCCAGCACTACTGAATTTGGGTAGGGAACTACTACTGCCATTTGACCGTAACCTTGAAGAACTCGCAGACGAATTTGAATCTCGCTATGCTTATCAGTCAGAGCTTGGTAAAAAGTTACATTCTCTATACACGCAAGCAAAAGCGAATATAGAAAAAGCGCAAGCGTCACAGCAAAAATATTATAACGCACGTCATAGCAATAAGAAACTAGCAGTTGGTGATCTGGTAATGCTTAAAACTCATTTTATTTCGAATAAAGCAAAAGGTCTATCGAAAAAATTTGCATTTAAGTTCACTGGCCCTTATATTATTACAGAAGTATGTAGTCCTGTTACTTATTCTCTAGCAAGTAAAGAAACAAATGAAAGTGTGGGCACACACAACATAAAAAATCTTCGTGTCTATCATGACCGTCCTTCATTTTCCGATTCTTTTAATAATGAAACAAACGCCGAGTGTGCTACAAGTGAAGAAGCTTTACCTCACGAGTCAAGTAGTTCAAGTAGCAAAGCCAAAGCTACAAACCAAAATTGTAAATACAACCTCAGAAGTCGTAAGTAGTCGTGCCAACTACAATAATTATTGTAACTTGTTAAAAAACAATTATTACTGAATCTCCAGTATAATACCATCATAAATTGTAAGTAAAATACTACTATATTCTCATTGTCGTTGTAACCTTTAAAATTGTAAATAGTGCCTAAACTCAAGAATATTTAATTGAAACTGAAAACGCCATTGTGTTGGGTAAAATTGTAAATAGCTTTAAATATTATTTCTTCTAATACTCCTGCTCCAGCTGCAATGCCAACGAGAACCACAACAGTGATCTATCAACAGTTGCCAGCTGAGCATGTCCAGGATTTCTCTCTGCGTGTCTACAAGGGGATGAAAGAAAACTTTGGTCAAGTCTCTGACGCCGTGGTGTTTGCACGGGTGATGATGGGCCTTCATCACAGTGTTGTCAGAGTGCTACCTGAAAACCTCCCAAAATCTCTGGGAGAACTGTTCTGCTTTTGGGAAAAAATCGACACCCTAATTCCGCCTACCGACTTGTTCTGGACTGAAAGACCAGGGACGCCTGACGAGGTCCCGAACATTTCAGTAATGGTGTCTGACGTTCTCGATCGGATCGTGCCTCACAACCCCAAAGCCTGCTATAAATGCGGGGAAACAGGACACTTCGCCTTCCAGTGCCTCAACCCACGAAACAAAATCATCAAACCAAAGCGTAAGAATAAAAACGCGGTATTAAAAAGTGTACCTGTAATTGTAAATGTAAGACTAATGTGAAGTTAGTCCGTTAAAAATGATTGCTCCAGGTATGGAGGCGTTTCGGGGAGGGGATATATGAGGTCCGTATTCTAAGTTGTTAGAATCGGTATTGTTCAAGACATTATTCAAATATAAATTAGAATATTCAGTTTGTTTAAGATGAATGGAGAATTATTCCATTCCGTTGTTCATGATGAATGTACAAAAGCCAAATACTCACAATACTAAATGTAGGTCAAGTCAAAACTATAAAAACTCTGTCAAACCGAACCTACCTAGCTCAGTTTACCGCTGACTCTCCTCTTGGACTGTGATTGTCCATTTAGCTCGTGACGGCTAAAACTCATGAAGCGAGAAGCTTCCTTTACCTTGATGCATTGCGAGTTGCATCCTTGACCATTGTGATTTGGTCAGGTCGGACGAGACGTCCATTCCCAATTCCTATTCCTACCTAACCCGGGTAACTATATTATATATCAATTAAGCTAGCTTAAGAATCCCTAAATGATGAATATATTATGTACTTAATATACAATGCTTTCCTTTAGAATAAATATCAATGCAAAATGAATTAACTGGCTCGATTGAACCGACTCCCTTTCTCTCTTCTTATCATTTCTTATGTGAAATCCATGTCATGTTCCTACAACTAGCATAGAACCCTCACAGTCTTCCTTTGTGTCTAGACTTGAATGTCGTTACACATACCAGCATTAACATCTCTCATCATTACAATTCACTAGTCTGGCATCTCATTACGCTCGTTAGCAATAATTCAAAAGAACACATCACGACAGGTTTGTTGCAGCTTTCCCCGCTTTAATTAGTGACTTCTAGGAAATGCAATACAAAAGACATGAAAGTAGTTGGCAGGTAATCCTTTTCAGGGAAATCGGATTCTACTGGCATTAACTTGGAGCTTGTTGAAGACAAAGGGACTACCAACCGGATTTAATACGACCTTCTATTCATTCTCCAGACGTATTTAAATTTTGCCACGTGTTTCTTTTATTAAATCAAGAAAAGAAAATGTACCTGGTCGTCAAAGCTAGCGTAAAGTTTTCCTGAAATAAAAAAAATAATAATTTAAAGATATAAACAAAAAAATAATGAAGTAGCTTATAAATAAGGATAGGAAAATAAATTGCTATGAAACATGTTTCATTCATATTTTTTTATCTCCATGCTGCACTTCCGTAAATTGCGAGAGGACGACCATCCTGCTGCCACTTTATATTTACCGTATTTAACATGACAAGGGTGAATAGCAAATGTGACAGGCCAGGTTACACCTTTTCCTTAATTCCCCAGCAACCAGCTACATGGTACCATCCTGTCATACTTTATGTTTTATTCTTACTCTTTTTTTATTAATATTTTGTTTTTGGGCATTTGTATTTTCATTCATCATACAACGTGATGTTGTGTTTTATTGAAACGTTAGAGAGTCCAATTTAGAAAGCCCAAAGAACACGAGTTCATTTTTATCTGCCTCGCTGTCATCAGGGTATCTATTCCAATCTGCAGTAGCACAGCATAGAAATATTAATCGGTAATAATAGTAACAGGGGAAAGCAAAAGGGCAACTGTTTCTGGAATGTAAATTCGGACTTGATTCACTTGTAAGCTACCTATCATTATGATTCCTCTTTTTATATCTTCTGTAAATATATGGCTGCAATGGACCGAATGTCTCGTTTTATTTTTACACAACCACTTGTGATCCTTAATTGTGACAGAACTGCATCCCCATTTTGATTTATTTTCAGTGTTACAACGTTAATAAGACTGACAAGCTGGAGACGACAACTTTCCGTTGCACCGCCCTAAACTTTGAATAATGTTGTATGCAAAGTTTAACGATGCCATATAAATGTTGAAGGTCACTTTACCTAATATACACCCGAGGTTAGTCAGATGGGGCAAGGTAGCGTGTTGGAGCTTATAGAGTTATTTATTAAAAAATAATCTAAACTCCATTCTTTTAGTCATGATTATAATGCTCGTTGCCTTAGTAAAAATAATTTGTTACGCAATTGAGCGTTAGTGGTAGCTTGGCAGGTTGGCGGTAAGAAACGACCATTTTTACGTACATGTGGGAGAAAATTTAACCAACTAGTGTCTCCCAATTTCATGCGATAATTAATAACTTGCAGTGGAACGTCAAACAAAACACGAGGGTGGCCATTATAATAATAACCATAAGCATCAGCTACCATGATGACAGTGACCGTAAAAGTATACCGTCCAACCTTCCCTAAAATTGAGGGAATTAATGGGCAATGTTTACACAATAGTTGGAATTAAAGGCAATATAATACATCTTAAGCTTGAAAAAGTGCACAGTAAATTCAAGAGAAAATAAACTTACCCTATACTGACACTATCGAGAAAGGAAGCCTTCTTGGTTGATTGAGGGGATCTGCTCCGTCTTTGACAGAGATTTGCTCCGGCTTCCTTAAGTATGGAGATGCATGGGATGCGACTTGCTGGAAAAAAGAAGTGCATCCAGGTAAAAGAAAGAAATTGAAGTGATTCCCATTCTAAGCTCTTATTTAACGCACTGCAATAAATTAGCTTTTCTCCCAGGAAGATTCGGGAGGATTATAGGAGTACACGTGTAGCGCAAGAAATTCATTCATATCAGGCAGGTGCTCAGGTGATGATTAGGATGGATGTAACCTCTATATGGTGCGCGATATGTTGGAGAAAGATCTGTGTCACAACATGAATGAACCTGTCAGTCATGACAAATATGTACCTAAATGGAATTTACTAGATGTTTACGCACTTTTGAGTCGACTCATCTTCAGGTCCATACCCGTGTCAGAAATTGACATAACCGGTTTCTTGGGCTGTTCGGCGAAACTTATTATTGACTTCCATGAACGTCGTTGGTGCCGCACGTCACGGCAAAAAGTTGAACGGAATTCCAAAACATAGCCTCACATGTGTGTTGGGTATTTTCTTTTTGCTCTCCACGCATTTCATTTCATGTCGAAAAATTCTGGAATTTTCTCGATGGAATTTCTATTTTTTATAATATGGTTACAAATTCGAGACAAAGTTTTTATTCAATTTGAATTCTTGTAGTTCTCAATTATTGGCCTACTTACAAACCTGTGACGGCATCGCAATATGTTATTTCTCCTATTTTCAAAGTTTCCCATTACCTTGTTCTTTTCCACTTTGCAAAGTTTTCAAAGTAATTTAGTTTCATGACGGGATACAGTGAATGGATAGTAACGACGCCAGTTGACCTAGAAACGTCAACAGAATTCAGATCAATGTTTTCGCTTTCCATTGCATTGGTAATTGTAATATATTGTGTATGATGATAGCTTTCACCATAATTTGTGGTAAAACATTTCTCAACTCCTTTTTATTCGGGTCCATTATCTCTTATAACGATCTTGAAATGGTACAAGAAAAAATATATGCGTTAAAATTCTGTTGTTCGAGATCAGCAGCAAGAAAATCACAGAAAGTTTTTTGAGGTTTTGGATTGAAAACGAAAAACGATTTGATGATGAAGAAATGTTGAAGCGGTAACAATACATGTGATTAACTTTAAAGCTCAAAGTTTGATGGAATGAAACCGCTATGTTCCCTTCAAGTTCCCTCCGTCAAGTTTTCCCTAAACATACTAAATTAAAATTTCCATCATTCTGGTCGCAAGGTTAATAAGAATACATATATGTAGTTTAGACATTTTGGCCTCAAGATGCGCACATGCCGTAGAAGCCACAACACACTTAGCTGGACAGAGTGCCCTTCCGGAGAATTATTTCATAACTTGTATTTTGAGTGGGTGCAGGTTTTCTCATCCGACAGAAATTAAAGATGAAAACTGTACCTCCTAAAACTTGAACTTCAGCCTCCACTTTCTCCGCATCGCACTCTGGAAGGCAGAAAAGATGAAATGCGCAACGTTTTTTTGAGGATTGACGAGCAAATATTTGAAGAAGGCTATAAATAGACACAGGTCACCTTTTCAATACTTCTGGAATCTGAAACGTAAATACTAGCATAGTGTATTTAAAAAATACGAGCAAAATATGCAAGAAACTGGCCATTCGTATCCGGTGGATTTACTATATTAAAATATATTTTTAATGCTAAAGGAAACTGTTTTAAGAAACGTATTTTCTAGCATTACATTATATACACAGGCGTTCAAAATTGATTCCAACGCAAACTTGTGAGTATTTCATTTCACCCGTTTTCCCGAGCACAATGGCTTAACAATTCATCACATCTCTTTTCACCATACCGCAAGCATACTGGAAATAATTCTGTTCCTCGAACCCACAAAATCCAGAAGAAGGTGGCGTTTGCTAAACGACAGTGCATTTATCAGTTGCGCCTTGTGTCACAATGTCGACCGAGAAACTATTTAAAGGAAAATCTTGCGCTCCCGGAAATGCACTATCAGTTGACGGCAATATCATTTGTACTTATGTCTATTTCGTAATACAATAGGAATTCCGAATTGATTTTGTTACTGTTTCGCGGTACTGACTTTATACATTTGGTGTTCCAGGAATGCGTTATAGATTCATTTAAAGCCAAAGTGAAAACAATGTTCCACTGTCGGTGATGTCGAGTGATCAAATATATTGCCAATTTATTCTGTGGTGATTGCTGTAAGTGGAGAAGGGATGGTTGAATTTGTCAATGTTGGTGACGCCCAACTGATTAATACTGCTCCAACTAATGACCTTATGTTACCATGTATTGAGCGAAGGACGTGGGAAAATATATTGGTTGTGGAACGCCGTAAAGCTTCAAATTAAAATTTTCCCTTTACATTTGCAGCTTCATTTTCTCCACAAGCCTTTCAACTCATTTAGTATTGCAATACCCTACCTAACGAAGTATTCCGCTGGTTCTGATAGATGGCAACTACAACAGTCTGACTTTTCTTGTGGCACAGCGATAGGTTTGCTTTAATTTTGCACAGAAATCAACTCTTCATGTTGCCTTGCAATCTGGAACATATAAGATTGTTTTTGGAGATCCAGTGGCCTGACCATTTCTTTACCGGTGTATAGATTAACTAAGCCCAGAAACAAAAGACCGCCACAACAATTTCTATACGATTCTGATACCTTTAAAAACTACATTTCATATTTCTTCTTTCTTATTCTCCACGACATGCTTCCAATAAACAAGCATAGTTCATGTAAGAGCTTGTTTTTGTATTGCACTGGACTCTTCACATTTGCAATGTAAATGCAGGTAATGTGATATAAAGTTCCCCCAGAGTGCGTCTGATGACATGCTAGACAGATAAAAATGAACTATCTCGGCAAGCATAACAGCGTGTTGAATGCAAATTTTCAAAAATATTAATAGAGGCAAGGTGCCTACAACAATAATAAAACACATGGAATCATGTGACCCGAGATAAAAAGCAGGTGGCACATACACCGTCGTATTTCGTGCTCACACATTTCATGATAAATGCGGCAAATACAAGCTTCAGAATGCTCATAAGTTATGGAAGATTATTCGAGGAAGAATACGAAAAGTGTTGCACATTTTACACTTTCTCAAACCATTGGTCGGATCTATTTATTTTATGCATTCTAGACAACGCATTGCACACGATATGTAATTATCGGCGTCATGGTATTCGGGCAAACTGTATTACAATATTCCTGAAATATTACGAAATATTGCATTGTGCACAAGTTTTACAAAATACATGCAAGACCATATTCATTTAATCAATCCCACTCTTTGTAAATATTTCACCTGAACTTTAGCAGTTGTTGTTACACATACTGCACCGTACTGAGATTTTCCTATCGTCCTGCTGAAATGAACTTTACAGAACGTTTATTCAAAGGAAAGCCAGACATCATTTTCTAATCTGCAGGTGAAAGGTGAAGCAAGTGTTAAGCAAGAGCAATAAAAATGATGATTATAACGCGGGAAGGGGAGGCTGAAACAGGATTCTTTTGTGTATAGTTTCAACCTTGCTTTTTTTTATAAAACCTTCACACTGGCACTCATTTTTTTCTCCCGACTGTCCAGAAACTTTGAAATGGAGAAATGGGAATTATTAAAATGAGGACGAAAGTCTCGCTTCCTCCGTCTTACCTTCACCTCACCCTCGACACTAAACTGTTCCCATTAAATAAATTATGATTCTGGAAAGACTGTGCGAGGTACGAAATAAATAAATCTTTTAGAACATTCCGACTCGTCAAAAGTGAGAAATTAAATCTCTAGAATGGGTTGTTATAATTTGCCGTATAAAAATGGGTGTACATTACTAAATAAAACTACCTGCTTTACGGTTCCTGCTGTTGTTGCCAGTGTTGCTCAAGATTATTATTATTCAGCTTACCAAGATGTATATTTCTATTTTGCAGTTCGAACTTATGAAATATTCCGAGACATTTATAACAAATTTGGCACTGGCAATTAACCTGACTTTCATTTAAACGTCACAAGTAACAAAATCACTCCAAACGGCCTTAAAGAATTTTGTCATATAATGCGGATAAATGTGAGCTAAATACGTGGATTTCACCGTTGCCAGACTGCCATGGATTTTTTTGGAGAGCTAGAAATATATAAACGCTCTAATAATACGACATGCTACGAATTACTGCCGCACACAAATATTACTTTTAATTACAAAGCAAATATATTTACATGTCGTGTGATCCTTATCAAATTCAACTCGTTCCTGCCTTAATGGATTCATATCGAAAATAATCATACATCAATACAACCAATATGGCTACGGTGGAACGGGAATACGAATTTTGTTCTCTTGGCATCATTCCCAAAAAGTCCATTCCACACATCCGAGAGACGCGTGCACCGAAATATATACCAAAGGAAGCGCATATTAATGAATGTCAACATAAATATATTTACTTTCTCCCGCATTGAACAAAATGCAAACGCGTAGTAGAGGTAGAGACTCTGAAAATGTGAAATAGTCATCCAAGTTCCAGCAGCAGCCCGGTAACCGCTGCATTCTATTTTTCTTCTTTGTTTTCACTCCCCTCTCTCTCTCTCGATGCGTTGCATTCAATGAATTTCCCAAAATCATAGATTCGATTTGGATATAATCTTAATAAGATGCATTTTCGAGGCACAATTGTCTACTTATGTTTGCACTCAGGAGACAACATTGCACACAGAAACTATATTTCCTGCACTTATGTTTAAATCAACAAGTCCAACAAATCCAATCCAAATTTTAGACCGGTTGTCATCGATTAATTAAATAAGCGAAACCAAACACAAATTTGAGAGAAAACACGACGAGCTGAAATAACTTTTTCCTCGTCTGGTGACCCACGTTTTGTGCCTAATGATGATTTGTAAATCTAACAAGTGTTCAACACACTCCAACTCGACAACTTTAATATGAAAATATTCTAAATTAGTTGCCCCACACAACCGTCAATAGCCGTCTTTTCATATTTTTTAAGTCTCTGCGCTGCAACAGAATGCAATCACTCAATATTGCTTACTTTTGAGAAGAGCGGCTTTGCAGATTTCATTGTTCCTGTTCGTTTCAAGTTTTGGGATGCGAACGGAAGTCGGAAACGGTTGGCTCGGTTTCTAATGCTTTTTTGTGCATATTTGTTCAAATTTCCTGTTTGCATAGTGCACGTGTGCAGGCAAAATGCAGAAACCAATAATGTTGGCATGTTGCGGTGCAGCCTTTCACAATTTAGCCAAGCTCCCGGTTATATAAGTTGCTCAGGTCAGGGGATTAATAAATTACGCCGAAAGCTGTCACTAAAACTCAGCTCTTTTTAAGGCTCAATGGCTTTACATGACACATGTAAACACCGCGAAGCTGTGACGATTTTAAAAGGTTATTTTGAAAGGCCAGGACAAGTAGGCTTGATATTTTATATAGCTAAACTTTCCCTTTACGTATTTACTTTAATATCCTGTCGTGGTCACTGGATAGCACTCAAAGTGGAGTGAAAACTCGTGTCCGGTCCATCCCTCCATCCATTGAGATATACTAAGCCTTCACATGGGATATTTCTAAAACACTATTGTATATTGTGCAACTTTTTCCAATAACCGCTTTGTTACTATATCCAAACGAGTGACTGACCACAAGTTTCTCGCTCTATCTATTTTCCACGTTTCTGCTCACGTTCTCGATACTTCTGGAACATTGACGCCCACATTGTTTTTTCTTCTTCTTCTTCTGGTCACGTGCATATTGCGTAACATTGACTACTCATATGTTTCCGGTGAAGAGCGGACAAATATTTGCTCGTCATATTTGGATCAACATGACGTGAAATTGTAAGTACTCCATCTACAACAAAAACCACCCACGTTAAGTCAATGGGTTGCAAAAACTAAAGAATAAACAACACACAATACGCATATCTTTTTGACGGATCTGTGTAGGCAGTACTGAAAAAAACTTACCCAACCAGAAAGAAAGTTGAGACTTTAGGATGAGGTAAAATAAATGTAATGTCTCACGAGAACTTTCTCCAACATAATATTTTCCTTCCATGCAATCGCATCCTTAAGACCGGAAGCAAGAAACTCTCCGTTAACTCCAATTTGCAATTTCTGAACTGATTAATTGGAATGATTGGTTCGTGGACTTTCACATTTCCGCAAAATGTTATTGTAGCTGCAAAGCTGCTATGCCTGGAAAGAAATTTGCAAGTCTGTAAATCCTAAATGAACCATTCTAAAGTCTTCCTTTGTCTGTTCACCAGAATGTATTTACTTTTCCCAGCTTTAACATTTCTTATCATTACTGGTCTGGCATCTCATTATGCTCGTTAACAATAATTCAAAAGAACGGAGTACGACGCACTGTCTGCAGCTTTCCCCATTTAATTAGTGACTTCTAGGAAATGCAATACAAAAGACATGAAAGTATTTTAGCAAGTAATCTTCTTCCAGTAAATCGGATTTTACTGGCATTAACTTGGATCTTACCGTCTGTAAAAGACAAAGGGACTAGCAACCGGATTTAATGCGACCTTCTTTTCATTCACGAGACGCATTCGAATTTTCCACGTGCCTCCTAATTGAATAAACCCAACAAAATAGTATACCTGGTCGTGAAAGTTTGCTTAAATTTTCTTGAAATAAAGAATATATACGAAAAAATAATGAAGTAGCTTATAAATAAGGATAGGAAAATAAATTGCTATGAAACATGTTTCATTCATATATTTTTTTATCTCCATGCTGCACTTCCGTAAATTGCGAGAGGACGACCATCCTCCTGCCACTTTATATTTACCGTATTTATCATGACACGGGTGAATAGCAAATGTGACAGGCCAGGTTACACCTTCTCCTTTCCCTTTCTCTTCCTCAAACCAGCCACATGATACCATCCTGTCGTACTTTATGTTTTTCCTCTGCCTCTTATGTTTTTTATTAATATTTTGTTTCGGGCATTTGCATACAACATACAACATGCTGTTGTGTTTTGTTTGGAGAGGGAACACGAGTTCATTTTTTTATCTGACTGGCTGTCATCAGAGATACTCTGGGGAAATAATATTATTACCTGTGTTTGCATTGTAAAAAATATGAATCCATTACCATGCCATCAGAGAGAGATATATAATTTTTATGCATACATGCGTGAGTTATTACCAGCTGCTCTTGTTTCTATTTACATACCAAAAATACATATTTCATATGAACCGTAAGGCCGTTCATAAACTCTCCACGTGTGCACAAGATATTTCGGTAGTGGCGTTGAAACTATTCTTTTAAAATATTTGTTCTTTGTTGCTGCTTTAAACTGTCTTGAATTATTGGATGTATTTTGCTTAAATATGGTTCATATCTGCAGTTTACGTCAATTTCCGTTAAAATGTTAGTTACATTGTTTATCTGAAAACATTAAGTATTGTTTTTTGTGCAATATTTCCGTTTTGCAATGTTTGCTGTTCAGAAATTTCACAAATAGGCAAATAAACGCGTTCACTTTCTGCTTCGGGGAAAATTGTGTAGAGGAAGCGACCGACGCGAAAACTCGACCAGTATTCCTCTTTACTGCAAACCGAGCGGACAAACCCATCTACCTGTTTGCTGGCTCATTCAAGCCTTAAGGTTAGTGAACTCTTTCCATTTCATATTCCGGCACTTGGTTCCCAACTAAAACGAGTTTCGATTTTAAACAATTTTTTGCTCACGTGTCCCTCCCGAAAATAGATTTCGATCAGTGAAAGCTATCAAGTGAACTTCAATTTTTAAAAAGTCAATGGACCTGAGAGAACAAAAGACGGCTACAATGTATTTCTTCCACTTGTTACATTCAGCAAACCAGGTAGGTAATATGTTTCATTATAAAAACTTATAAATTTTTGAAAAGAAGCTAGATCAGTTATCGTTTTCTGGAAATGTCTAGACTGGAGATATTTCGATTTGAAGCAAAAGCAAAGAAAATGGTATCTCTTCCCAAAATTTTTAATTTCCTTCTATACGTGTGCCCATTTCCTTTTTTCCAATTTCCACTCGTCATTTCCATCTCGAGAGTCGAAATTGTTGTAGTGGCACGTGGAGAATGAATGCAATTAAAATGGAGAGAGAGAGAGAGATTGAGAAGCCATCATCAGATGCTTTCTCTCTCTCTCCGTTTGATAATGGGTACTCTTCATATCTTTTTGATCTTTCACCATCCTCTCTCTGTCACAAGTCAGTAGTCAGTCCAGAGCACTCTGCTGCTTTTATCAGACAAGCAGCAAAAGGAGAATGAGAATTGCAGTAGCGCAGCTTGTTGAAGTCCATCCTTTTTTTCGACTCTCAAAACCATCTCATCTCTCTCTCTCACTCAACTTTACATAATTTCATCACGTTTCCCCTTTCCAGCATCTGCATCACTCTCTCTCTCACGTTCTCTTTTTCCCCGAGCTCATTAAATTATCCCATTCATTTGGGATGATGACGATGATGTCGACGAGATAATGAGATGAGGCACGGGAAATGAATGAACAAACTATAAAAATAAAATGCATTCCAATCACAACATTAGTTTTAAAATGGCTGATATGACAAAAGCTCTCTGTTTTTAGAGTAAAATAAATTGTTCCGAGAGGTGTATGGCTTACTCAAACAGATTGTACAACATTTCATTGTTCTCGATTCTAAAAATATTTTTTCACGCCTACACGTTACTCGTGTTACATATACGGATATAATTGATTGAGATTAACATCCTAAATTTGTTTTACTTTTGATCTAGGTTGCGTAAACATTTTGTAGTGCCGTCAGGATATTATTTTTAGATTTGGGCGGAAATACACCTGAGACAATAAACGTGTAGGTGGACGACCTGATTGAGTAGAACATTTCGCAACAAACTTTTTGCAAGAACGTTCCAGATTTCCGGCTGTATATAAAAATAGCTGGCGGCGTAAAGGCATCCCCGAATAAGCTAACGGATTATTTAGCCCAAATTGAGTTGCACAACAGAATAGAGTATTTAATCGCGAATTATTTAGCGAGCCGTAAGAAAATCCACTAAAAACGTCTTCCAAAGAAATTGATAAGAGCGCCTCCTTCTTAACATCTTAATGAATAATGAGTCAGGTTATGAACCGTACATCAAGCACCACTCCATCACAGCCAACTTGACTTTTTCATTTTCCTGCGCCTTCGAATTAGCAGTGTGGCACTCGGTCAGATGGATAATGATAAAAATATTAGCTTGTGGTCTGGAGGTATATACGGCGAGAGTGCCCACGCGTAATTGGAACGAAAACCATTTTTTACATTAACTATTTACGTATGATATTCTGGATGTATATATGCGTATTGAGTAAGGACGGATGGTTTATATGGGAAATGGGATAATTTAATTTTTCGGGCAACTTGTTCAGCCGCACAAAAATTATTCTCTCTCTCTCTTTAAAAATAGCCTGACGCAACCAATTATCTTTTTCCGCTCCACTGCACAATCCATCTCTCTCTCTCTCCATCTCTAACTCAACACAAATCTAATATGAGCTGGAGAGGGCTCTCGAACATTTTAATTTATCTTTCCCCTTTTTAACCAATTCCACTCGTCGACATCATACTCGTCGTCATTTTCATCGACCCATTCACCTTTGCAGAAATGAAGCGAGATCCCACGCAGTGGGAAATCTGAGATCTGTATATACGGATACCTCTCTCATCTCCCACAATCTTATTTTCTTTTCATTGCCACATTTTGCCAGAAATAGTTCCTGGGAATTATAGCCCACGCACACATCACATCATTATCCGACATATATTTTAAGCTCTCGATTATTTTGGATTGACCTTTGATCAAATAGCTTCTTAGAAAAGTAACAATCCATTATATATTTATTGGAGTCACTCGAAATATACATTTTTGAGAACGTGTGAGAGAGGAAATTGAGATTTTTCATTTAGGGACATAGGAAGACAAACAGATCCGCCGCCTCCAATTTCCATTTCCAAGAAAACTGGGTTAAAGCCATTCCCCAACGCTGCTGCGTAGAGAGAAATTCGAGAAAGTAGAATGGCAAACAATTCTATTTTCGGTTCATATGCAATTTTGCTGAAATATCCGAAAATATGAAAGCCATTCCCTACCTGAATATCTTTCCGTATCTCTTTCTGGAGAAAGTAGAACGCCTGCGACACAAGTCATGTCAGCAGCGAAAAACGATGCGTTTTGGTAAAAGTGCGATAAGAATTTGTGTGAAGACATGATATCTCTAGTCCCGTTTTCCGGTATGTGGTCTCCTCATGTTGTTATGGGCTGTGTATTGAAATGTTCCAAAATATTTTGCTGACAGATATTTTATCGGACTTGACGGCGTTTGGGACAACCGTTTCCGTTTTTTGGGTACACCAAAATATGTGACTAGTTTTGCGATAAGAATTCCTGTGCTGTCCATTCAACAACTATGAGATACCTTCTGAATGTTTGAATGACCATAACGTCGCGTTGTATATAATTTTAACGATGACTTATAATTATCGTAACCGCACAAAATTATTTCAATAGGCGCTTAAACTTACCAACTTTGATCATTACGGTTTTACGTAACGAAATTTCTGCGTAATGCCGCAAAGTATTTATCCAATTACCCAAGCACAAGTTTTTTGCGTCCGTTCCAATTAAAATCTAAGAGCGCACTTGATAAAATACACTCACTTGCATAACGTGGGCAAATCCAATTTATACCATTTTAATTGGCTTTCTCGAAACAAAAAATAAATTTGTTTCATAACTCATCAATCCAATTTTTGGAGTTACGCAACATATATATATTTTATATAAGGCTATAAGTTGTGACCAGACTTGGTGTGGGTGGATGTCTCTTTAGCTTTGATCAAGTTCATATTCCCATGACGATAACTATCCATTTCGTAACTTGTCTAATGTCAATAATGGACGGGGTCAGCCATGTGGAGCAAATTTCATAACCTTCTTATTGTCTTGTCAAAGCAAGAGGATCCTTAATATATTTGGAATTGCGGTCGCGGGTCTCGTAACACTTTTTTGTCCTTGTCTACTTGGCTAAGTTCAAAAGCCGCTTACTGTATTTTCTTTTCATTTTCTTTTGCTTTCGTAAAGACTGAGCGGCGCTGATGAAAATGAGACGTCAATGAGGACTCATGCGAAAAGGTCGTTGCGTTCGTTCTTTTGAGCAAGAATCTGTCAAATTTGCCATTTCTGTTCTAATTTCCCATATGCAATAGCCAGTCCGCCTACTCGTAATAGAATCATATAAACCATTTGTACGATTCCATTTGATGAATTCCCTAGTTATTCGATTGCGAAATTTTTTGCCAACTTTGGTAGCTGGCGTCAAGTCAATGCACTTTTGCTGTCTCTTCAACTTGATAATTTGTGTGGGAGTCTCAAAACTCACTTTTTTCCATTTCAACTTTTTTGAAGAGAAGCTGACGGTCGACTAGTCATTTCGATTACTTTTTTGGTCTACTCTACTCTACAGTCACCTAAAAATGATAAACTCTGTCTATCTGAATGTGTGCTACTTTCTGATTTTTTTGAAGATCAAAGGTAAAAAATAGGAACGGATGAAGGATTTTTTTTTGGCATTCAATTTCCATTTCGCATTAGTCAGCAGAATAGACACGGGAAAAGGATGAAGTTTTTGCGTTTCCCGAGGGAATTCTTTCCCAATACATCCTTTTGCTGCCGTCGCAATAAATCTAGAATGCACTTTTGCTCACTTTTTTCCTTTAAAAAAAGATGCTGACGTATTTTTAACACCATTTTTCAGAAGACAGGAATGAAAAAAAGTTGCTTATATATCTGCCTATATATCCCTGTGAGGAATCCCACGAGACTTTGAATCGATTTATTTTTTTCTTTCGAATACTGTTGGATATTTAGGACATCGACTTCCAGCTTCTACAAATCACTGTTCCGTTTAAAGCATACTGGCCTTGAACGGATTTGCACCAAAAAAATATGTCGAATTTAATTTCACCTCAGCTTCATCTTCGTCGTCCTCGTTGGGATCGTCGTCATCATTAAGCAGATCCGAAAAATTTCAATCCTGTTTTCCGGAAAAACTACTTAGCAGAACAAATATATTGGTATATTTTTGGGAATTGATGCAAAATGCAAATTTCCCAGTATCTGTATTCATCTATTATTGCAGCCAGGGAAAAACAGAAAATCGATCTGGAATAACGAACGTATGTGTAAACAAAATCAGTGGCGAAAAGGAAACGGTAATAGTTTTCCATTTTCATCCATCTCTCTCTCCATTCCCAATTGCTATTGATCTGGTTTTCCCTGGAATACTTACACTTTAGAATGAATGAAAAATACGGAACCCAAAAAAAACTAGGCTGATGTTTCGTTTTCCACTCTGAAAAATTTCTGCAACAGATAACACATGAGAGCAGCAGGAGCAAAAAATAAAACAGGTTTTCCTGTTTTCCATTCCATTCCGTTTTATTTTATGCCGTTTGCAAAACAACAACACCAACGTAAAGTTTTGTGTAGGTTACGTCACTCTAAATAAATACACTTTACAAGCTTTGCTCAGAGCGCAAAATGGGATTAATGCGATACGTAAAACTGCTTACAGCTTACAACAAACTACCTACCTACCTTGGTTTTATTTTGCATGGCAAAAAAATATGTTGCTAGGGTGAAACGGAGAGAGAGAAAATGCAACGAGGTGAAAATTTAGGGCAACCCATTCAATTTCACTTTCATTTCAGTTTCCACCATTCTTTTCATCTTTTTCTATTGTCACTCGGGATTAAAATGGTTGTCTCTCTCCAGCCATTTCAATGCTAAATATATATAAAGGGGGAAATCCTTTTCAGGCTACAAGGTAGAATAGATATTGCGTGTTTTTTTGGCGCAAATGTGAATCCTGGAAACAGGTTTGCAGAAAGGAAACAGCAAAATGGTTTTTTAGCTCCGTTCGTAGCTTGCATAAATTTTTCGGCGTTGCAAAATTGCACATGATTCTGTTATGGAATGAGTGCAAACAAATAACAATCAAGTGTATACATATATTTATTTTGTGAATGGAGTGAAATTTGTGCAAAAAAGAAGTGTAGCTTGGCGCAGCACGTTTCACTCCAATAAACCTTCTTTGCGAGTTAGATGGCTAACCGCAAATGATGGGGGACCACACAATAAATTCCACGTCTAGTTTTGTGAGCGAGTTTGAAAACCGCACAGAAAGTTGCGGGAAAGCAGAAGAAGAATAAGAAGAAGAACGTCGCATGAGTTATTTGTGTGATTTTTAAATGCTCTCGTTCGCACAAGTGACGTCTTACTTAGTTTATCAATTATTTCGAGCAAAATTATTGAGGGCAGAAAACCATACGCACTTTCATAAAATGAGCAAATCGGATAAAAGTGGAATATGGTCACGTACGGCTCGTAAAAAATAAAATTATTATTTTAGTGCTTCTTCGCATAAGTTGCATGTTTGCGACATTTTACGATGCGTACTCATATTTTTACTGTTTATTTTCGTCACTAAATTTGGAACTTAGGTCGGAATGTAAAAATTATATATGGCGTCCAGGTCATTCAGTGAAATAAAGGATTTTATTTTAAAGAGAGAAAAGTGTCCAGTTACGACGCCATTCCTAAAATGTTTTCAGCGTCTACATTGAAATCCCATTTGTACTCACATTCTTAAATTTGGGAGCGGATTTGCACTTGTGTAAGAAAGTACATTAAATTATGTACGGTCAAGTGAAAAAATCCTTGAAATTTATTTTCATGGGACAATTGTTTTAACATGAAATTCCTTTTTTCGGCACGACTTTCACGCCGTTACTCTAACAACTGTGAAGTATTTCGTAAGTGGATCTTTGAAACAAGCTGAGTTTCTTTTTTCTGTTCCCAGTTGAATTTCCAAAGAACAAAATTGAATCGAACCGTTTCGGGAATATTTATAAATCCGGATTACTTCTACTCCAAACATATATTTGAATACACCGTTTTATGATTTATCGGATTACTCTAAGCTGCTTTGATCATCATCCCTTTTGTTACAACCGAAACAAAAGCAAGCCAAGCAAAGTAGAACATTTATCCAAGCCAATTAAATTATTTGAATAGTCTGTGAGAACACATAAAATCCCAAAAGTAGAGTCCCCTTTTGTAATTTCCCTAGGCTCCACTTGAAAAAGCCGGTAATAAAAATTTTTGCACAAAACTATTTGCATTAATTCTGAGCCGCCGCCAATTGTTTCTTTTTCTACACGACGTCGCGCAAAAACAGGAATCCTAATAAATTCTCTCCGCCGTGAATACCTTCCTAATTGAATGCATGAATTTATTATCTTTATGAATAATAAATAGTTTTTGGATACCTACTTGGATACTTGAAGATTACAAAATTATTTGGGACCAACAGATTCTTTTCTTTATCCAAAAAATTGTTTCCAATCTGATCAAATATTTCTGAGAGAGAGATACCAATTCAGCTTATGTCCCTAGATAGCTAATAGAAATGAAATGAAAGAGAGAAGCTCGTAAAATTGATGAGATAATTATTCATATCGGGAAAATAGCATTCCCAAGTAAGCCATTTTGCGTAGTCACCATAGTCTCCCGTAAACAAAGTTGTTTTTCTAGCAAATAGTTTTGAAAGAGAGAAGAAGAAGAAAGCAACAACGTCTTGTTTTCTTGAAAGCATTTTCGGCCATGAATAAGTAATTAAAATCGCTGGCCCATAAATAAAACCAAACCTCCACCATAGCCACCATTACATTCCCTTTTCAAAATTATTCTCATTGTAGACCACCAGGCTTTGGAAAAGACAATAAAGTGGACTTTTGCGTGGTGGAGATGGAAGGTGGTATGCGGGGAGGGAACGGAGAAGGAGAAAGCTCACACAAAATTGTATACACTTCTTGGCTATATTCCTCTCTCCAGTTTATTGATCCAGTCCATAGAACTCATGTTTGCCTGACTCGAGCGTTTCGTGTGGAGCACGGCACGAGATGTATAAAACGGGTAGACTGCTTGGTGCTTGCACCGCTTATTATTATTTCTTACCTTTCCGTGTTTTCCTGTTTTCTGCATCTTGAATCCAAAGCGATACAAATATTCAGAGTTTTGGTGTAAAACGGAATTTTTTGTCGGATTTGTCATTGTTGGACGCCGAAATGTAAAATTTTTCAACATTTCAGCTAAAAATTGAGTTTAGATCCGTTTTATTTTGACTAGATAACTCAGGTTGTTGGTTACAAATGATCTTGATTGAGAAATAATTGGTGATTTAAGCGATTTTTAACCGAAATTAAACCGTAATTATGCAAAAGGTGAATGGATATCATGACCACATAACGTATTTATATTTATTCCGAAATCTAGTCGACACGATCTCCGTAAAGTCAAACCAAAATTATAAATGTTTTCCATTCATGTCTATAGATAGCTTGTTAGGGTTTTTAGGAAGTTTCTTCCCACGATCGACCCATGTAATAACGAGTAAGCAAGATCTCGCGAAATATACATACATTCTTCTTCTTCTCTGTTGGCATAATCGTTACGAGCTTGTTTATCCTTTTACGCAATATTTACTCAAAATCCTTATATATACGCTGATGTGATGTTGTTATGTAAAAAGCAAAAGCTCTTCTTCTGCTCGAGTCTTGTGCAATTTTCACAAAAGGGACTTAGCAAAAGAGCATTGAAAGGGGTTTATCTAAACACACAAACAGCCACATAACTCAAAACCAAGCCCATTTCTCCCACTTTCTCTAGTCAGCTTGCTCTCGTTTTGTGGCTTTTTACCTCAAGAAGAAGACGAACAAGAAGAAGAAGAAGCAGGAAGCACGAACACGGAGATATTTAAGTCGAGAAAGTTAGTGGAGCGTGTGAAAAGCCCATAAATGTCTTCAAGAAAAGAGATTGATGAGGGCCCCTTAATGAATCTGGGCTAAAAAAAATCTCAGAACACAGCTCGCATCGTCCTGGCTGTGTGTGTGTCTTATGAAATATTGTTTCTCTATCTTTGTTACTGGCTTTCTCGCTTTTTCTCCATAAAGCTATATATTCACATTTGACAGCACTTTATTTACACCCAAAAAAAATCTTTCAATATTCTCACCAACAATAACCAAACAAAACGTATCACTTGACTTTTAAACGCTGGAAGAAAACATTGTATTTTTTTGTCGGATTTTCACGCCGTTTATGGGAAATGTAGTAAAAAAGTTTATTCCGTTTTATTAACATAACTCCATCTGCTTTGTAATAATTTAGTGGAAAGAAAGAGAAATAGTTTTCTTCAAGAAAAATTCCAGAAGAATATGTGTTTATTTTTTTTACGACTTCAGCGTTTTTTACAGCTATTGTTATACCAAAACTTCTGAGCACGCGTTTTTTACGACGATTTGATAAAGTGCTAAACGGCTACGCCGTAATAATAATCATATTCAATATTTTTGTGTTCGGAGAGATGCAATTCCAAACAAAGAAATGTTTTGAATTGACGGCATCGGCGTTGAACATGTGTGCAGTTTGTTACAAAATGCGATTTCGTAAGACCGGTCATTTTTATCGGGAAAAATATTTTTGACATAAATATTTTGCATAATGATTTTCTACTAAACGCTGCGATTGTAAATGAAAGCGAGCTACCATTTTCAACTAGCAAACTAGCTTACTATTTTCAATGAAATATCCCGGAATGTTGATGAAAAGTAAGCGGAGCGAATGAGAACTGCAGAGAGCAAATCCAAAAAGTCCAAAGCTCTCTCTTTCTCTCTTTTTACACGGAATGATGGACATGATAGGATTGGGTTTTTGAAAGGAAGACGAAAAAGCTTCTTTTTCTCTGTCCTTTTACCCATTTTGACAAAAGCTCTGGAAAGAATCACTATCAACGTCATATGAATAGTATCAGAATCTGTAAAGCTTCTTCCTCTTCTTTTTCCCAAAATATACTGTCCGCACACACGCACACAATTTTGAAAAGCTTAAAGAGAGAAGAAAACCAACCAACAGTAGATCCGTCCAAGTGGAAATGTTTATCCTATTGTGTGGCGACAGTTTGGAGGCGAATGATGGTGTTTAGGACCTTTATTTGATAAGAGCTCATATTTTAGAGTCGGGAATCCACATAGGTAGGTATACAGGATATTTATCTGGAGGCAGAAAATTCTTTCATTCGCTTTCAGTTTCTCTTTGATTTTCTTTGAATGGTGTCATCACATCATCAAAACCGATGCGGCTTTGAATAGCGAAATCGAGACAGAGAACCAGGATGTTTTTAAAGCTTTTTTTCTCATTGTGCTCGCTGAACGGAAATCCTCTTAGGATACCTTATTCTCCCCCAAACATCAAATATCCAAATTCTTACAAAACCAAACTCATTTTGTTGGAATTCGAATTTCAAAAAATAATAATCAATACGTCGCCAAAATGACTCATTCCAGAGACATATTTTTAAATAAAGTAAAAAAATATGACATGGCATGCCACGACGCCATTCAGGAATTTTCTAAGCCAATTAGTTTTTTTTCTTCCAACTTGAGCATATCTTTTTCTCATTTCCTTCTGATTTCATTATCTACACATTTTTTATCCAATTTACCATTCTCGTCATCTCCACAGAGGCAGCACTTGAGAGAAAAATGCACAAGGAGCTCACCTCCTTCACTTCTCCAGTCTATTTTATTTCAACGAGATATACACAATTAGAATTAGAGCACGCCTCAAAAGAAGAAGGAGATGATGATGATAATAGGCACTCAGCTTGGGCTCGGTAATATGCATTTTCACCCATCATCACCAGAGAGACCATCCTTCCTCTACTTACAACTGACAATAACATCATCACATTTCGTTTTGCGTATAAATTCGTCTGTGCAGCCACAAAATATATGTTTCCCTACTCGTTTCAGACTTCGTGTTCATGACGACGACTAGCACGATGGATGTATGTAGTCGTCGTCCCCCAGCTCATTAAATTACCCTTGTTATTATTCATTCGTAATCGTGATGGTAACGGCAACAGGAAAATGAGGGAGAAAAGGGGAAAAAGGAACAAGCATTCTTCTCCTTCTTTCTCCAGAGCATCATTTCCTTTTTCCCTCCCTTCTTGAATGATAATATATTCTGCGTATATATTTTTGAAGATGCTCCCGTCCACTTAAGAAAATAAGCTTCAGGAGGAATAATAATTTTTTCCTCTTTATGAGTCATCCATCGATTTTAAGATAACTGCATGTTTGCAATTGACATGATTTCCAGAATTATAATTCTGATTTATCTGGTTCAGGTGGATCCACTTTATTGATTATCCCCGAACTGAAAATAAATTGGTAATAAACATGAAAGATAGCGTGTATTTTCCCGAAAGAAAAGCAAAAAGTATTTTTGGCTGCTCTTTCGCGACGACCCACAAAATATTTTTCAATTGGATTGATTTTGGAGTTTTTCCGGGAATTGGAATGAAAGTTTTAAATTTCCTTAAATAATTTAAACCTAATCATATCCCACTCAAAAATTCAATTTCTTTCACTTTTCCTCTCTCTCTCCACAAAAACTTGAAACATATTTAGTTTATTCCATACAGCAACAAACTGACTTGGTTTTTATTTTCATGGCTTGCACATGAGACTGTAAGCTGACTTAGGCCAGACGTTATTCCAGACCAGTTTTTACGGCCTTCTAAATATTTACCACCGCTCTACAATAAACTGCTTCCCTATTTTACTCACAAGTAAATAAACTACAATACACACACACATAGATGTATATTCAGTAATAAAAAGTTTTTTATGGTTTTTGTTCCAACGAAATAATAAGTGGCGGCGTTGAAGCTCTCTCCAAAAAATACTTGCTGTTTATATGGAATGCAATGCAAAGAAGTTGACATTCTCGGTTTTATTACCGGCAATGGTCGCCCTCCTGTTTATTTTCTCTCTTTATACACCAGAAAATATATTTATTTTCACTTACTTTTTGCCGTGTAGAGAAACTTTGCTTGTGCTCATAAGCACTTTGAAAGTCGTAAAATGATAAACTTTTTTTCCGACTTAATATTGCTTCGTGGTCGTAAATTGAATACCAGCACATAGCATCATGGCATGGCTCTAAAAACATTGTAGAGAACAGACCAGCGTCGCACAAGTGATCAGAGTGAAGTATAAACACAACTGGTCATTTGAGAGCAATATATTTCTGAGCTGTTGTTTTTGTTGCTATGGAAAAATATAGTGACCGTCGTATAAAATGCACACACGTATTCATACATGTAAGCCAGGTAACAACAATTTACTCCATTTTTTATATGTCCTATGATTCACTATTATTGTTTTACGACGAGGCCGGTCGTAAAAACGCGCCGCTCTTAACTTTTCTTCTCCCAATTAATTTAGCCGAGAGCGAGCTCGTCGTATAGAGAACACAAAATATGATTACATTTTGCGTGTGTGTGTGCGTGACTGCACACGAAATGGTACATAACTACATACAATAAAGCAATTGTCCTTTTTTATCAGAAATAATTGTTTGGGAATATTTTTGGACGACGACGGCATATAATATTTTTTATGACCTTTGTACCAATTTTCTTTGCTCTTGTATGACTATCTAGACTGCTTGACTTGAGTTGAGAGGACAATGACTTGTCTTTGAGAAATATTTTCGTGAACGACGTGGAAAGCTATCTTGGCTATTTTACAAGTAGTGATGCGCGATAAGTGAAAGTGGAGAGAGAAATGGAGAAGGAAGGAAAAAGGAGAAAAAAGTTTTTGTTGTTGTTGATGTCGGACGACGACGACGGACATGATGATTTGTGTTTATCTTTTTTCGCAATATTTGCCTTCCTTTCTCAGCATGTGATATACATCAAGGTAGTACCTTTTAAGGACCCGTTTACAAGAAAACGCATCCTCAACTCAAGTTGAAGAAGAAGGCTAGCGAGCGAGCTTCTACAAGACGGGAAAAACAAACAGGCTTTCACAATAACTCAAACGTGCGTTTCCTCTCACACCAATAAACTCTCCTGTGCTCTGTTATGTGTGGTCTACCATTTTATAAGAAGACCAGAAGAACCACACAAACCACATAAACGGAACGGAGTTTTTTGGAGCGCACAGCAAAAAGAAAAACCACATAAATGTCCTGCACGATAGATTGATGAGGGGCTCTCTGGGTGAATAAAGAGAGGAGCGTGGAGTAAGTAATGTTAGTTATGTGGGCTAGTGTGTGTATTGTGGTGGCTCGGTTTTCTTCAGGTCCTTGTCCCCTTCTTTTCCCAAAATGAAAATGAAAACGAGGAGAATGGTGATTTCGTTTTGTGTGTGTTGCTGGTATGGTGGCTAGAAGCAAATTTTTCCTTCCTTTCCTTCTGCTCGTCTTCTTCGTCTTCTACTTCCTCCTTTTCTTCTGGTTTGTGTTGGGTATCATCGACCCAAAACGAAACGATATATAAAATCGATTCGGAGTAGTACACCAAGCCGGTTTGGAGATAAGAAGAAAAAGGTTTGAGGTTTGGGGACGGGGAACAAACAGTAAAGTAAATAATGTGTCTGCGATAATAAAAAAGGGCCTGGGATGTTGTATGTCCTGTGGAATCTAGGTAACATTTTATGATAAGTAGACGTTCCTCTTCATTATCGCTAAGGATCTGGGTTCGGTATAAAAAAATTGTGAGAAATTTGTGGTGAAAGGTATCGAGGTTATTCAAACTGAACATAAAATTTTCGCTACAGAATATACTTTTATTCGGATGGATATATTTTTGGTCCAGTTTTGTTATCTTGGATAAAAAAAGTTGTAATAAAACTAGCGGCAGTAAAATTATGGTATTTTTAGCATCGAAATATATCTTTTTTGGTAAAAAGTAAGTAACAGCATAAATTTTGTATTCGGCACTAATGTTGAGCCAGTATGGTAAAATCTCTTTTGGGGAAAAAAAGGTAAAAAGTTTTTTTAGGGGACGACAAAAAATCCCATATTTTATGATGGGCTTTTACGCACGAATAATAATATTTATATATTTTTTTGCTAAAAAGTAAGTTTGTCAACTCTCTGTGATTCTATTATGTACTTTATTTTTGTTCTGTTTTCAAAAAAATATATATAAACTTTTTTAATATTTTTGGTACAACTTTTTAGTCGGGCAAGTATGTAAATTATATTTGGTCTCTTAACTTACCTTGTACATTGAAAAAAAATATTTTGGAAAGTTTTTGGGAAAAACACAACAGAGCGGAATAAATTTGGGTATTGTTGTTGGTTAATTACTTTTTCTGGAAACCAATTATAAAAATTTTTCGTTCAAAGTTTATTTTTTTGAGGGGAAAGTTTATCTTTTTTGGAAAAGCAAATTATATTTTTATAAAGTCAATTTGAAAAGTTTAATATGAAAACCTGGAATACAAAAAAGTCTGTGAGCAGAGCGTTCCGTGAGCTCATGAGTAGAGCCTCTTGTTACATATTTTTGTTACCTGGTATTGATTCTAAGGAAAACGGGAAAGGTGTGTGGCGTGTAGACAGAAACGGAATCTGAATATTTTAAGGCAGACGCTGTGCAACATACTTTAGCCAGCAGTATGTGTGGACGAAAAAAAATTAATTTGCTTCAAGAGAAAAGAGAGACGAAAAACCTGTTCACTTATTTACATTTAATCAAACAAGGTAGCCAAATGTTGGAGAAATTTATGGTCAAATATGTATGCATGTATTCTAATTGAGTAACAGGGCTTTTGGGAAAACATTTGATTTCGGAATTGTGTAATTTTCATTATTTTACGGTAGAATACATAACAAGTAGAAACAATATATCTGGCTGTCTCCAACAATAACATTTACGCTCGGTTTTTTTATTAAAAAACGGCCGAAATGTCATGGATTTCCTGACAAACCAAATGGCGGCCAAATAGCGTTGCTGCAAATTATTATTTAGATTCAGCTTCCTCGACACTCCTAAAACGCTTAACGATTGCAATTTTGCGAAACGAATAACTCAAATTACATATCCCTCGAAAAACATTTTCCAGTCCAAGTTCCGTCACAAATGTTACCAAACTCGACAAGTTGATGATGGCCACAATGACCATGAATGTTAGCACCTGCTCAACTACAATTTTCCCGCCACTTTTGACCGCAACCTTTCCGAAAAACTCTTTCCAGTCTCAAACTTTTGCTCATATCGAAACGCCAAATTTGCCCAATTTCGCCACTTACCAGGCAACCCCGATTCCTTAATTCGCGCCAGCGTCTCCATCAACCAGTGTCGATTGACGGTATAAATCTCTACAAAGAATTCCCTCACGCAAAAAACCTCAGGCAGTACCACGCACTTCAGCTCACCCGACTTTGAAAATTTCTGCACTCTTTTCTCCGCCAATAAAAGTTCATTGTGCAGAATATCGGATTGATACATCTTCATGTACTTTTTTGCGAGATATTTCCCGTATGATTGTGACTCCCACTTGACTGTCCTATAGCTTTGGTTCACTCTTTTGAGCAATCCTCTTTTGCGGAATTCGGCGGGGTAGCGATACTTGCTCTCCAGCACAAGGATTTGGTAACCGGCGTCAAGTAAGTCTCGTAGCTTCTGGAACTGTTTCGGAATTTCCGGAACTGTCAGTATGCTGATTAGCCCGTTTGCGAAAAACTCGCACAAAAACATTCCCAAAATGTGTACAAGAATTAGCCATTTCCAAATTGATAAATATAGCGGTTCCGAGCTTCCCAACAACATTCCAATCAAATCGACCCAAGTTTGAAGAAAACTGCGCAGATTGGCTGTGGGTGACATTTTCAGGCGCTTTATGAATATCTGAAAAAGCAGCAGGGAGGCAACTATGCTGGCCCATATGTTTGTCGATAGCGAGCCGCACCAGACGGAATAGTTCAAAATTTTACCCGTCGTTTCAAGTCGTTTAAAATTCTTGCAGTATATGAACTGTAGGGTGACAGTATCCGAAAATTGAAATCCTCTTAGTCTTCGGTACCAATCCTTCTCGTTGCCTTTATTGTTGAAGGCATCGAGATGGTTGATGATGTACTGAGCTGTGGGCTCTGAGTTGATGAGTCTCAGACGAGCCATGGGTACTAATTCAATTGAAATGTTGTGAAGCGTTGCGAGGATAATTGTTGACATGAGTTGCGGCGTACAGTGTTGAAATGGTGCAGAATGTGGCAACACGTGTCTGCAATTCCAATGTTTGTTGCGATAACTGTATATCGTTATGCGAGATTTAATCTTTTTCTTGCCACCGTTCGCAAAGAGAGCTTTGTGCCAGTTCAGTGGCCTTTGAAGAATTGGGAAGAGATGAGTTCCCAAAATGTTTGAATTTTTCGTTTGGGAACAGTAGTCGTTGCAAACGACTGTGTGCCCCATCTGTTGCCCAACTCGAACTTGTTGGCGATGAACAGAAAGAGTGTGCTGAGATGCATTGAAAACTGGATGAATTTTGATATCACTTCCCCGTTTGACTTTTTGTCATTCTCCAATTGCAATAGGATTAAATGATACGGTTGAGTAAATCTGGAAGGATGGGAGCGGTTGACAGGTTTTCCGTCAGTTTTGCTGAAAACCAGGTATCGAATGTAATCCTTATTCGGAAAGTGCACATTATTTTTTTTAATCGAGTTGTAGAATATTTCGTAACGTGACGAATTTTTAGAAATTACTCTGAGAATGTCTTGAAGTGATTTGTATCTCGAGTGGCCGATTGACAGGTGAAGAATATTTTGGGGGAGAATCGCGCTAACGATATTTAAATGCAGCATCATTTTTGAACGGAATTGTGCTGCCGAAAAATATTTAACTGGAAACTGCTGGAGCATTCAAATATCAGTAAGCACTTCCTGAAAACAAAATGTTCAACACGATCGGCAACTAAATCAATAGGATTCAACTAATTATAAATGCAATTAATTCTTCGCGGGTTTTTCCGGAACCACCTACTTGATAATGTAATTAGTTTTTGCTCTGGTAATTATGGAAACATAATTGGGTTTAGATGCTTTGTAAAGCGAAAACTGCTGCGCAATGTGCTGTAATAAATAATCGATAATAAAAAGTATACGTTTTCCGCTTTACATATTTAAATAAAAGGAGAGAATAAATATGCATTGGTGTAAAATTTTGCATTAATCCTTTAACATAACTTTATTTTAAATTATGTGATCGACGTATATTTTGCACCTGTGCGACAACGCTTATAAACACTTGACACTTTTCTCGAAATTTTTAAGTTTCGTAACCCTATTACACCTACAAAATACGCTACAAACATTTCTCGGAATGTTTTCTAACCCAATTTATACAATGAATACGACTTGTAGCTTAAGAGCACGATAAAAACAACAATACAAAGCAATGGCAGCAGTTTCGTAAAACTAATTTTTTCGTCATCTTCGAAATACGCTTGAAGATACAATTGAACGTCAGCCTGTTTCGAGTAGCAATAGGAATAATTACTCGTCCACAGAAATATTTTTTTTTCACTGAAATATCGTATAATAATTTACCACCATCATTTTCATGATTTTATATAGATGAAAGATTACACTAATTTCGCTAAGGTATTAACTATCCTGAGAATCCCTTGGGGTACATTTCTGCGAAATCGGACAACAATATTCGATCCAACCATTCTGACACCACGGAAAAGCTTTACGATTGTAATTCCAGGATGCAGTGCACACATATTTTGAATGATATTTCCCGATCCATGCTCAATATCAAATATTACTAAACCAGCAGCGAGTGTTTCTTGACCGTATATAAAACACAAATGAAAATTCCCAAAATTTGAACCAATATTATGAAACGCAATCTTTGAACGCAAACTTCGCCACCGACCCGCAAAAATATCCCGACCAGACCAGCTAAAGTGATCATATTGTAGCCCATATCTGCAGAAACGGAGTTGAACATTTTGATATGCGTTTTATGAAAGCATGGAAGCATTTGCCAAAAAACTCGGTTTCTCCCGTTTTAAAACTTGCAGCTTATTATTTGATAACCAATGTATTTTATATAATGACCAATTGCTTCATTTATATATTGAAAATGCATAAGATCGGCCAGCGTTGCTATGCCAACCGTTCATCTACTTACTACCTTTAGCCACTGATTTACGTTTTTTGCGAGAACGGACAAAAATGCTCGAATCAACTATCGTAACACCACCACCCAAAGATTTTACGATTGTAATTTTGGAAAACAATGCACACATACTACGAATAATATTTTCCAATCCAAGCTCTACGACAAATATTACCAAACACGAGAAATGGATGATGGCCACCATGATCAGAAATGTAAGCACCTGTTCAAACCCAATTTTCTCGCCACTTTTCACCGCCACGTTCTCCGATACTCTCTTTCTTGTCTCAAATTTTTGGTGGTATCGAAACGCCAAATTTCTCCATTTTCGCCACTTTCCAGGCAATCCCGATTCCTTAATCCGTGCCAGCGTCTCCATCATCCAGTACCTATTAACTGTATATATCTCTACAAACATTGCCCTGACGGTAAAGTCCTCAGGTAGTACCACGCATTTCAGCTCACCTGACTCGGAATATCTCTGAACTCTCCTCTCCGTCAATAAAAGTTCATCCTGCACAACGTCCGATGCATACAGCTTCATGTTCTTTTTAGCGAGATATTTCGCGTATGAATTTGAACTCCACTTAACAGTCCTGTAGCTTTGGTTCAATTTTTTGATCAATCCTCTCTTGCGGAATTCGGCGGGGTAGCGAGATTTACCCTCCAGCACAATGATTTTGTAGCCGTCCTTAAGTATGTCCTGTAGCTTGTCGTAGGGTTTCGGAGTTTCCGGTACCGTCAGTATGCTAATCAGCCCGTTTCCGTAAAATTCGCACATAAACATTCCCAAAATGTGCACAAGAATAACCAATTTAAGTTTTGACCAATATCGCGGTCCAGAATTGCATAACAACATTCCAGTCAAATCTAACGACGTTTGCAGAAAACTGCGCAGATTGACTGTCTGCGACATTTTGAGGCGACTGAGCAACATCTGGAAAAGCAGCAACGACCCAACCATGCCCACCCAGATATTTGTCGATAGCGAGCCCGACCAGACAGAATGGTCCAATGTTTTCCCAGTTGTTTGAAGCCGTTTAAAATTCTTGCAGTATATGAACTGTAGGATGACAGTATCTGCAAATTGAAATCCGGTTACTTTCCGGTACTAATCCTTCCAGTTCCCTTTCTTATTCGAGGGAATGATACTGTTTAAGATGTACTGAGCTGTGGACTCCGTGCTCACGTGGTTCGGACCAACCAGGGGAACTAAGTGAACTGAAACGTTGTGACGCGTGGCCAGGACAATTGTTGACATGAGTTCCGACGTACAGTGTCGGAATGGTGGAGAGTGTGGCGACACGTGTCTGCAATTTGAATGTTTGTTGTGATAACTGTATATCGTTATCCGAGATTTAATCTTTTTCTTGACACTTTTCGCAAAGAGAACTTTGTGCCATTTCAGTGGCCTTTGAAGAATTTGGGCTAGACGAGTTCCCCGAATGTTTGAATTTTTCTTTCGGGAACAGTAGTCGTTGCAAACGACAGTGTGCCGAATTTGTTGCGCATTTCGAAATTCCACAATTATTTTAAATGCTGGAACGTTCAAGTGTGCGCCCCAGAACAAACCTTTGATATCGTGTTTCGACTTGTTGGTGATGAACAGAAAGAGTGTGCTGGGATGCATTGAAAACTGGATAAATTTTGATATCAATTTCCCGTTTGAATTTTTGTCGTTTTCCAATTGCGACAAGATTAAATGATACGGTTGAGAAAATCTTGAGGGATGCGAGCGGTTGACAACTTTTCCGCCAGTTTTGCTGAAAACCAGGTATCGAATGTAATTTTTATTTGGAAAGTGCAGATTATTTTCGTAGAACGAGTTGTAGAATATTTCGTATCGCGACAAGTTTTTAGAAACTTTTCTAAGAACGTCTTGAAGTGATTTGTATTTCGAGTGGCAGATTGACAGCTGCAGAATATTGAGGAGAAGAATCGCGCAAAGGATATTTAAATACAGCTTCATTTTTAAAGGGAACTGTGCTACCGAAAAATATTCACCAGGGAACTACTTGGACACACAAATTTCGATAAGAAACTTCCTGCGAATGATATGTTCTATAGGATCGACAACATAATCGATTACATTCCACACATCTCAAAAATGTAATTACTTCTTCACGGGATTTCAGGCACCACCTACTTCTTGATAATTACTAGTTTTTTCTCTGGTAATTATGGCATTGAAATTACTTTTAGTTATATAGGAAAGCGACAATTGCTGAGCAATGTTGGGTAAAAAATAATTAATAATAAAAAGTATACACTTTTTTTTGTTTCTTTGTTTATTTATTTAAATAAAAAGGGGAGGATAAATGTGCATTAAATTAAAGTTTTGCCATTTAGCTTTTCCAACATAGCTTTTATTATCCAACATAAATAATTACTCGTCCATAGAAAGTAATTTTATTTTCAATGAAATATCATACCATAATTTACCACACCCTCAACCATATTCGTGATTTTATATGGACGAAAATATTACGCGCCTTTAGCTTTAAGCTATTAACCATCCCGATAAGCGATTGGGCCGCATTTTTGCGAGAACGGACAACCACATTCGATCTAACCATCCCGACATCACGGAAAGGCTGTACGATTGTAACTTTTGGGAACCGTACACACATATTTTTGACAATATTTTCCAATTCCAGCTCAATCACAAATATTACCAGACATGAGAAATGGATGATAGCCACAATGATCAAAAGTGAAAGAAGCTGTTCAATGCCAATTTTCTCGCCACTTGTCACCGCCGCATTTTCCGAAACACTCTCCTTCTTCTCCAGTTTGTGGTCATAGAGGAGCGCCAGGTGCCTCCATTTTCGCCACTTTCCTTGTAATCCCGATTCCTTGATTCGAGCCAAAGTTTCCAGCAGCCAGCGTTTATTCACCGTGTCCACCTCCACATACATTGGTATCACCGAAAAATCCTCAGGGAGAACCACACATTTCACCTCCGCCGACTTTGAATAGTTCTGAACTCCTCTCTCCACCAACGAAAGCTTATCCTGTAACTCGTCGGTATGATGAATCTTCAAGTTTTTAAACGCGAGATATTTCGCAAAGTAGTTTGAGTCCCACGGAACAGTCCTATAGCTTTGCTTGAGCCTTTTGATCAATCCTCGCTTGCGGAATTCGTCGGGGAAGCGAAACTGATCCTTCAGAATAATGATTTTGTAGCCGTCGTCAAGTGCGTCTCGTAGCGTCTTGTACGGTTTCGGAACGTCCGGCACTGTCAGTATGCTGATTAGCCCGTTCCCGTAAAACTCGCACAAAAACATTCCCAAAATGTGTACAAGAATTATCCATTTCCAATTTGATAAATATCGCGGTTCGGAATTTCCCACCAATATTCCAACCAAATCGAGCCACGATTGAAGAAAACTGCGCAGATTGACGTTCGGCAACATTTTGAGGCGCTTCAGTAGTGCCACGAATAGCAGCAGCGAAGCAACTACGCATGCCCAAATATTTGTCGACAGCGAACCCGACCATACCGAATAGTTGAAAATTTCGCCCGTATTCTCCAGTCGTTTGAAGTTTTTGCAGTATATCAAGTGGATAACGCTAATATAGGAAAATTGACTTCCTGTGATTTTCCTGTACCAGTACTTCGTGTTGCCTCTGTTATCCCAGTAGCCGAGATGGTTGAGCATGTACGAGCTTTGGGCACCGGTGGCCTACCTCTCGGAAGGACAAGGGAATTCAAGTTAACGGAAATGTTGTGCCGCTTGGCCAGGAAAATTGTTGACATCATTTCGGATGTGCAATACTGAAATGTTGGCGACTGTGGCGATATGTGCCAACATTGCATTGGGGGGTTGTTTATAAAGTGGTAATAATCGCGTACCAATATGCGGGAATTTACCGTTTCCCTGCATCCTTTCGCAAAGAGAGCCTCGTGCCAGTTTAGTGGCCTTTGAACAATTTCTACCAGTTTGGTTGCCCTCTTTTTTGGTGTTTTCTTTTGGGCACAGTAGTCGCCAAAAACGACAGTGTGCCGCATTCGTCGTCCGACTTCAAGCTCGACAATTATTTTGAAAGCTGGAAAATGGAAATGCGAGGCCGAGAACAAACGGCTTATGGTGTATTTGGATTTATAGGTGAGGAAGAGAAAGAGTGTGCTGGGATGCATTGAATAGTGGGCAAATTTTGATAGCACTTTTCCGTTTGAGTTGCTGTCCTTTTTCATTTGCGACAGGATTAGATGAAAAGGTTGAGTGTGTCTTGACGGATAGGAGCGGTTCACAGATTTTCCATCGCTTTTGCTAAAAATCAGGTATCGAAAGTGGCTGTTGTGTTGAAAAGGCAAATTATTTTCGTGAACAGAGTCGTAGAATATTTCGTATTTTGAAGATTGTTTAGAAAGTTTTCCAAGAACATTATGAATTGAATTGTATTTCTTGTCGCCGATTGACAGCTGACTAATATTTAGAAGGAGAATGGGGCAAACGGAATTCGAATAGAGCTTCATTTTTTCACGGGATTTATAATGGTGAAAAATATTCACTTGGCAACTGGAACCACCAAAACTATCAATGCTACCAGCAGAACAAATTTTTATACAGAGTCGACCATAAAAAATCGATAGAAGTTTACTTATCAAAAATGCAATTAATTTCTTTCCGGCTTTTTTACAACCGTCTACTGGATAATCAGTAGTTTGTTCATCCGTAATTATTTCATTGAAATTACTTCCAGTTGCTTTCAAACGCGACCACTACTGAGCAATATGAGCTAAACAAGAATCAATAAGGAAGAGCTGGGCCGAAAATTCCTGCTCTGTGGCGAAATGAGCTTACATTTCCTTCAGCTGTTTTTGCCTTCCGTAAAATATCTGTATCAATGCATCGACATCACAGCAGTAATCGTTTTCTTACTCGAAAATCTAGAGAAAAGTTTTTTGTTGCACTTTAACGGCGATTGAAATATATTCACAAAATAATTGTTGGCCGAAAATATGAAATTTTCATTCTGACGACATTAATCATTACATATAATTGTGCTGGAACGTTTTGCCCAATTTGACCGTCCAATTTACACAATTCACACGTTCCTCAGCTCCTGAAGTGCCTCACAATTGTACGTCTACCACATCCGAATATGTTGCCTAGTTTTCTCGCCGTACTTCCAACTCCAACTTCACACATGAAAATAATCAAGCTCGACAACAAAATTAAAGCAAATATGCAAATAAATGATACCAGTTTCTCGAATCCAATTTTATCCCCAGCTTTGTCGATCACGTTTTCCGTCTGCAACTTCTTGTCATATCGGAAAGCCAGGCTCCTCCAATCCCGCCATTTCCCCGGCAAACCGGACTCCCTAACTCTACCCAAAGTCTGCATCAACCAACGCATATTTATTGTGTACATCTCAACAAAATATACGGTTACTGAAAAATCCTCAGGCAGAACGGCACATGTCACCTCACTCGAGTTTACAATTTCCTGCACTCGTCTCTGAGTGAATAAAACTTCCTCCTCCAATCTCTCGGAATCAATCGCCCTCATTGCTCGTTCCGCAAGATATTTGGCGTACGAGTTTTTATCGTACGAAACAATTAACATACTTTGATTCAGGACATTCAGCAGACCTCTCTTTTCAAAGTCGCGGCGATATGTTTTTTTCGATCCACACAACTTGATCATTTTGTAGCCGTCTCCAAGTATATGTTGGAGCGTCATGTAAGGTTTAGGTTCTTCTGGAACCGTCATTATGCTGATGAGCCCGTTTCCGTAAAACTCGCAAATGAACATTCCCAAAACCTGGACAAATATTATGAAGCGGAGTCTCTGCATGCAGGCATCGCCGCCGTCTCCCAAAAATATCCCGACCAAATCGACGAAAGTGATCAGATAGTAGCGCAGGTATGCAGAGACTGTCCAAATTTCCACACGCATTTGAAATATTAGGAAAATGAGCAATGCGCCTGCAACACAAACCCAAATTGTTCCAGACAGCGAACCGGACCAAACCGAAAAATCCCAATATTTTCCAGATTGAAGTTTCCGGAAATTCTTGCAGTATATCAAGTGCTGAATTCGTGTATCAGAGAATTCAAGTCCGGCAATTTTCGTGTACCGATTTCTCTGGCGTCCTCTATTGTCCGTGTTGGTGATATGATTTAAAATGCCGAGACGCCAAGACGCCGCGTCTACACGTTTATGCTCGTGCGCCATGGAGAGCAACTCAAGGGACATGTTGTGCCGAGCTCCGAGCAGAGCTGTCGACATGACTTGGGATGAACAGAATTTAAACAGGTGGGACTGCGGCGAGACTTTCCAGCAGCTTATTGTTGAATTCTTCTTGGCGGTCCTGAAATCCCGCCAATCGTGTACCAATACGGCCGCAGATAGCTGTTTATTTGTTTTGAAATTTCCAAAAATGTGTTTATGCCAATGCAGCGGATCTTGAAGGATTTCCACTACATTTATTCCCAAAATTATATAGCCTTTCTTGTTGCAATAAAATTCGTTGCAGAGACTTCGGAAACGAATAATTTTGCCGCGCTTTGCCTCGACAATTAACTTTAATGCGGGCTCATTTAAATAGGAACTGTTAAACAAATCTGTTGCCTTATGTTTTAGTTTGGTGTCGGTGGTAAACATGAATATTGTGCTGAGATGAATAGAAAATTTCTGAAATTTATTCATCACTTGATTGTTTAGCTCTGGGCTTGTCTGCAGTATCGCGAACACTAGGTGGAATGGCTGAGTGTGCTTGTATGAATGTGATCGTTTGACCGGTGGTCCGCCACAATTGTTGTTTAATCTGGAATCGAAGATAACTGCTGTGAGGAAACCGGAAAAGATTGTCCAGATTGTGCAAATATATTTCGTATCGCGAGTAGTGATCTTTTGAAATATTTCCCAGAACGTGTCTCAACTGATATTGTGGCTGACAGATAGAAATATGTGTGATGACAAAGAGAAGCGATACGCAAAGATGATCCAAGTGTACCGCCATAATTTTGTATGGCGTTTTGGAAAAGTTTCATTGAAAATAATATATTCACTTGAAATTCGTTATTCCCAACTTGTTTCAAGGTGGAAACACTTTTGTCGGGCCGGACTTTGGCTATGGGTTACGTGACGGATTACGTGCACAGCTGGTACTGACGACAAACTTGAACAGAATCAATTTCCATTTTCTGCGTAGTTTGTGATTAGCCTTGGCGACTGTTATAGTTTACCAATTATCATTCGGGATATTATGCTTTGAAATATATTGCATGATTCTCACCGTTTCGTAATACCAATGGCCGAACAATTCATCCTATTTATGAAAAGTTTTAAGTTTTAAAATTTTGACAATGCGTTTACGTGCGCAATTTTACGAACATGCAAATGTTACAAGTGATATACATAACTATTTAATGGAATACAACGGAATTAATAGGTATTACATGAAGCTGTATTTGGAGCTGGCGCAACACGGTATTAAGCAACAAATAGGCTTCGTATTCAAATCGACACTGGTTACTTGTTGTGACCAAAAATCCACCATTGTGCTTACAAAATCAATAGTGAAGCTTGTGCTTGCTTTTGAATAACAGTAAAAAATACATATACACTTGTGGCATTCCATTACTTCAAGTTGTAGTTAATATATCATTTATTGTGTTCAGTTTCTGACAACAACTTATTATCTGGTCAGTTTGCCATTGTGAGTTTTTGCTGTAATTATTTAGGTAACTCGATTCAAATAGCTTTTGTTGTTTCTGGTTCCGACGCTACAAAACAACATGTTACTATTATGAATGTATACTTGTGTTCTTAGTGCCGCTGTTGTTGATTATATCGTCGATGCTGTTGTTGTTGTTATGAAGGTCGGCTTAATTGTTAGCTTGGTTCCGTTTATCATTAGCATTTTTGACATACAATCGATTAGTCAAGTTGCCTATGTTTTTGAAATTTTGGATGAGTAATATTGATAAAAGGTTGCTCTCATGCTTCATTTTTAAATATCGTATTTGAAGTGTCATAAAAACGAGGAATCGGCATGTATAAGTTATGTCTCACCACCTCATTTTTTTAAAATACATGTGCTACTATTCCTGTTTTCGGCACGCTTCGTCAACAATTTTTGGAAATTGAAAAATTTGTATCAGTTAACAAATAATACACTATTTCTAATAGAATGGCACCAATTTCAGACCAGTATTCCCCGTTTTGGTTGAATTATTGCGTCAAAAAGTATTGAAAACTCGATGTGCGGTTTCGTCTGTAAATCACGCAATTTTAAAGATAGCGGCAAAATCTCTTCTGCATTATAAAGATAAATGAAATATCTTTGTAGGAAATTCAGGGTTTTTTATAATTCGTTGAAATAGACTGCAAAAGTTACTTTCCAATTTGCATAAAAATGGCATTATTTTCGAGGGAGAAAAAATGTTTTTTGGTTCATACTTGCAACTATTGGCGTTAAGATGCATAATATAAAACGTTAATCTTAAGAACTGAACAGTAAATCTTAGTTCACGGAACGCGAGTAATTTCCGAACACAAAACGACAACCAAGTTAACGTGTTATATTATGCATCTTAACGCCAATAGTTGCAAGTATGAACCAAAAAACATTTTTTCTCCCTCGAAAATAATGCCATTTTTATGCAAATTGGAAAGTAATTTTTGCAGTCTATTTCAACGAATTATAAAAAACCCTGAATTTCCTACAAAGATATTTCATTTATCTTTATAATGCAGAAGAGATTTTGCCGCTATCTTTAAAATTGCGTGATTTACAGGAAAAACCGCACAACGAGTTTTCAATACTTTTTGACGTAATAATTCAACCAAAATGGGCAATATTGGTCTGAAATTGGTGCCATTCTATTAGAAATAGTGTATTATTTGTTAACTGATACAAATTTTTCAATTTCCAAAAATTTTTGACGAAGCGTGCCGAAAACAGGAATAGTAGCTCACATGCAATATCATTTACACAAAGCAATTTTCATATAAAATTATGTTTACCATATAATACCTAGTTCTAGTGATTTATTTATCGATACTAGTGCACGTTAATTTGACCAATTTGAAATCCGGTAATATCATGCAGTTTCTTAATTTGAACCATGCCGATCAATCTTTGATGCATTTATTTACATCCGTCGACCCGAAATGCAAAATATTAAACCCCTACGACAAATATGAAAAATGCCGAGGTCTGAGTTTGCAACCTTAACTTAACTGGCCAAGCTTAACAACATACCAATAGCAACTACGCAACCAAATGACAGCAGTCTTTGAAAATCCATTTGCTCGCCACTCATTATAATACCAGTTTATAATCACCTACTGTTCGCCATTAACATAGGGTTAAGCATCCGGAAGTGAACAAATGCTTAACCCCATATTACAGACACAATGCTTAACCCCATATTACAGACACAATGCTTAACCCCATATTACAGACACAATGCTTAACCCCATATTACAGACACAATGCTTAACCCCATATTACAGACACAATGCTTAACCCCATATTACAGACACAATGCTTAACCCCATATTACAGACACAATGCTTAACCCCATATTACAGACACAATGCTTAACCCCATATTACAGACACAATGCTTAACCCCATATTACAGACACAATGCTTATTTTTCAACCTGCAGTACTTCAACCTGCAGTGATGGTGAGTCAACAGAGCTCACACATCATCTTCCAGATTTAGCTACGCATGTAGATTGTTACGGCCAGGGTGAAAACTAGAGTTCTCTAACAACGCACACATTGACTAAGATGAAGATTCTTTTGGTTCGGATCACAGGACAGCGCCTAACCAACTTATGACCATGCTCGAATGAAATCGGAGCACTTTTAACGCAGAATTGTTAGTGAAAATGCTTCTTCTTCGTAAGGGGCGATGAATAATGAAAATATAGGTGAATTCCAGCGGTTATCTTCAGAAATAAATGAACTTGAGAGTGGGCCCGGGATTCACAAAATGAAGGTAGAACTATGGTATTGAGACTGGGCCCGGGATTCACTGAAAGGTTGAACTCATGAAACTTGTATGTCATGCACAACAAAGGAAATAAATGCCGGCACGATAAAACACGTATTTTATGTGATTTTGAGAGTTTATCGAATTAAACACAATACGGAATTTTACAATTGTTTACAAGAATTTCAATGGAACAAAAATAGAACATTTCCTTTAAATGCCTGCACTGCCAAGAATATTTCTCCGTACGTGGCTAGCAAAGAATATAAGAGCCTTTATGGCAAAATAAACGACACGATCTCTGAGCAAATGGACATAGTAACAGTCTGAGAGCAAAAGAGATAGTGACTGGAAATCCAGCCGAAACTCTATATAAATGGGGCTCAAAACCCAGAAAAACCCTTACACAAATTACTCCCATCTCATGGTGGAGACAGAAGTCTTAACCAATTAAATGACAAAACTTTAACATTAGAAAAGTGTATTTGAGGATTTAAGAGAGAACATGATCTAGCTAAAACTATTATTGACAATTTTGCCCAAACTAAAATTAATTAACATTTATTTGACAAATTAGACCTTCTTTAACATGGCGTGAAGCGTAGCGACTCAAAGCAACACATTTACATATTTATTGCCAGTCGAGGAGAGTAAAATTATTTACTGTTCCGTGCTACGCTAACAAGTTCACACTCAGAAAGTCAAGGACAGAAAATACAAATTTATGTAAATATATTAATTACTCCTTGGATCTAACATAGGTATTACGAGAACAAAGCGAGACAAGCAGCTCAGAATAATTAGGGACAAAATCAGTAATATACAGTAATAATCGACACTGACGACAATATAGTGCAGTGGTAGCACGACCATCCGGTTAATGGTAAACGGGCGCGTAAGCTTGGGTTCGATTCCACTCATTGTCGCTTCATTTTTAGTCTCTGATCTTATCGATCACAATTAAATCAAGTAGCACTTGAAAAACGATATGATTTATTTCACTACATATTGCATACGACTATGCCATGATTCCAGGAAGAATTAAACACGTAGTACGTAGTCGACAATATATGCATATCGGGTGGTGAACGAAGTTCATTTCTAAAGTATTTGCTGCTCTAAAAATTTTTCGCGTCTGATTGGATCAAGGTGCGGCGCATTAGAATTGTCAAATTAAGTAGTAAACCAGCTTAACATACTTTGGTACGATACTAGTGACTGTTATACCTGTGCATGTGCAAGAAAACGAGCATCAATTTTTGGAGTACTTTTGAATATGATGAGGTTAATTGGATTTTCAGCATGAACCATGCCGGACCACAACATGGTTAGATTATTTCGTACCAGCGACCCGTTTCAAACCTATATTTAATAATATTATTGCAATATATCCAACAGGTAGATTATGTGTAAAAAATATTGATCTCCTACTCTATCGATCTGTCGGGTTGTATTCAGACAGCCATATTCGCACTCCTTGCGAAGAAAACAGCTTCAGTTCTCCGCATTAGTTTATTCAAATGCAATAGGGTGGGGTTCACATGGTAGCTTCTCTGCAATTGTAACAATTTTAGTGTCCAAAAGTTTTTCTTTTCAGATAATAAATTAAAACTCCGAAACATGCACTGTTCAAAGTTGACAGGAAAAGTGGTTGTGACCACTATACTAGTTATAGTTTACACCAGAAATATAATTGGTGAAAATTACCTGTATACGCTTGTACCTGGACCGACGGAACATATGGTGGACTATTTAAATCGTAACGGATCTCTTTACATTCACCACGAGGAGTTACAGAAAGCAAAGGAAGTGGTCAAAAACTACAAAATTGAGACGCACGATGTATATATTGAGAACTTTAACAAATATGTAGCTTCATTCGGAAACTGTTTAGTTCACGTTACTAGAGCAAAAGATGTTCTCTTCAGTCTACCTGAATATGTTCCACTATTTCTACGACAACTTGAAAAATCAATTAAAATTACGAAGTATGGATTTTACACAGAAATGATATATATCCCAGCAGGCATAAACTTCACCCAACATCAGCGTTTTCGACATCACAGTTACTCAGGATGCCCTTTCTCGGCATTACTATTAGGAGAGCAACGTATCTGGTGGAGTAATATTCCAAGCTTGGATCAGTTCTGCGTGATGGTAAACTTTTTAAAATTTGCTCGACACTCAAGGCCATGGAATTGCCAAGTGCAAATTGGCATGCTCGTATCTGATGATTATCCAAAACTATTTGCATATCGTAGCATTTTGAGATGGACTGGTACAGACCGATATATCTTCACCACTACTCAGCAAGTAAACATAAAAATAGTTAACGAAACATCCATGAACGAACCTCGTCGCCGTGAAATTATGTTGTGGCTCAGCGGTATACTTAGGACTGAACGTGGGATACGCACTGGCTTGAACTCGGATGTATTTTATACGTGGCGGCTGAGAAGGCATCAATATCACATGGACCGTCTGTATATATATTCTAAACATATGAAAATTGATTTGGTGTCTAGCGTAACATTATGTGAGCGGTGCGACCAGTATATTTATCTTCAGGATGATACTCCATTTCGGAAAAATAATACAAAAAGTCTTTTGATAGTTTCCCCAAACCGATGTACAACCATGACCGTACACGACAAGTCGAATCTACTGCAAACCTCCGGGTTTCAATCTCTGAAAGGAGCGCAATTCGAACAAACTCTAGTAATGTTAATTAACGGAAGCAGTTCGAAGAATGTGATTGACGGCATTAAGCAAATTCTAAAGCGATGTAATGATTGACAAACGTCGTCCCCACCGCCAAATGACACTGCACATTCAACATGATTTAGGTTACTGGAACTACCCGGTAGCAGTTGAAATGAAAATGAAGTCCCTTAGATTTATCAGTTGCGGAAGGACGCCTCTAGAATCGCTGCCATTTCATCAACTATTTCAAATATTTAGCCTATCAATTTGGCTTTCGATTATACTCCTTATTCTGATTATTGTTCCGGTAATTTCATTTTACATTGAGAAATTTCAAACATTTGTAACCTCCAAGACAAAACGCAACAATATAAATGGCATCTTTTCCTCAAACGCATTTCTTCAACCTATTGTAATTTTACTGGAAAAGGGAGACCCTTTGAACATGTCGCAGATAAAAATGGCGCCCCTGAAGTGGCTGATTGGTGGTGTGCTAATTGGGGGTTTGGTCTTGAGTAACGCCTACAGACACGATAATATATATGCAATGATAGCCCCAAGAAAAGTTGTCCCGCTTCACTATATCAGTCAACTAATTGACAGCACATTTGACATCTACACAAGACTTGAACTTGTCATTGATGGGAATCTTGAAAATTCCTATTTGGATTCCAGAGTTAAACATGCTCACAAGGAGAACAAACAAGTAGCAATTGGCTTTACGTCTTCACACTCTATTCTATTTGGGAAGCGGTATGGCGTTTTTGATCATGACTTTGAATTCCCTTCAGAGCTAAGCTATATTGATATAACCATGCCCAACAGCAAAATCTTCAAGATGTTAAAAAACGTATCCAGGCTGCATTACCGGACAGCGGAGGTTTTAGAAAATGCTTCAGTGATTAGAAGAAAATATGCTAACAGCGTACCTGACTACAAAACGGCTATTGCAACAATGGAAACCGATGTGCTTTTTGATACACTTTCCCAGTGCAACAGAACTTCAATGATATTGCCCACTCAGTTGTGATTGCTATGGGTAAACGGTTAAAAGCGGACGGATATAAGGACGTGTATGTGGGAAGAGAAACGCTGCACAGAATCGATTACGGATTCATGGTAACTGGATGGGTGCCCGAACAAACTAGTATACAAATTGATTGGGATTTGCGCATCTGGGATTTGGAACTGGCTTAGTAGTAAGAGTATATCTGACCCAGCTGTATTTGGAAGTAGGATTGCAGATGTGAAAGCGCCGACAATGAAGGGAAATATACTTGTAATATTTTGCCTTCTTGTGATGGGACTCTGCGTAGCCTTTGCAGCATTTCTAATGGAACAAATAATGAAGGTTGCTTTGTTCATATGTGGAAAATTCTTGAATCGAGTGTATAAAATAATCGAGTGCGTGTTCTCGAATGCGAAAGATCACACAAAGAGGCTTCAGATACGCCTACGGGATTTTGTTCGTCACTTATATCCAAGTAGGCGTAAAGTTCTCTCAAAGTTCTCGTCCTGTCAACCGAGGATATGTTACCGCAGGAAATGTATACCAGGCAAAATATCCAAACACCCTGAGACGGCACAAAACGATGAAACCGAACCCTCTAAAAAATGTTCTTGCAGGAGTCAAGAAGAGCTATGATTCCATGAAATATGAGGTGTTCATATGTGTGAATAAAAGTGGCGGCCATTCTTTGGGTGAATGTATGTAGTTGGTACTGAAAATATTATAAACGTAGTTGTATTGAAAATGAGTTAAGGTGAATTAGTAAAAAGGTGTAACCTTTCATAACTAACAACCGCAAAAGTGATGCAAAGTAGCACATTCGGTACTTATTTGACTGGAAATCCACGTACATTCCACAGCTCACCCGCCGCCATTTGACCCGATTGGACCTGTGGACCGAAATGGGATCCGAAATGTGGTATAAATTTAAATTCCATCCTGCGGATTATATAACCAGCATATCGATTACCGACAATGTAAAAACGTTCTGTTACGTACAAGTCAATTGTCAATACAACAATAATTAAAAGTGCTGCAGGCTGAAAATCCATGCAAAACTTATAGTAAAGTTAATAATAAATTGTTTAATTTACCATGAATAATTTCGATATATATATATATATATTGTTGGGAAACGGTGAGCGAGGTCAGGTTAAAGATGCGATGGGGATGCCTTATGCCCCGGTGCCACCTAACTAACGCCCACTTCCACAACTAACTACATCTCAGAGAGGTTCGGATCACAGGACCAGGACGCTGACAAAATAAAACAATGACGCTGACACACACGACAAGACAGTTAATTTCCCAATTAACTCTACTTTCTTTATTTGTACAATTTAATTACAAGGACCACTTGGCCAAGACAAACAAATATATTTACTGCTACTGCTGCCGCAGCAGCGAGTAGCTTTTGCTTCTGCTCACGGCAAATCTTGGGAAGAGAGTGTCTGGTTTGGTGGTGGCGGAGCTCGATACTACATAGAATTTGGTGTGCTGGACCGCGTGTCCAGCACACATTCACACGTTAAACAAATGCGTTCCGCATGGTGCGTCCATGCCATGCCCGATTCCAGCGCCTGGCAATCGGGGGAACGTGAGACTCCCTTCACCCACCAAGACCGTTACTTATTTTCGCGACATATATTAGTATATTACTAGCAACCCGTCCCTAAATAGGGACATTGGTAAAGTGCTGACTGAATTTGTAATAAATACATACTTGCATGAATTTTCAAGACAAATTGTTGTTGAGTTTTTGGCTTAAACAACTTTTACTATGTAAATCTACGTACCCCATAGCGCCAACTATAAATACTTACACAAATCTAATAAAACATCTTTTCTTATTGTTGGGGGGACACGATCCAGATTTTTTTAAACAGTTTTCACAATGTTAATCAGTGTACTTAATTGTTCCAACTACCTGTTTTTTAGTTAATTCTGATGTGAACAATATTTCCCCGCTTTTGTCGTATAGAGGGCGCCACAATCAATGAAAATGGATAACAATGGATGATTATGATTCTACGCATCGAAATATATCTCCGTACCAATTTGTGGCGAAATCTACGTCAACTTATTGCGCTACCGTTATGCAAAAAAGTAACTTTACAAACCGTTTACCGTTGACGGTTTAAAATTTGATTAACGTAGTTATCAGTGTTAACGTTGCCGTAGTAATGTCTACACTCATTGGAGCACTAATAAAGCAATTTGTTTCAAATTGACGTCGAAAGGAATGCGATTTTCAGTTTTTGACCTTTGACCTCAAAATTGGCAGTGACCGATTTTAAATTTCGATTTATGATACCCCTATTGCACTTCTCCATCTTCTTAGCTTCAAAAGAACACCTTGCACGTGTTTCTACGATTTGAAACTAAAAAGTTTTAGGAATCACAAAGAATAAAAATAATGCGTATTAAGTATATAGATATACTTAAAATAATTGTATATACATATTATTAAATATAAAATTATTAATTATATAAACATTTAATTATAATAGTTAATAAAAAATATTACTGAAAATCATATATTTAATTAAAATATAAATTCATTTACTTTTAAAAATTAATATATATATAGAAATAATTTATATTATAATGTACAATTAAAAATAATACCCCATTCACCTCAATATGTAGTTTAAATATTGAAGTGAATGGGAAAGTATCTTTGTTAAAACCAGAAAAGTTTGATTATCAGTCTAGTACAAGGGGTAGAAATTTGTACCCCTAGGGGTACAAATTCTTACCCCTGAATTATTGAAAATCTGTTTTAATTCAATAAAACTGAAACCTATTACAGGAAAAATGTGAAAAAATAGCAGAGTGATCAGAAAAAAATGCTCGCTTTTCTGATGTATGTTGTGCTTGTGTGGGATTATAACATATAATGTAATTTAATTAATTCAATTTTAATGTTTAAAAATTTGGATTTAAAAAACCACGATGTGGAATTTTTTTATTTTTTTCACAGAAAATCCCAAATTGCTTTGTCGCCATTGTTCGGCCAGTAAATAATTATTTTATTTAAAAGTGCTTGGGCTTAACACGCGAACATATTTATCCGCTTTATGCATTCTTCACCATGTCGACTCGTTGCATTATCAAAATATTGATGCGTCTGGAATAAAATCCTCAGGTTAACACAAAAACAGACAACGCAGAAAATATGAAAACTTTCATAGCTAAGACGATACAACAATGGGCATATTCTAAAGATCGTATTTCACTATTTAACCGACATCCAATAAACAATAGGACATGGTAAAAATAATATATATATGTTGTCATGTAAATAATTGTAAGTTCATTTTCAAAAAACGTTCTGAAATTAAGTCGTATCACATGAACATTGACAACACGGGGATGGCTTCCTAGGAGACAATTTAACTAATCAACATGAGGGAGTAATTGAATTCATAGCTAAGCCCAATTTTTCTAACAAAATAAAACCCTTTAATCCTTAAACTTTTATAAGCCTACCAAGCCACTAACTTTATTTCTGGTGACGTAAAGTGGAACATGCTTATGTGAGAACGACAGTAATGAGCGAAACATATATTAATTTCAATAGGAAATAATTAATTAACGATAACAAGCACAGTATTGTCCATCCGGTATAGCTCGTGTAGAAACTTCAGACCAGCGATTAAATTAATGCAAGTCACTAACATCATCACGGGTAAAAGTTTATGAATGTTAATTTGATCGTTCGTGATGATCACTTTGCCTTTGGCAGAATTCACGTCATGTGCTCGTAATTTATATCTCTCGGAACGCTCATACCATGTATCCCATTGCTCTTTTATTCCACTTTCAAGGAAGTTGGAAAATGTTGTGATGACGGAGTCTCTGTTGATGGTGTATACATTTAGGAAATACATTCTGTGTAAAAGTACCTCTGGAATTGCAAAACAGTTAATGTTAACATTATCGCTCATTTCGCTTCTGACTTTGGCCTTTTCTAAGGAGGCCGCAAACGGATGCATCATTATAAGAAATTTTCCATCTTTATATTGATTCAAGGCTGACGTTTCATTAAATAATTCAAAAGAAGTATTAAGAAAACTCAACAATCCCTTCGATTTAAATACATCACGGTAGGCTACTTCTGGGGTTGTTACATTCCCAAACTTTTCGAAAGAATATCTAATCTTGTATCCAGCTAAAAGAGCTTCCTTCAGTGTCGCTAGCACAGTTGGTGCATTCGGAACCGAAATGATACTAGTAATCCCATTACAATAGAAAATGCATATCAATAAACCTAAAGTACCAAAGCACAATACGAGAGTGCGTCGACAGTTTCCATGATAAGAAGCTGTGCCAATAAAAATTCCACACAAATCAATAGCAACAGCGAAGTTTAGTACGTTGGATTTAAATGTCACTAAGAGCCAAACGAAGAGAAGTACAGTGAAAATCGATATCCAAATTGAATATGAAAACGGATATAGCCAAACAGTATAGTCTAGTATTTGACCAGCAACGTTGTTGTTAATTGCAGAACAAGAGTTCAATACTAATGGTAAGTGTTTCGAGTGATGTAATCCCGATCTGGAGAACACATGAGAGTAATCTGTGCGCCATGTGACAGGTAAGACGAACTGCATATTTAATGTTACACGAACTAGGGCTGCACGCTTATGATATTTGGCGGAGAAATTAAAAATTTCGGTAATGTAAAATGAAGTCATAAATGTAGCATCACCGGAGCAATTTATAGAGGGGTTTAGACCATACTTTAAACATATCTCTGGAAACTTACTAGATCGAAACTTCATATATCTTGTACTAAGTTCGCCTACGGCATCCAACCGCTTCTTATTGGCCAATCGAAATAATTGTTTGTGAATTTTATTGGGGTTCAGCAGATATTTGTTTAAAGAAACGCTACTAAGAGTTCGTGTCTCACTTCTACAATAGCCATTGCACACTGTTACGCATTCAATACCGGACGTTGAATCATCTGGCAGAAATATGATGAGCTTCAACGCAACAAGATTGAGGATTGTTGTGGAAAACAGTTCAGAGTCACTGCGAGAAGTATTATAAGCTGCTACAAGCATGAATACCGTATCAGTTAACAGTGAGTAATCAAAATATCTAACGAAAACAGAACCCTTTCTAATGTCATTTTCGATTGGGGACAATATGATATGCGAAGAACTGTGGTACTTGTAGCCGAATTGTCTTTTCAGCTGACGTGACCGATTATTAGAAGATAGCAACACCATGTCTGACAATGTCAACTGGCACGCTTTGTCAAAAGAATGTACATAAAATTCAAAACCGCCAAAATTACTTGAGGATATAGTGCCGATGTCGTTTGTCAATTTCTGTAAATGTTTATTGTCGCACAAAGCCTGGTTTAGTAGATCACCTTCCCCAACCGCCTTCAACAAAATGAAAATCCTAACGAACAATTTCCAGCCGTACATTTTTAACTCGCAACAGTTTTGCTTCTTTCCAGTGAAATTCGGTTGCACGAATGATAATAAACGGCGTGCGACAGATGCGTCGTAGATGTTTTCGGATTTGCGTCTAATAAGTATCTACTTTAAGATTTGCAGTGACATTTGGTTATGGGAAACAATCTAGTTCGGTGAAATGGAAATATAGTGGAATATACAAGAGACCAAGTCGGCGCTGTGAAGCAAAGAAACAAGTAAACCCACGTACTAAAAGAGAAACTTTTGTTTATTTAAACATAAAATGAAGCCATGATAAATTTTCAATTGTTATTTTGTCGGTTGGTTGCCGTTTAAAGCAGTAATAATTGTTCAGCTTTCATATTTCGAGAAAGAATTTATGAGAATTATTACTTTTTGTTAAATTTGTTTGTTCAGTTAATTCGAATTTTGTGTCTTGACAAGTAAGAAAACTATTTAGTAACTGGCTAGTTGGTTTTGTTCATCTGAATATCCTATTCAACTTCGTATGGAGGTAGCACGCAACTGAAATTCATAGTCAGTTTACAGTGTATTAAGTACTTATCTCAAGCATTGTACTGAACCAGCATGTAATGAGTTGATAGATGGATGAATAGAGCTCGGTGAAATTGGCTCGTAAACAATTTAATGAAAATTGGATAATGGTCGAATAAACATCTTACAACGAAAAGAATCTTACATCATAATTGACATGGATTGTCATAAGAATTATGTTGACTAAAGACGATATACATGTTTTAGCTTGCTGTTTACTTATTGGTACATTTGTATGTAGAAAGCCCGGACATTCAGTTCAATTGAAAGATGAATAATGGTACAATAATTCATTTAAGGCTTGTAACAAAAGAATAATTTTAAGATTATAAGATTGCATGTTTGCCGTGGACATCTTTGCTTTGAATTATTATGTTCTTTTAAGAAACGCTAGCAATACCCGAACCAACTGTTTACTCCAAACGAAGCTATTATTCACTTAAATTACTATTTAAATCTATTAATGCGTCATATTAATTCAAACTGTAATACATTATGATAACGGAAATACAAAATATCCTAAAAACCGCAAACTAAAGCATTTGTAACGTGGCACTGATGGCGTCACTAAGGTGACATGTTACATCAAACCGAAGGGCTCAAATGATCCTGGGAAAAAGAGCGATCAGGATGTTACCAAGAAGTGCTGTAAGAAAGCCAACGCAGACTGTCGGAGAGTAGGTTGGTTCATTTCATGATGGTTAGCTCCGAAACGTCACTAAAACATAATCAAAAATTATGCTAGCTAATAATGTTGGGATTTTGATTGACAAGATGGACATTGACGAGCGCTCCAATAACACTACTACTGCCTGACCAAAAGTAAAGAGACTGAAGAGAAAGTGAAGGATTGCTGCGACTCCACGACAAAGGTGAAACCTCCACTAGCGTTTAAGGGAGTGAGCAAAGATGGTGCCACATACACGAACCTCGATATGTATTAACAAGTTGGGCGATTGATATTAAGTTGGGCACGAATAATAAACTTTGCCTTGGAATCTTTAAGAAATCAATATAGCTCGACAACACAATACATTTTTATTCATTCGCCTGCAACATGGACATGAATTACCTTGTAATTTGTCGTCTTTCATAAATACGATGAATATTTTAAACGGTAGGAGAATTCGTCGATATACGGTTCGTTTATAATTACCCTCCTTGAGCGTTGAATAAAAGCATTGTTTACCATGTACGTCGCTTTGATTTTAGGTTTAGAGGACTTTCTGATGAGGTATATTTGCATTACCCCGTGACATTAAATATGTTCGCTAGATACATAATTACAGCTACCGATGACTAGAATTATCGATAGGCACTAATGTAAGCCAAAATTGAACCAAATTGTAGATATCAGTTCATATCAAATAACGACGGAACACTGATTACCTTTAAACTGACTTAAGTATTTATAACATTAACAGGGAAGTTGACATATAATATTCATTACATCACTTTTCTACACCATTAAAATATTTATTCACTCTAAATTTGAGGTTAAAGAATATAATGCGCGTTTGGCCCCTCATCAAAATCTAATTTTCCTAAATTCCCTGTTACGACTTACGTAAACAAAGCTATTACTACTCTGCAACGCATGGACATGGTGCATGTTACCACGTTCTCTCGGAAAAGCTAATTTCGAATTTCGTTTGAAATTATATGGCAAAAATTGCACCGAAATGGGCTACCATTTAGAATTACAATTATGGCAAAGCTTTCGTGTAAGAAATGATTGGCTCTTATTTAGAAAATAATTTACTGGTAGCTAATGTCAAAATAAAAACGCTAAATTATTTTAAAGTCCTGTCATTTTACATACATACAAATGTATGTATATAATCACGAAGGTTTTTACCAGAAATTAGCTACTGGTGCAACAATCAGTGAAATCATTTCGGCTTGCTGTCGTAATATACAATTATTTGAAATATTAACTCCAAACGTCCATACGCTTTGGAATAAGGCTTGACATTTTCTATTGGAAACGGGGCGTTGAAAGTAATGCATCCATTTACCAGAAAAAAAGTTGAAACTCGAAGAATTGCAAAATGTTAAGCGATAGGAATTACAAGCTGATTGGTTGGTATACAAATTTCACCGACTATTTCGCAATACTTCCTATCTCATGGTGCGCCGAAACTCGACGTGTGATTCCCTCAAACAAACGCAGAAGTGGTTTCTACTTCCATACGTTTTTGATCTTCCAATGGACCATTTTGCCAATGTGCCAAATGATTCGATTTTATCATTTGCACGATACCGAAAACTTCAGCATTGTCCTATTGTTTGCATTTGCTATGACAATCCCTTTGGAAATCCAGGGAATATGTGTCGTCAGGGAAAAGGAATTAGTGGACACGGCGAATACATTGATATTTTACCTGGGACATATAAACAGTAAGCCAGAGCTCAACCAAGTAATGTTTGAATTTGAATAATTTTAAAATTGCTGATGCAAAATTTGAATAAAATATATATGCGATTTAATTCATTTGTCTTTCAGAAAACTACATATCGTCAGTCTAGTACCAGGGGTACGAATTCGTACCCCTAAAAAGGGTACGAATTTATACCCCTAGGGGTACGAATTCATACCCCTAGGGGTACGAATTCGTACCCCTAAATAATTAATTTTAATTAATTTTAAAGGGGTATGAATTTATACCCCTAGGGGTACGAATTCGTACCCCTTTGATAAAAATAATTATTTTAGGGGGTACGAATTTATACCCTTAGGGGTACAAATTCGTACTCCTCAATTATTAAAATCGGTTTTAATTCGATAAAACCGGAACGTTTTGCCGGAAAATTTATCAAAAAATACGGAAATGTTGAGAAAAAAATGCTCGATTTTCTGATATATGTAGTGAAAGTGTAAGTTTAGTAGATTTAATGTTATTTAATTTATTAATTTTTAACCTTTAAAATTTTATATTTCAAAAACCACGAGGTGGAATTTTTTCATTTTTTCACAGAAAATCTTAAATTTTACCTACTTTCAGGAAATGTATCATTCAGAGTCCGATGGCATTATTTGTGCTCTCAGTAATTAATAAACCTTTAAAAATGTAACAAATTCGTAGTTAAATGATTCTCAATGGTTCCACAATGCCCATCGGACTCTGAATGATACATTTCCTGAAAGTACGTGAAATTTAAGATTTTCTGTGAAAAAATGAAAAAATTCCACCTCGTGGTTTTTGAAATATAAAATTTTAAAGGTTAAAAATTAATAAATTAAATAACATTAAATCTACTAAACTTACACTTTCACTACATATATCAGAAAATCGAGCATTTTTTTCTCAACATTTCCGTATTTTTTGATAAATTTTCCGGCAAAACGTTCCGGTTTTATCGAATTAAAACTGATTTTAATAATTGAGGAGTACGAATTTGTACCCCTAAGGGTATAAATTCGTACCCCCTAAAATAATTATTTTTATCAAAGGGGTACGAATTCGTACCCCTAGGGGTACAAATTCGTACCCCTAGGGGTATAAATTCATACCCCTTTAAAATTAATTAAAATTAATTATTTAGGGGTACGAATTCGTACCCCTAGGGGTATGAATTCGTACCCCTAGGGGTATAAATTCGTACCGTTTTTAGGGGTACGAATTCGTACCCCTGGTACTAGACTGATCATATCACAATCCGAACAGTAGCAAGATTTCACTATTTTTTGAATTTGTCTCAGTACTGAACGTAGTCTTGGTCGTATGTACAGCTTTACCGTTAAATTGTTTACTTATTGTCGCTTCGCCCAGATCGCCCCATACATTCTGCAGTTTACTTCCGGAGGAAGGATTTCCAATTTAAGCACACTATTGGTTTGCTATGCGTTTCCATTCTACGTTTTCGTGATAATATATGCTGTGATATTATCTTGGCTTGGTGTCATCCTTTTGTATGCTGGGATTGTCGTCCCATTCATTCTGTGGGAGTTTCGACTAGATCGTCACCTTTCAATCTACTTTGCTTGCGAAGATCTTCGAAAGCCGCCCGAGTTATTACAAGCTTGGAGGACTGTACAAATTCTGCAGGCAAAAGTGAACGACACAATTGGTGAAATGCTCATACCTACTCATATCATATTTACGAAATTTATTGTCACCTGCGCGTACATGGTAATTGTTCACAGTTACGAAATGAAAAGCACAGTAAATCTCATGTTCGTGATTTGGGCTGTAGCGTGTGCCTTGTTACATACACATTCACCGAAACCAATTTCTCCTTAATTTTGCGCAGATACGTTAAACCCATATGCCTCCAAAGTCGCCATAGTCTCTCCAATCTCGACTCTTTTATTCGCGCCAGTGTCTCCATCAGCCATTGAAAGTTGTCATTATTTCAACCCTGCTCGATAGCTAGAGCTGTGGCTTTAGAATTCCGCCCACATACATTCGATTACCAGGACATTTATCTTACAATTAGAGATTCATTATTCTTTGACTATAAATACGATCGTTAATATCTGATGCGGTATTTAATTTTATTTGACAACCACATTATTTTATATAATGCATGATTAATTTGATAGAATATGTAAATGTCATATCAGCAAGCTCCACTATTCCGCTCCAATTTGGTTTTTAATATGTACGGATGCTAACAATCATATTCGCAAATGAAGTGCTTGTATGAATGAATCTTAAGCCAAAGCATTACTATCCGAAGTTCTCTTAGCCAGCTTGAAGTTAGATAGCAACATGTTATTTTCAATCCGCATCGGTGCAGAACTCTGTTCCATTCATTTAACACGTCTTCAGCCGGACAACGGGAACATGTTGCTACAGCAACATTCGGAAAACTCCAATTTAGATTTAGCTGCACTATTTATAACCTTAACATAAGTAGTTACACGACATAAGTCAAAGATATTTGCTAATGTATTTCCTAAAGCAATTTCCAAAATGAATATTACCAAACCCAACAAGACAATAATAGCCTATATACAAATAAATGAAAGTAGTTTCTTAAAATCTATCTTCTCGTCACTTTGTACAAACACGTTTTCTGAAATTTCTTGCTTCAATAATTTCTGGTCATACCGGAGGGCCAAATTTCTCCAATTTCGCCACTTTCTGGACAATCCCGACTCCTTAATTCGCTCAAATGTCTGCATCAACCAGTGTGTATTAACTGTATACATCTCGACATACATTGACGCCACTCGAAATTCTTCGGGCAGAACCACGCACTTCGCCTCGGTTGATTTCAAATGTCTTTGAACTTGCATCTCAGCCAAAAAGAGTTCATGCTCGAGTCTGTCAGAGTCATACATCTTCATGAAGCGTTTTGACAGATGAGTCGCATACGAATTCGGATCGTACGGAACACCTACGAAGCTGTTCTTCATCACTTTGAGTAAGCCGCGTTTTTTGAATTCTCGGCGGTAATTAGTGTGCTTGGTTTTAATCACAATGATTTTGTAGCCCGCTTCAAGAGTTTCATTCAGCGTGTTGTACGGTCTCGGAATCTCCGGAGCTGTGAGTATGCTGATTAACCCGTTCCCGTAAAACTGGCACATGTATACTCCCAAAAATTGGACGAGAATAATAAACCTAAGCTTTAGCAAGAAGGCGTGCCCGCAACCTCCCAAGAATATGCCGACTAGATCGAGCGCGGTCTCTACAAAACTGCGCAGGCTTACAGTGGGCGACGTTTTGAGCCGGTTCCGAAATATCAAGAATATCATGAGTGCAGCACCAACGACTGCCCAAATTGTTGCAGAGAGCGAGCCGGACCACACGGAGTAATCCAATGTATTACCCTCATGCACCTTTCGAAATTCCTTGCAATATATCAGATGATGGATGCTCATATCGGAATACTCAAGTCCGACAATTTTTCGGTACTTGTCTTTGTGATTGCCTCTTGGGCTTCCGGAGGATAGATGATTGATGATATACTGTCCCGTCTCTTCCTTGTTTAAATACTTGTTCTCGGATGCCTGAGAAAGGAGAGCAACGGAGGCGTTGTGCATGGCAACAAGCAGCATTGTTGACATTATTTGGGACGTGCAGTACCGAAATAGCCGAGACTGTGGCGACACTCTCCAGCAGCTGTTCTTCTGATTTCTCCTGCCGTTTACAAAATCGCCATAATGGTACTCTACAACTAATGCATCTAGAATTTTCCGGACTTGAAATTTTGCAAAGTGATGTTTGTGCGAGTGTACCGGAGCTTGCACAATTTTTAGAAAGGCTTTGCTGGAATATCGAAACTTTTCGCTTTGACGATAATAGTCGTTGCACACAATTATCATGTGAATGTTTTTGCGTTTTTTCAGTTCTAAGATAATTTTGAGTGCGGGAACATTTAATACGGAGACGCTTAAGAATTTCTTGGGATCCATTACTTGTTTCGTGGTAATAAAAGTGAATACGGTTGTAGGGTGCATTGAAAACTGATGAAACAGTCGCATTGCTCCACTGTTTAACTTTTGGTTTGATTGCAAAGGCAGAAATATTAGATGGAAGGGTTGAGTGTGTTTGTATGGATGTGACCGCTGGATAGATGACGCTCCAATTTGTTTCAAGATGAGATATCGAATATAACCTGTTTGGTGAATTCCGACGTCAATAGTAGATTTTGGATGGGAGTACAAGAATATTTCGTATTCCGGGTAATTTGCCGAGAGTTGGGGCACAATTTGTTTCAACTTTTGTTCTGAGCGGCATTGTGGTGGCTGAATGCCGAGGAGAAGGAGAGGCAGAATATATGGTGGCAAGTACAGTTTCATATTTACCTGGGAATATGAATTTGAGAAATTTCAGGAATTTCAGAATTAAACAACCAAGTCGTAAGTTTGGTTAGTGCTGCCAATTGTTTATCCAACGCGGCCAGAATATTACCGTGACGCGTATTTTATTTGGTGTATTTTACTTTTACGTCGTAATTTTGCTCTTACAGCTTTTAAATGTCAACTATTATTACCATCTTGGCTATAGTTACGTACTCTTACTTTGCCTGTTCGACGATTTTGGAGTTTATTTCTAGAAACTACTCTATATTGTTTTCGACAGGTTGCATATGTAACGCTGGCAAACAGTCATATTCAATTGCGTTAAAAACCTCATTTTCTTTTTTAATGAGATATGTAACATTCCAGGGGCTGAGGTGGGACAGGTAATATTTTTTTGCGACTGTAGCCAAAGTATTGATCCAACTTTAATTTGTTTGAACTTGAACGTTTTGCGCATCTCTGCTAACAAGTAGCCATCAGTGAATTTTGCCTGATGATTTTCGGGAAGTGATCTTGAATATAATATTGATGTTCCAGTCTTCGATTTGGAAATGGATTTTGATTGCATCATTTGCTCGCTTCTCCTCATTTTTGTCGTCAATTTTGCTGTATATCCGGCTAATATTTTCCTAATTCTGTCGTAAACAATTACGTGGCCAGTCATATGCATTTTTCTGTGGGAATATAAAAATGCAAGGAAACATGCTAGATTTGCTAGGACGTCCTCAAATCCAACGTTTATTTGATTTTGACTTCTTCAACGAATTCATTTGCTTTTTTGTGATCGATCCCTCTCATTTCACAGTATCAAGAAAAAAACCACATACAAAAATGCACAACCAAACTTTCTCTCCTTCAATCGAAAAGAGTCCCAAATGCTGGCATTCTCCTTTTTCAATAAACTTGCAGTATATTTGTACCAATGCGTGATCTACCTTGAATTTGTCTCCCAGAAACATTTCTGTTTGCTTTTCGTCCCGTGACAGTTGGGGTAAAGACGATGACATGGAGGCATCCAGCAAGGACACGGAAAAAGTTTTCCCAAAGGAGTTTGAGTTGACTGACGACGACGACACGTGCACGACGAAAATATATCAGATCGGGCTTTCTATATAAACCCGTTTCTAAAACAAATTTGATGTCATCGTCTTGGCTTTTGTCCGCGCAAATATTTACTTCGTGGTCGACATGGTCTTACATCGTCGTGATATCCTGTTTCACGTAAAGTTCCTAAATTAAGATCATCACCGGCCACCAAAAGTGAACACAATAAAATCGTAACCTTAATTTCCCCACACATAAATCCGAGAATTTTGGTGAAAGAAGCAATCTCTCGGTTTTCCAGAATAAATAGAAACAGATAGAATCAGATTCAAAGCACCGTATTTTCATAATATATTTGTAACGGTCGCCCTACCCAGCGCTCTCAATATTGAAAACCCGAAATTGAATTGAAATGAGTAGAGACTCAGAAAATCTGGTTTTCTAAAGTCAGAACACGCAGACAGAGAGAGCATCAAATCATCAAAGGACAAACCTAAAAACCCGAAACCAAACCACTGCCACAAAAGCTTGTGCCGGAAGCCAAATCAAATAATAAAATGTACACCAAAGCAATATTCACTCTCGAAAGGAATTAGCTTTTTGCATCAAAGGAATACAAAATGAGCAAGACCCAAATTTTAAGCATATATATATTTTATTATTATATCAAGCCAACATATTAAATTTTCTGGAAAAGCCAACAAACAAATTTTTGTTGGTATTCATCGCCGCCGCTCAAGTTATCTTCCATTTCCGCCAAATAAGACATCTGATTTACATGATATTGCTTTTTTCACTGAACACGGCGTCCCGATTTGACAAAATATTTTTCATGTTTTTTTTGTATATTATTTCCGGCCCACTTGCTGCACACAAACAACTCTCTCTCTCCATTTATTTGTGTACATGGTCGAGTCGAGTCGCCGTCGCCGGTGAGTGAAAATGAGAGCCCATTATTTTCCGGTCAAGCAACCACGCACAAATATTTTTCGCCCCTGGACTCTGCATCTCCATTGTTTCCGGCTATATTTTCTTTCTGTTGGCCACACCGTGTATTCTTCCGGGAGAATAAATAAAAGCGGCGACATCGAAAAGCTATCAGAAACACTTGTCATCTGCAGAGCAGAGCCTTTTGAGTAGAGAAAATTGTTGTTCATACGACGGCTTCGACGACGACGGTGAGGCTTTAATCTAATTACCCCTTTTCATCCTTGAGGAAAATGGTGAAGAAGAAGAAACACAAAAGCTTTATTGTTATTATCTGGCAATAACGATAATATCAAAAACAGAGGAGAGGATTACCCTTTATTATTATTATAACTGGCGTCGTCGAAGTCTTCAAGAAGGAAAAACTTTTTTCTCAAAAGAAAAGAGAGAGAAGCGGCTACTTAGTCTCTCAGCGTGAGTCCATTTCAAAACAATTTTCGGTTCAATAGCCAGAAACACGAGAAAACACTTTTCCAGCTCACATTTCAACAATTTTGCTTTTTGTGTCCATTGTCCACCATAACAAGCCTAATTGCTATATATTATGCCGCCAATTTTCAATTGAAACTCTTTAAAATTGTTTACCGAAAATATTCCCTCTCAACTTCCAAAAACTATTTGAATAAATTTCGTTATAAATTTCCAAACCGTTTCCGCCCCTCCAGCTATTATCATTCAAAACATTGTATTAATTTCAATTGAGGTCTTGGCAACGTAAGTAGATATATATTCTCACAAAAACAATCTCGGAACAATTTTGTTTGGGAAATTCCGGTTAAAATATTTTCTCTTAAAATAGACTGTGAGAATGGTGGTCACCGTTCAAAATTTATGTGCTAATTGAGCAATTCTTGAGAGAAGGAAAAGTTGAACCTTCTTCCGTCGTCGTGAGAGACAATAAGTAACACAAAGACAAACAAGACGGGATATAAAAGGAAATGTTTGCTCAACTTTACGGAAGGAAGGATGAAAATGTGCTGTTGTCTTGTTTCAGACGAGAAAACTTAACATTGCTTGCTTACTTGCCTCTTTACAAGAGCATTAGGATGAATAAAGCATTAAAATGTACGCACCATAAATAAACTATTACGGAGAACCTCTCCCTTTCTTCCTGGTTTTCTCTTTCTCTCCAAAAAAGCTCGCATTATTTTTTGGTTACGGGGCGATACGCAATATACTTGCTTGAAATATACCCGTGAGCTTATTCGGATTTCCAGCCAGTCTCCTTTTCGCCTCGCTCCCGAGCACACGCATTCTCACCCGGACTCTGTCAAAGTTCTCTTCCAGAAATATTTTGTGGCGTACAAGCTTATCAGAGAAAAAACTTTTTTTTTGTTCGCGTCTCGACTTTCTTTTTCTTGGTCGGTGTCATCATCATCCAGAGAATAAGAAAAAAAAGAACAAACAATTTGACAAGTTTCTTGTTTGGCTCTCTCCTCTCCTCTCCTTCTCAAATTGGATAAATAACAAGAAGGGAGTAGAAAAAAGAAGAAGAAGACAGTTAACCCAAGTTATCAGTTTCAATTTTCGAGAGCAAAAAAGTTTATATTGTGTAAATATTTGCCAAATTTGCATACTCTCTTCTCTATTTCTCCCAGCCTGTCTCTGTCTGTATGTATATTTGTTCTGCTTCCAAATTGGTTCTCTCTGGTGAAATCTCTCCGATAAAACAAATTATAAACCACGCACACATGTGCGCTGTGCTGCTGCTGTCAACTATTTTTTTATTTCTTCGACCGAATTTCTAGTAGAAATGGAGTGAAGAGCCAATTTTCTCGAATTTCAATAAAAACGAAAAAAAATATTTAATAACAATAAATAAATACTGTGCCGACTGAAAGAAATCAATACAGCAACGCTGAAAACAATCAAGAGCATCGGTTTCATCCAAAAAATATAAAATGTGTTCGATTGGCTTATATCATTGAAATTTCTTTTTCGTGGTGGATGGGAGCCGACCAATTTTTTTGGCGGTCGCAAAAATATAAAGTCAACTGTAGGTTAAAGACACGATCACCAAAACTTAATTAATGATATTCGGCCGAAAAATAAGAAAAGTGGAAGTACATTTTTAACGGCATGGGACATACGTGTGTGTGACGTGACGTGCATACGTGTCATAAGTGCCACTTGGGTCTAGAAAATTTTCTAGTGCTCAACAAAGACGCCACCTAAAAAATTTGGCGAAAAATAATATCTAACAAGAAGTTTTGATCGTATTATTTTTTGCGTAACAAACTAAGCCATCACTCCGTATATCCGGTGACTGTCAGCCATCATTTATTCCTGTTCGACTTTACTTTATTTTCTCCGGCGTCCCCTTGACACATGATCGGCGGAGTGAAGTTCGTTTTTTTTGTTGCAAAGGAAGCTACTCAGTTGTCTATAAATTATGCCGGGGTGTCAAGTGTTAGATAAACTGTCACGTCACGTCACGCCTTCCTAGACAAGAGCTCAATATATATTTTGCGTAACAAACACGACGCCATTTAAGATAACAAGAGCGAAAAAGTAAAACTAATCATCATTTTTTTAGATTACTTGTTCCCATACATTTTTGCAGATGGTTTCGCTCGGGCCTGGGATCAAAATCGCTAGAGAGAGTGAGATATTTCTGACAGGATTCAAAAATGATAAGTGAAAAAAGTAAGTGAAAGCTTGTTGTTGGTGTATAAAAAGTAGTAAAAGTGAAGGTACCCTCGTTTTTAAAGAAATTTTTGCTAAAAAAATACTCACGAAAAACTGTAAATTTAAATTTGTGCTCAAAAGTGTGTGAGAATGTGAACACAAGAAGAAGTAAAAATAAGATTTATGAAATAAACGGCTCGCGCGGACTATAATATTTTTTTGTATAAAAAAATACGACGTTGCTGTAGAATGATGAATGAGTGGATTTGGCGCTCAGAATCCGTTTTTCTTCTTCTTCTCACCGTAACTTCTCAGACTTTTGGACTTGGAGACACACGTAAGTCATCTCAATGTATTTTTTACCATATTCTTCCAAGAAAATTTATTACGCGTTTAGAATATATCTATCTTGTCCCACCATTTTAAAAAGCCATCTCCAAACTATAAAAATCAATTCATTTCATTCATTCCGATCACAATTCAAATGTGCACTTGAGCGAACACATCCAATCTTCTTGTCTCTTCTTTTTTTGCTAAAAAAATCTTTAACAATTTTCAAACGTGACCTGTAACTTGTACAAAAGTGTCCTCTCTGTTGTTACGTAAGATGGACCTACCCGAAAAGATTTTTGAATTCAGGTCGCCATTTCACTTTTCTAGTTTTCGCTCCTGCACACCAACAAAATTTCAATCTCCTATATCGTCACTAGTGCCATTAATCAGACAACACACACACACAGACTGATTTCCAGACTAAAAGCATCTGCTATCAATTCCAAGACAACTAAAACATATTACTAGCGCTTTCTTGTTCTGTCCAGCGAAATATATATTTCCTTACAAGGCGAAATATTTGTAAATGTTCGACGCCGTTCAAAATTATTTCGGGTTACATTTCCATTCATTTTGCTCAATCGACCAGACACATTCCTTGTAAGGTTTTTAAGCAGTTTCGGTTTCCTGTTGTCTCAGGTGCTTCTCTTGTTCGCCATTCTCCTTGTTTCCTTAATGATAATGCCCACTCATTTCTCTACTGTCAAAGCCCAACCTCTCTCTCTCCTCTCTCTCGTTTACCCCATTTGCCTCAGGTGCACTCTCTCGTTTACTCAAGCCTTAATCCCGATAACATAACGAGCAGCACAACGACTAAAACTGCTACTCATTTTAAGTACGCTAGCACACAGCTTGCTTGGAACAGCTCTCGTTTCCTTCTCCAACAAGCCATCATCATCATTCTCCTTTTGATACTCTCCATTTTAATTATAATTACGCACATTTACCTTTACATAATAGCATCATAGACAATTTCATCTTTATTTCTCCTCCTCTATTCGACTCCACTCCTCTCTCAAACGTGATTACCTATTCTAAGGATGATGATGGCTAATTTTCCTCCTCCAAAATCTCTGTAGACATTTGCCTGCCTTTGCATTTCATTCATTCCCTCAGTCTTTGTCACTGCCATGCCATACCGCCGCCGCTGCTCTGCGGTTGTCTTTTTCCGTCGTCGTTTTCATGCAAGCGGGTCTGCAAAATCCCTCAGGGCAATATGTTAGCAGCAGCAGCAGCAGCAGAATCAGAATATTTGAGATTCCGGCATTCTCTGTGCCCAAAAAACCCCGAAAACCAAACCACCAGAACCAAAAACCAAAATGAATCGCAGTAGCGGCAGCAAAGTCATGCAAGCTAATAATAAATTCCAAGCAGCCTAGCTAATTTCTTCCTGCTCCTTTCACATCTCTTATGGCCTGTAATGAGATTTTGAGAGAAAATCACTGCTTGCCTCTCTGCCATTCCCTGCTGCTCTACATACCAATGAGCTTTAGTGAAACGTGACGAGATATGCATCTCTCTCTCTCTAATCATTTGCAGAGTTAGCTGAAAACCGAAAATGAGTTTGGATTTCATTTCATTTCATCATTTTATTTTCATTTTTTTGTCGAGATATTCATCGTCGTGAAGCTATTTACAAAATTTACATACAAAGTCTTAAAATTTAATACTGCCTAATTTCAACAACCTTAATTAATTTAATAGTCAATTAGTTAGCACTAAACGCGTTTATTTTCCGTGGATGGCCTTATGAACTAAATCCTCCACGCCCATGCCCACAACGCAAATGATAACCATTCCTGCGCCCATGACACTGGTCCAGTCCGGCACCTCGTGAAAGATGAGCACCTGGAGCACATACGCCAACACGATGTCCATACTCCTCGTAACCGCAACTCTTCCAGCTCCTTCATGAGCTAGAGCAATGGCCACAAGCACCTGACCACTCAGTCCAAATACGGCGACGAGCAAAATCAGGAACCATTCTAATGGAGTCTGATTCGGTGCTTCAGGCATAGCTCCAGAAGTTCCAATGAACAGAATTGCTGTTGAAATGATAAGCGACCAGAATGAAAACTGGAAGACGACAACTGAAAAGTGAATGTCCTTGCACTTTCGCATGACGACAATGTTCATGGCCGTGAAAACTGTTGCGAAGAGCGCGCAGGCATAGCCTATCATGTTGTAAGTCTCGGATTCCCCGGGCAGGACGTCGGGTCCGTTTGAGGGGAAGAGGAAGGGCGGCTTGGTGATGAAGACGACGCCGCTGACTAGAAATAGGACGATGAAGGTGCGGTAGAATCCGCACGGCTCCCGGAGCCAAATGTGACTCATGATCATGACGAACACGGGGCTGGAGAAGATTATGGTTGCGGCATCTCCGAGAGGGAGAAGGCGGAATGAGTAGAAGAGGAGGACTAGGGTGCAGCCGCCGACAAGGCCCTGGATGAATAAAAGGGCCCGGGAGCCTGAGGGGCCGAGAAGGTTGTGACCTTGATGGAGCGCTATGGGCAGAGTTATGCAGACCTGAAATTGGAAAATAGCAAGTCACCTAATTAGTTAAAATTAATTAAATTTTTAAACATTTAAATTTTGAGCGGCGTCAAAAATCTTTACCTGAAATAGCGATCTGAATATCAGCAGCTCCATGGGATCGACGCCCGTTAGAAATTTGACTAGACTGGAACATAGCGTGAAGAATACGCCAGAAATGAAAGCTAAAAATATTCCAAAGTAATTTGTCTTTGTTGGCACGCCATGATTTAATGATTTCTTTTTATTGGCTAGTAATAACGGCGTATTTTGATTAGGCTCTTGTCCCCCAGGGGTAAGATTTTGACTAGATGTATTTAATTGGGGATAAATTAGGACTTCTTTGCACTCGTTATCTAATGGTTTATAGCCGGGCGGCTGGATATAGGAAATGTATTGGGGTAGATAGCTCTTTTCTACGGGAATTGGTCCCATGATTAATTTTTAAGAAATGATAAGATGGAAAGAAGATAAGAGGAATAGTTTGAAGTAGTGAGTTGAGTGAAATCTCGAGTTGGAATGATATGCTGAATGACCACCTCCAGAGATTATATATAATGAGCGACGGTACAAAAATTTCGAGAGCTTAGAGCATTTACGTTAGTTTGCAGCAGATGTGGCGTGGCAAAATATTTAATGAGCCTTTATCGTCGTCATCATGAGTGCGTTCTTAATCCGCACAAGATGATGGCCATCTTGTGCTCCATTCATTTTCCCTTGTAAAAAGTCTAATCCGAGCAGCGTGATGTGTGATGTGTGCGTTTTTGGTGTCCTCCAATTCATTTTGCTTCGGAGCAAAGATGAACATGAACGACGTCCAGATGTTCCAGCAAGATTAGCTGTGCTGGACACAAGGATAATCGTTTGGTTTTGTGGGGAAATGACACGCCTTCATTACATCAGCAGAGTTTCTTGTTGCGGGTCAGACGTTCACTTCACTCGAAAAAAAGAAAAGGCTCATTAGCTATTATACCGTTTTTTAATCCGGACTGCAACAGATGCTGTTTCAAGATTATCAGCTAAACTCGTGTAAACGACGAGCAATGGAATAGACGACGACGACCTTTCTCATTATTTTGTTATACATTTTTTTCTGTTGTGTGGCGCAAAAATACTACGCAACACACACACACATGTCACCTTACATAACAAATTTTTTTTCGTGACATTCGAGATCCGAATGCAACATACGTGACCGTTGCCGTCGTCGTCGACTTAAGCGTCATTATTCATATTTTTTTCTTCTTGGAACTTTGTATCCTCCCATTCATACAAAATTTTCATATCGCACAAGCCATAAACTGTTTAAACGAGCGCATATCTTTAAAAAAAATATTAAATAATTTGATGTCATTCATGTAGCAAGAACATTCATTCGTATTTCATTATTCTGTTGAAATGACGTCAATGGCTTTTTAGTATTGCGCTTTTTATGCAATCCTTGCAAAAAAAGTTATACATATTATTATTATATTGCGTGGTAAATGAAAGGAAGAATGAGGCAAACGGATATTTTGCCTTATGGCACTTGGTACATAAAAAAAGAAGAATAGAGGTTGATGTTCTGCTGCTGTTGCAATTTCGCATCTCATCTCATCATGTCTTGACGCTCATAACAATAATTTTTATTTGGGTCATGCATGTCGTCATGATAATTTGTGTAGAGAAAAGAATAAAAAATGGGCGGGGAATATATAAAGCCATTCATTCCTATAGGCTTCATATATACATTTCTCTGTCTTCCTATTTTAATTTAAAAAAATGGGACGATGAAAAAAGCTGGAAATATATTTTTGTGTAAAATTATAACGCCGGCAGCGAGAAAATTTTTGTCCACTCGTTTTATTTCTGCGTTTTGTAGAAAATCAGAGCCGGGCAAACCCCGGGTTAAAACGGGTTTTATTATGAGTTGAATATGGCGCATATATATTTGTGACATTGGCGGAAAAAAATGATGCATTTGCAATTGTGCTGACTTTATTCCCAAAATTTCCTCCTCTCCCTATTCGGTATACTCCCCGCGGCCCTATTATTTTTAAGTGGAGCAAAGTAATAATGTAGCAGTTAGTACTACACTAGATTATAGAACAAAAGGGAAGAGAGAAATTTATGCGGAAGCACCACTGCAGGCAATTTTTTTAGCAAGGCTGCTGCTACTGCTGCTGTTGGAAAATATAATTCCGCATTCCAATTTCCGGCAGCACAGATTTTTTTAGGTTCCATGAGAAAAAAAAGAGTTGCATCATCAACATCATCAGAGAGAGAACATAGCTGTCCTCAATTTCATTATTGCTTGCTCTAGTGAGTCATTTGCAGTTTTATTTCATTGCTTTTTCCTGCTGCTTCAGGAAAGAGACATGGCTTGGTTAGAGAGCTCCAGCTCAAAATGAATGAAAGTTGAGCTTGTGTGAAGAAGGAGGAGTAGGAGGTGGAGGAAAAAGAGGAGGGAAAATAGGCGCGATGAAATGATGAGAAAGCAGAAAAAAAATGAATAGAGTGTGAAAAAAGAGAGAGAAAGGAAAAAACTCATTTAAACATTTTCCCAACACTTCACTAACAGCTTTGGTGAGTATGGACTAGTGGCAAGCTGAGTAAGAACTCATCATATTTTTTGCACCAATTTTCTTTTTACTGGAAAGAGAGAGAGAGAGAGAGATGACGGCGACGAGCGGAATTAGCAGTCCATTCCGTACAATATTTTTGACAAGAGTCAATTAAAAGTTTTAGCAGCTTGTCATCTTCATTATGGGTTGCAGTGGCGCATCCCAGGCCAGGGCCCGGGATGTTCCCAAAATTTCGTTGATATCATCACAAACCATACAACTTGGAATCTATGGCGTTGTAATTTGACATGTTTTCCTGGAAAGGTACCCCCTGGGCTTGTTGCAATTTGCGGCACTGCGAAAAACACCAATTCCGTCTATTGATCTCCCCCTGTGCGCTGCGAAACGAAAGCGTTTTTACCACACACATGCATGTCAAGCCATACCATGCCACTACAGCAGGAATCCGTTCAAGTAGCTAGAGAGAGAGAGAGATCTCTCTCTCACGAAAACGAGTCAAGTCAACTGTTGACTTTTTTTTCGACTTGTAAAAATATTATTATTTTTTTTCTGGTTACGTGCAGCAGCTCCACTTCTGTTCAGCTCTCCTCTCTCTCCTGCTATCTATATCCATCCACTAGACTGGACTGTCTGTTTTAGACAGATTGAAAATGAAGTTTTATCGCTTCTCCCTTTCCTCTCGGTTTCCATCTCTGACCTGCCCTGCCCTGCCTGGCCTCTTTCCAGAGAGAGAGAGAGAGGCAGACCAAACCACATAATCAGAAATTGTGGTCGAGTTCCCAGTAGCTTCCTATTATCGCAGGAAATGGGCTTTTATTTTATTAAGGCCAGTTAGAGCTCCACAGTGTTTGCCTGTGTTCAAAGCAAGTGACCAGAGAAAGTATTGAACGTCCAATGGACATAATTGGTCAAAACTTTCTAACAACTGACAAGACAGCTTGTCGATGCGGACAATACCGGTTATTTCCACATCGGAAAACTGTGAACATATTGCTACTGGAGAGAGTGGTATGTATGTAGTTGTTCGTGTCCATCTGTAGTTGTAAATGATGACAGAGATTGCGGTCGACTTGTCCGAGAACAAACTGGAATTACATTCCAAACACAAGTTTTTTTTTTCGCTCGTTCTCTCGTTCTCTCCAATTTCGTATCTGTTTCTGTCAGAGTTACATACCACCACCGCACACACATTTTTTACAACAACGGCTGATGACGGTGGTACCCACCTCATGGCACGTTCCTCTCTCTCTCTTTCTTTCTCCAGCTACTACAAAAAGTTAAGAAATAAAATGGAGTGGCGTCGTCGTCGTCCTCGTCCTCGTAATTTCAACGGCGTTGCTCGATATCGAAAAAGTGGGGCAACATGGAAGAAAAAAAATATATTACAACTCTGTGCTCGCCTTGGGCAAAAAAGATAAAAGGAAACGTACAAGAACGTCGCAAGAAGGTAAATCAAAGAAAATATATATATATTTTTATATACCGAGTAATTTTTTCCAACATTCCCCCTCCCCCGACCAAAAATATATTAAAAGGGTAATTGGCAACTCATTTCTCGTCATATGCTTGACATCGTTGCCGAGTCCATTAAAAAATTGTTCCAACCTTTTTCGTCACCTTATTTTTTTTAACTCTTGAGTTTATTTTCCAGATGGAAAATATACTCAACAGTTGAGCTGCTGACTTATTTTGGCCGAAAATGAAATTTTCTCTCTCTGCGCTCGCCGCCCTGCCCTATAGCCTGGCCTCATTCCAGGAAAGCAAAGCTCTTCTAATAAATTGCATTACATGTGTAGCCAACTTGCCATTACCACCGGAAATAGCCTCTCTCTCTCTCTCCATTTATTTTATCTAAGCCTCTGGTACAAAACGCTCCAAAAAATAATGACAGAGATTTTTTTGGTGAGGTGGCTTGGTTGCCTGTTTGGGTCAAAACTTGAAATTACAAACTTCTTGTGCGATGCAATTTTTAGCGGTGGTGCTGTATCTCCGTTTATCTGTCGGTAAAATAGATCCAGTCCATTTTTTCCATTCTTTTACGCCGTTTGTTTGTTATCGATCTGGATACCTTTACGTTCACTTGAATGGCACGTTCCACTTGCGAGTGTATTTGTGTAAAAAAACGAAAAGTTACCTTAAAAAAGAAAAGTGGGCCAAGCAGGTTTATAAAACCGGATAGATAGATAGGTAGATAGATAGATGGATGGATGTGTTTCCTAATGGCCCTCGAAAAAAAAATGCACGCAGCTAGCTCGTTTCCACAGTGATCAGTTTGAAAATCCCGTGAATAATAGCTGAGATCATGATGATGGCAGCAGAGAAAAGGGATCGAATATTATGGAGGACACATTTTCTCTCTGCTCTGCCTTTTTCACGACAAACTGAAATGTAAACAGAGAGTGAGAGGCTTCAAGGCTCTAAGATAAATCTGGTGTAAATTTTTAAAAATCCTGTCAGCTCACATCTCACACATCTTCTTTCTTCCATTTTCTGCGTATTTTTTTGGGCTGACTTTCTTTTTTCAGGTACTTTTCTTCTTCATCCCAGGCCCTAGTAGTCTTGTTCTCTAAAAACAAAGCACTTGACATGTTGCTCATCAAAAAACATTTTCACGTCTCGCTGTCTTCATCATGTCTGTCATTTGTTTTTTTGTCTTATTCTTTTCGTCTTCAGAAAAAGTGACTAGAGAAACAAGAAAGATTGGAAAGAGATAGGCTCAATTTTCTAACTACGACTTCTTCTCGAGGTGATAAATATTTCAAGTCCATTTTTTAAATTAGGGAACATATTATCACACACTTGGAAGCAGACATGCAAATTCTTCCCCGCCCCACCTTCCGAGCGGAACAGTTTCCGGGATTTTTATTTTTTAGGACAATATTTCATTTTATTATTTAAGGCGTAGAGAGAAAATGTGAAGTGACAGAAAATGTTCATTAAAATTTATTAGGGCTCTTCACACCGACCGACTCTGATGGCGTGTGATGAGTTATGGTAAAAGATAGCGTGTCTTTCAGTTAAACACGTGGGGAAGGTAGACGAAGACGAAGAATATGAAACAGAGAGAGAAAAGAAATCAATTGGAGAAATTGAACAAAATTATTTAGCACACGCCACACCATCCATCTACCTTACCTTAGCTTGGCTCAGGAGGAATAAGTGCTTTCTGAGGAAATTAATATTTTATAGTGGCGAAATTAAGTTGCAAAAGCCATTTCACAGAGAGAGAGAAAATATACATAATATCTATGGATGTGGATGGAAAGGTAGGCGTGTAAGCTGTATTTTATGTATATTCAGAAGACGATGAAGAAGAAGAAGAAAAGCTTAAGCTTTAGTAGTTTTTTGGTAATAAAGCACACATGCTGTCGCCAGAGAAGGAGAATAGAGGTGAATACTGTTGTGTGTGTGTATGCTGCTTCTATAAAGGGCTGCTGGAGAAAAGGGAACAATTTTTTTTGGTACTTTTGTTCATTTGTTTGCCCACCCAACTAATTCATCACTTTCTCTCTTCATAAAAGGAAAATAAACTTTTGCCATTTTCTCTGTTCCCCTCTCTCTCTCTCTCCAAACATGTATACATGCATGCAGAGCAATGCACTCACTCAAGCAAGCAGAATATATTCTTCCATCCACCACACACACCACACATGCATAAAATAATACGGGAAGAGCAATAATAATGAAAATTGTGCGAGTGAGGTGAAACCCGGGTAACAATTTCTGGTAGTACCCATCTTTACAGCAGCTCAAATATATATATATAAATATATGCAAACATTATTACTTCTTGTGCTCGGCTCATAAAACTCACATTTTATCCTGAGAGCATGTTCCTAAGCTTTTGCAGTCACACAAGTTGAATGATTACCTTGCTCGCAGAGAAAGAAGAAAAAAAAGTTCTTTTTTCTTTTTTTTTCTCTCTCATTTTTCAACCTTGTCTCCACATCCACATGAGTTGGAGAGAGAGCAAAGTCGTCCTCGAAGTCGTACTCGTTTCTGTGCATACCATTACGGGAAAAAAGGAAGAAATTTCGTGAAGGTATTTTTCCCATTTTCACGAAGGAAAAAAGAACACGCGTTTTCTCTCCTTCTACCAGCATTATATATTTTTTGATCGATCGTGCAGCCGTGTAAGGGGAAAGAATAAGCCGTTGTATGTACTTGTACGATGAAAATATATTTTATGTTGTTGTTATGTTCGTGGCAGTGGTGTTGCATTCGCTACTCCTCTCCTCTTGTTGTTTTGTGTGTGAGCGAGAAAGAGACGCTCCCGTGTTCCTTCCCTAATAACGGGCTTCACAAATTTCGAATTATTATTCTGGATACTCCCAAAAGGCGCACCGTTACCGACACATGCTACTCTACTCTACTCACTCGCTATGGTTATTATTATTATTATTATTCTTTAGGGCTGGTTGGCTTTTTATATGCTTTTGATATGGTTACTACGCGAGTAGTGCGGCTATATACTCATTTTATTACCGAATTCGTCTAACGTACCATTATGTTTTGAATCTTCCATGTAATTTCGTCTGGCATGCTGGATAAAATGATGCATGTGTTGTTGTTGATGTTGTTGTTTTTCCTGCCACTACAAATTACCAGCATTTTCAGAGAGTTTCTGCAGCGTGTTGGGAGGTGTTTTACATAAAATACAAAATTTTACCCAATTTTCGTGTAAAATCCGGGAAACTGTCCTAATCTGCCATGGAAGATTTTGCACCCATGAAATCTCTGAAAAAGATTCACATTGGCGTCCTTCAAAAGATTTTGGAGCAAGATTCCCGGAAATGTGTTACCCGGGTTATGGAAGATTTTGCATCCATGCCACCATGTTACGTCTTCCAAAAACAAAACTCTTAGAAACGACTCACTCGTGTTGTCGTCGTTCTCCACTCGTCCTCTTTTTAATGAATGAATGAAAGTCTTTTCCAGTTTTCTGCCACAGCTCATTATATTTTAGCAGGCTGAGCTGCGCTCACAGCTTATTTTCCAAAATGAGAGAGAGAGAGAAGAAAATGGAGACAAAAGTGGAATTATAATTGTGTCAGTTGGCAGAGCAGAGCAGAAGCCCTTGGTCGTGTCATGCCACTGCATCGTACAACCCAAACCATCATCACCATCTACTCATATAATAACCATTACTACATGAACACAGCCAAAGCTATTTAAGACTACATGTTCTTAGTAGTTAGTAGAAAGCGTATATAGTCAATTATAATTACCATTTTCCCTACCAGAAAATAAAAAAATTTCGCTGATGAACAAAAAAAAGTGGAGAGAGATTTGGTGCACACACAAAGAGAGAGAAAATTTTGTGTGTGCCGCATGCTTGACTGACTTTACAAATAATTGTATCCAGACCCAAGTCTGGATTCTAGACTGCTGTTTTCTTTTGGTGAAATGACGGTTATTACAATAAAGTTTAACTGAACATTTTGCTCTCTTTCCCAAAAAGTCTCTTTTCTACACAAGACAATGAAAATGGCGTTGAAAACTCTCGGGCTCGGCAAAACTATTTTTTTTCTCTCGACTATCTCATCATTACGCTATCATCATCATTTGAAGTTGTCGTCGTCGTCGTTCTAGAGTCACAAATAAAAAAAAGAAAAGTGCGCGGCTACGACGACTACGACGACGACGACAAGAAAATACTGGGAAAAAGGCTGTTCCCTGTTCTCTTCTTCTTTTTTTTTGTTTACTTGTAAGAAAAATGAACACTGCTGCTGTACTCTTCTGAGCTGCTCATTTGGGAAAACTTTTTCACTTTCTTTGGCTCCACTCGTTTTTCTCTTTCTGTTCTCTTGAGAATCTTTTCTTTTTTCTTTTTACTGTAGCAGCTGAACGCCAGCATAGTTTTCGGCTTGAAGAAGAATAAGAAGAAGAGTGAATGGATGCGTGTGCCCAAATTTGGTCACATTGTCATAACTCTCTTGTCCCAGAAATTTTATTTTCGCTTCAGTTGGCCAACGGATAAGAAATATATAGAGTATTGTGGGAGTATTTTTTCCACATCCATTTCGGGGAAAAAAATATAGTAAATTGTTATTTTGTGGCGACAAAGACGAACAGTGGAAACTTTTATTTTTCTGGTGAAATATATTTTCCGACTTTTTATTTTATCACGTTTCCGTCTTGTAGATAAGAACATGTAACGAGAAATTTATTATCAGATATATTTTTTTGTGGTGGTGGTGCGTTCAAAGAATATGTGAGCAGCAGAGTTGATAATTTATTCCATTTTCCATTCGGCACACAGAGAGAGAGACAATATCTTGATCCGATTTGCTTTCTGTGTTTTGATTACCTTTTCTTTTTCTTGCTTGAAGTTTATAATCCTGTTTTGGATTCTTGTAAGCTGGTTTGAGAGGTTTAGAGGGTTTGATTCCAAGTATTCAGTGAAAAACACACGCACGAACGACGCATATGAAAGTTGAATCATCACGCCATGTACAATAGTAGCTTGCCCAGCAACCAAAACAAATAACAGAAAACTTTAATCACTTTTTAAAGTTTTTAATCCAAGTAATTGTTTTGTTCTTTTGTTTTGACCATATTTGCTGCTGTGGTCACGAGTAAATGTTTTTGTTGTTGACTCTGAACCTAGACACGTTTGGTGATTCTAAAGCAATTTTTTAGCGGAATTTATAATTATGATGTCTGGTGTAATTGCAAGGCAAACATATTGCATAAGCGACGTTAAAGTTTTACAAAAAAATCGATTCTCAAAGGAATTCTGAATTCTAGCAGAAAACTTGAGTCAAATGTTACGTAAAGCTAATTAAGTCTCCCGCCCGCCGAACCCAATAGCACCGGAAATGAGGGAATTCTCTTTCGTGTACAAAAACCCATAATTTTTTTTCCCGACGCGACCAAGCAGCCTTGAAAATCTAGTTCCTCCTATCATTAGTAAAATCAATATTTACAACTATTTGTTCTGTTATGTAAGCTGGAACAGGCGCATATTTTCGTTCCCAATGCACCTAAAAATTGAGTTGTTTTGTACGTGCCCCATCTCCACCTTTCAGCACGATTCTCTCTTTTGATGATATGATGTAACCCGGGAGTATTTTTTTGTCGGATTTATATTAAAAGTTTGTTTTTATTAAATATTTTTTGCGCCGCTCCTTTTTGCCACATTTTATGTAATATTTATTCACCCGTGGGACAAAATTAATAGCGACTTGGAAAGTAATAATTTGCTTTGGGATGAAAACGGAAAGGTCAGAAGGAAAGAATTATATGGAAGCTGGTGTTTTTTTCGTGAGAGAAATAAATCAGTGGGATCCCATCGGGTATATTTGGGTTCCATCTGGAAAAAATTTTGTTCAGCATTTTTCAAGGATGTTGCAAGTTATGAAACAGAACAAAAATTAAATGAATGGTTTATATAACTTGTTTACTAAAACAAGATGGCTCACGTATATTTTTAACGCCAATTCACATATATTTGAATATAGCTTATGAATAAATACAATGAATTAATATCCGTTATAATATTTCCGGCAGGGTAACAACAAAAACATGTTTTTGTAGCGAAAATAATTTTCGTGACAATGCAGCACCGGAGAAATTGGATTGAATGGTGCTCACACAAATAACAAAACAAGCTATTATGAATGCATTCGATGTATTCCGAGAAATATTTTGATACAAAACTGAACCGCACCTGTTTGAACTAATTCCATATTTAATAATAATGAATGCGATACATTTACAAAAGAAAGGTGGTAATATTTGTGTTGTCGACGTCGTCCTCGTCGACAACGTGAGCGAGAGAATTTATCTGTTTGTTTTGTCAGCTAATTCATTAGTTTTTTTGTGTTGAGGTAGAGAAAAACAAGCATATTTGATACAACGCCCTAGTTATGTTTGTTGTTGAGTTAGGTAGATATATTTGATCGATTAATGAAATGTTTTGTCATTCTTGTTGTCCTCGAAATACGTCATACGCTCGAAACAACATGTTTAGCTAAAATGCTGGAAATAGCTCCGAATTGGTTATTCTGGAATTCTACAGAATTATTCCACCAGAAATAACCGGAGATTGAAAATATACTTCAAAGATAAACCTGGTATATCCGTTTATTTAAAGAAATTTAAAACCGTAACTGTTTGTTTTACGAAACAACATTTTTTATCCGCTTTCCTTTTATAAATATCTCAAAGACATTTTCTATTTTTTTGGCCACTCGCAAAAAAAGGTTATCGTTTATCGTATTGCCTCTAAACCGCAATTTGGCATTTGATTTCCTTTTTCCCCGAAACCCAACCAAAAATATCCTTAAAAGATTCCATGTCCTTTTCTCTCTTCTTCTTCTCCTTTTCCAGATATCTCACTCAATGCAAAAAAAACCTTTCAGCAGCAAACACATTTTTTTTCTTTCTTGACTTGTTTTCTAACAAAATTACGTGTATCGGATTTCAAAGCCCTTTTTTCTCTCCACTCCACAAGAAACAATCTGGAATCTATAAAATTTGGTTAGGATAAACCTTTTAAACGGAGAGAAAAAAGACTGAAAAAAAGGATTAGATTTTTTTATTAGCATGCCATTTTTTTCGTATCACATTTCCAAATCTCTTGGAATCCATTATCCCACAAGAAAAAAAAACAAGTCGAGAGATTCTACACCGAGATGGGTTCGCGGAATTTGATTTTCTCTCCCATCTTACCTATTTTTTTAGATACAAAAATATATTCAAGTTTCGTTTTAAGAACGTCCTGTTTCAAGAAAACAAGATAAATATTTACGGGAAATAACCAACTAAAAAAGGGCAACATATTTTCTTTGCGCGTCATTCCACTTTTTGCCATTTTTGGGTGCCATTTGAACAAATTTAGCTCCGGTTGGATAAACACTCATACATATTTTTGGTTCCATTCAAAGCGACCAACTTGTTCATATTTTATGAAGGTTGATTCCAAGAATACATACGTTTGCTGCCGCTGTTGCTAACAGTTTGAGGCCAATTATTTTTAATTCAATTATCTAACTGGGAAATTACGAGGACTTGCATAAAAGAAGTAAAAGTTGGTTAGTTGTCCATCAAATCTTCACTTTTATGACGTCAAAACATTCCATAAATATATATGTAACGGCGTTACGGTAACGCCAAGCTAGAGGAATCTAGGTGACTTTTTAAAGGCCGGAGTTTATCAGTTCCGTAATTTTTATGGCTATTAACGACTTTTCAAACAATTTCGCCAATGCCACACGAAAGCTGTTAAAAGTCACTCGTCGTCGCCGTAGTCATCCAAGTCAAAACGCTAAGCTAGGAAACAGTTTACTCTTTTGCCAATAAATAGTAGCCCACTTTTTTATGATCATTTATACTACTTCCAGCACGATTATACGAGCAATTTGGAAAAAAAAGTTTTTCTGAAAACTCGTACACGAAAAACCGTTCATTTTATGACGACGATTGCCGTAAAATGCGAGTGGAAATGCCTGCACCTGCATTTCAGAAAAATAATTTCACCTTGCTTGGGCTAAACTGCTCAAATCAATACACCAACACAACTTTTTTGATACTTTTCTTTTCTGTTTCTATAATAACCGGGTTTATAACTTTTTTATGACAAACTTCACATAACATTTATATATACAAAAAAACTTATATAACGAAACACAAAATATCCCAAATTGTTTTGCTTGCAAAATGAATATAATGTTTTAGGTGGCGTCGGAATCAAGCAAAAAAATAAAATTGCAGAACAATTTTCATGGCTAAAGATTACCGTCGTCGACGTCGTCATCAAAACAATTTGATGTCGAAAATTTTTTGATACAATTTCCGAGCTTATAGGTCTGACCCACCAAAAAAATAAACACAAAATTTTCTTACATTATTTTTGCGATATAGAGAGAAGGAAAAAAGAGTAAAGAGTTTTGTCATGTCCCATAATATCATTTTGTTATTATTTCCGGTTGAATGGTTTTTCGGGCATTCTGCTGCTGCTGTTGAAAGCTTGTCGTCGTCGTAGTCGCCATCCAGATGACGACGTCGTCCATTTTTGTTTGCTTTCTGGGCTGCTTCTGGTGAAAGGAATGGAGAGAAAGGACAAGCGTATTATTTCACGGTCAAGTGATCTTCATCCTCTTCAATAATAATACTCTGGCTGTTTTGTAGAAGCTGCTACCATTACTATAATGGTTTTTCTGGGAGAACGGTTTCAAACATCAAAAAGCTATCAGAAACACTTGTCATTCTGGCTGGCTGAAAGAGAGAGAGTGGCTAAGGCCATGCCACCTAATCTAATTACCCTTTTTCTCATGTTACGCAACTTAAAAGCATGCTGGCGAAAAAAATGAGAATAAGAGACTCTCTCTCCCTCTCTTTCTCCACCTATATCCGCATTTATTATTATTATGGGCACACAGCGATAGCGATAACATCAAAGAAGAATGGTTATTACAGCAACCAACACAGCTAAAGCTTTAGCAAAAAATAGTGAAAGCTTTTGTTAGACCTGAACGCCGTTGTCATCGAAAAAAAGAGAGAGGGTGGATTTAAGAAGCTTGCAAAAATATATAATATTGTATGATGGAGATAATCCTCACAGAGAGGAAAACGAAAGTAGAAAGAAAACAGCGTGTGATCTTGTCCCGAAATATAAAATACTCTGGCAAAAAAGGATTATGGCTTAGAAAAATATAACTCTGGGAATCACTTGGAAACATGCGAGGAAAGACGCCGAAGAACGACAACGACTACTCATCTTTTCGGTTTTCTTCCTTTTTTGAGATTAGCCCGGGAGTTCCGAAAAAAAATTTTCAAGATGCTTTATTTTCCTGCTCAAAAGTCCATTGAACTTTATAGTTAGGCAGAAAGGTTGATAGATTGTTGAAAAACATGAACGACGAAAACGACGATGAAAAATATTTTCTTTTCTGCATACCGTCGAGCTACACTGATTTTTGTTAGGTATGTTGAAAGTAGTTGATGTCGTTGGCTCTCTAATCACCAGCATCTTTAATTTCCTGTCGGCACCTCTTAAAAAGCATATCTCGAGTGGCTTTCAACCCAAACATGTATAAAATGTGTACTTGCTTCTTATCTGGATCCATACTGAATTTTAATGCGAAGTTTCTAAATGGAAAACTTAATCTAAAAATTTGCGTCTTTTTATATATTTTCCGCCTGAAGACAAAAATAGGAAGGAATAAAAAATCATTCTTCAAACTTTTTTTATTTTCTTGATGATGGCAGCAAACATGCTCATAAATTTTCCGTTTAGAACAATAGCCAATTAACGTGGTTCGTAAGACCAAAAAAATTGATCTCTTGATAGCACTTAAAACTTAACTGAAGCAAATAAATATATTTCTTGAATGGATTGCTAGTTAGTATAAAGAATATAATGCGCTTATATAAAGTATTTGGCAACAAACAGCAACAAGGAAATGTTTTTGACCTCATCATTGAAGCATTTAGCAACTGCCAATTATATTTTCCGGTTTTCTAAAAACCACAGCTTCCACCACGAAAAAACAAAAGCCTCTTCAAAACTATTTCCTCAAAATAGGAAGTAAAATGTAGTCAAGAGATATATTTTTGGAGAGAAGAGAGTCCAGAGAGAAGGAAGGATGGAAAATGTCCGGCTAATTGCTTAATTCTTCTCCAGAGAACGCTAAAAACAAGCTCACTCAATAACAAAAAAACATAGACAATATAAAACGCACAAAAAACAACTCTCTTTTCAACTGGAGCTCAAGCGTGTTTAGAAACTCAAGTCTCGAGAAGAAGTAAAGCATCTTGGGTTTGAGAGTGTGTGAGTGAGTGAGTAGAATGTATTACCATGAATAAGTAATTAAATGACAGGCCATAAAGATTCCATTCACATTTCATTTTCATGACTACTTCTCGTTCTCTTCCAGAAACAAAAGCAGAAACAAGAAACATAACAGCGACCAAGGCAAACAAGAACATATACCCGGGTAGCACGGGGAAATCCGAGATCCAGCCACTCTCTAGCAAGCTACTATACCCGTTTTAAGCTCAGTGTTCTTTTCGCCTCGCACCCGAGCACTCGTTCTACCGTGCTCGTCTCTCTGTTTCCATCGCTTTTCTAGCTTTTCGATACATTTTCCATCTGGAAAAAAAGAAAATTGGATTTTTCGTCGTCGTGGTTCTTCTTTTTTTTCTCGATCGATTCCTTCTCCGGTGTAAATAAAACCGAAATACTATATACACACAACAAGAGCTTACAAATATTACCCAATATTACATTGAAAAAAATCCAATTTTCTACTTGGGCTCCAAAAAATTTCCAAGTCTACAAAATTCCAAACGCCGTTGAGACTATACACAAGTTCATTGTTCTCCTTTTTTTTGGTCCAAAAAAGAAAAAGTGATTTGTGAATTTTTTAGTGAAAACTAAGCGGAGCGGAAAACACATGTGGCTAGTTTCGTTTGCCAAAAAAAATCGGTATGAAAATTCAATTTAGTCTGCAGTCGTGTATCCGCAGCCAAGAAGATTAAATTTGACAAAAAAAATCGACCCGTTTTTTTCTATCCTTTTTTCCTCTTTCAATATGTCCAGAGTTTTGGTGGTGGTGGTGGTTTATTTTACAATTGTTTTGGAATGGCTTTGACATGAATTGGTTTAACACCGTTTACATTTTTTTCTGGCTTGTGTATTTTTTATAACAGATTGGTTGCCATGCTGACCTCTGGACCTCGATAAAAAAAGGAACATGCTGTTTATTGGATAAAAGTATAAAAACGTGTGAAAATATTTTTTGTGTGTGTCTGTGCTCGTGTTTAAAAAAAAGGTCAGATTGCGAAAAGTGAGCGTAATCAATTTTTTGGATGTGAAAAAATAAATCTACCAAAGAAAAAGACAACAAGATGCTGTCGTCATTGAGCTTGTGTCGATGCTGTCGTTGTTGTGAAAGTTTTGGTGTCTTTTACGTCGACTGAAAAAAAAAATCGGTGACATTTTTTTTCGGGTTAAATAAATTTTTTTGGCAAAGTAAAACATGGAAGGACGTAGCGGCGGCGGCGGCAGTGGCTTTGGAGTGATGATGATGAACGAGTGGATATTCCGGAGTGTCCTCAGCTTCCTTTTCTATACCGGCACGCTGCTTCCTAGTCAAACTTTTGGAATTGGAGACACACGTAAGATGAATATATTTTGTAACAAAATAAAAAAAAAGTTTTGTAAGGTTTTTATTCTGTTTTGTTGAAAAATAGTTTTTGCGTCGATTGTGCGTCGTGTAAGAAATTCTAAACAGGCAAATATTTCAAGAATCTATTTATTTATTTTGGCTCGATTAGAATTCAATACCGTGCTTCAATAAGCATTCGTTACCGTAATTTCCCGAAATTCAATTTTCGCCAAAAAAAGTTTTTTCTTTTTTTTCCCGGAATTCGTATTTTCTTCCAGAATTGCTTAAACACAAATGGTCACTTTTTTCTGCTATTAATCAAGGCAGACAGCAAAAAGATGGTTTCACGTCGTCGTCCACGCCGAGTCCGTTAATTTTCAGAAAACGGCTGTCAACTCAATCAAGTAACCAGAAAGAGAGAGCCTCTTATGTTCCCTTGTTTCCTCTCTTTTGTTTACCCACTTGAGTCTTCAACTCGAGAGAGTATTTTTGGGGGCACTTTGCGCAAATGAGACTTTTGTTTGCCCACTTGAGCGAGACAAAATAAAAATTGTAGACCAAAGTGCTCCGATTACAAGATCATTTTATTTCGCGCGCACACACACACAAAATGAAAACGTTTCAGCAAACATAATGAAAAAGAGGACGAACGACGTTACAGTAAACAGATATATTAATTAATGGCGTGCGTGCAGAGTCTTCCGGGAAGTATATTCCCCAACCACACATTTCCGGGTAATGGAAGTATCCCATATATATTTTAAACAGGACAGTAAACCTTTTTGTAGACGTCTTGGGAAAATGAAAACATGTCCATGTCCAGTAAAATTAATATTTGATAATGGCGCAAATTAAGTTGCTACTATTGGCAGTGCCGTCACTATCAAAAGGACTACACACTCTACAAAACTAAATGTATTATTTACAGAGAAAAGGCTACAAACATTTTAGCAATAAAGCACACATGCTGCTACTCTGCTTCCTTGCTGCTGTCTCCTAAACAAAAAAGGTGGGAAAATATAGTTTCTTCTGGAGAAAAGAGCCCGGGTTGCTTTCTAGCCATATGAGTGTTCATTCTCATTCTGTTTGTGCTCCCAACTAATTCATCACTTTCTCTCTCTCTCTCCAGATAAAAGCAAGCACAAATACTCTCTCCAGGTTCTACTTTTCCTTCTTCTTCTCCATAGCTTTTATTCCACCTTTTATAGACAGAGCACATAAAAAGAACATGACAAGCCAGTGGCACGCGGAAAATTGATGGCATAACATCATAATAGCTGGCTATATTGCCACCAAAAATTTTAGGAGTCCGTTGTGCATAAAGAATGAGCACACACATACACACACAGAGAGAAGGAGTAAATGAGAATGGCAAAATAAAAAGTATATGTAGACGAGCTGCTCTACGAAAATGACTCCTTTTCCTTAATGTGGTGGAAATACATATGCAAACATTATTACACATTTTTTGGGGGCTCTCTCTCTCTCCTGATGCTCGTTTTCCACACGTCTTATCGCTTTAAGGAACACACGTAGCCTCACTTTCTAGAGCCTTTTCTTTTTTCACTAGTTGAGTGATTACCTTGCTCACATTTGGTTCATAAGTATATGTATTATGAGAGCACATACACACATTTATTTTTTGTAACAATTTTTCTTTCTTAAAAGTCATTCGTGCATACCATTATACCGTCTTCTTATATTTTCCTTGGGCATTTTGCACACACATACACAGGAGAGCGCAGAGTTTTGATCGATCATCGACATCACCTTCAAAGAGAGAAAATGTGTAAGTTGAGAGGAGAGATGGAGAGAAAGTGTAGAAGCTCGTGTTGGAGCTTATGTTTCGACACGCTAATAACCCGCTTCACAAATTTTTTAGCCGAGATAATAATGGTTAGTTGTGGAAAACATATATGTAGCGAGTTATAAAAATATGTATAATATCATATTCGTGACATGCTTTGAAGCTTAGGTAGCTACTACCTTTTTATTATTTCAGGGTTATTATTTTCTCTCTGAAACAGTTTTGACTGATGGCCTGGCTCTCTATTAAATATGCAAACATTAAATGAAATAAAGTAGTCCACACACACATGTGTTTTTGTTTCGTTGGTAATGTTTTTGGGTGCAATTTGGGGCTAACATGTGTTTCGCCAGTTGGCTCAAATTACCTGAGCCGTTATTTGGTGTAAAACAATATTACTTCTAAATTACATTAGAAATCCGGGTAAATTGTGCACCTGGGTATCCGGAAGATTTTGCATCCATGCCATATTTAACTCTCTATGTGTTTATTTTGCCAAAAATTTTGTGAAAATGCACGGGAAATAAATGGCAAACGGCAACAAAGTAATTATAGTTTTAATGGAAATTGCTGCAGCAGCGACGGCACCAGGAAAAACAGTGCCAATTGACAGCAACGAGTCATCATCATCATCATCGCCATTAGCACTGTTGTCATAACCATTACAGATAAAAGGGAGTCAATTATAATTACGTTTTAACTGTCTCTCTGTGACTGTAACAGAGACGGAGAGTGAGTTCTCTCTCCTCATGCAAAACTCGAGTCACGTAAAACATGAAGGCAGAAAAATTTAAATGAGTACCGTCGCCGTCGTATTCGTCCTCGTTCACAAAGATAATTAAACTGTGAAAATAAAAGTTGAATGATACAAACGCGCGACGCGACATGACAATAGCGGGACACAAAAAAAGGTCGTTTCCAAACACAAATGCAAAGTTGATTCAATTCTTTTTTTGTTTTGTGTCGTCGTCCAAGTCGTCGACGTTGTTACTTTACTCATTTAAACAAAAAAATAAAGTTTGTTAGTTTCTTTCTCTCAATTTCAAAAGAAAAAAAAACTTGTCATTATATTTAAAGAGTTGTGATGGGGAAAACCGAGAGGAATAACTTTTCTTCAAAGGGAAGTGAACTTTCTCAGTTCATTTTCTCAGCTTGTGGTATAGAATTCCTAAATAATATTTTTGGAGTTTCCAAAAATTTCATATTCAGAATATATATTTTCTGATTGGTTGGAATTACGCAAAAAATTATAATGAGATATCATGTTCCTTGTGGTCAAATTACAAGCATATATTTCCACCTCATCTTCGTCTCCACCCACGCAATTCACTTTCATCGAAGCTATTTTTGTTCCCTTTCGTTCAATTAGGCGACTAGTCAGCCAGTTATCCTCAAAAAAATATTAATCGTGCGTATCAGGATTACCGGAAATATACCAGCCTATATTGAGCTTCTCTACGACTACATGAATGCATGCTTTTACGGCATATTTTCTTGGTAACACGATCCAATTTTCTACGCATTTAAATTGCTAATGTAATTCTCCCTTTCTTTAGACGCAAATACTCACTCGGTTTTATGTTTCATTATAATTTTCCTTTCTCTCTATCCGTTAATCCCGGGCCCTAAAAATAAGAAACAAAAGAAGCTAGAATAAAAGTTGACTTTCTAAATATATACAAGTAAAATGAAAACTTTTTTGGGTGCGTGGTGGTAGCGGTGGTTGGTATTAATGGCTTTGGATACGGCTTAATGCACCCATGCTCTCTCTACCTCTCTCTCCCTCCCAACTTGTTTCATACATTTTTAGTATCGCTTCACACGCAAACACGCGACTATAAGTAAAATTGCTGTTGTGCATTTGATGCCCAACTTGGGCAGCCCAAGTTGATTACCAAAAATTTTCAAGTAAAATGAGCCATAAGAAATAATAAAAAAGTATGATCCATTCCATATGAGGACAAACAGGGAGAACATTTTTGAATGGAATTTTGTTTCCAGTTCAACTATTTGCAGAGTTACAAGGTCGCCCTTGAGATTTCTATCTCAACTCGAACAATTGAAATGCAACCGCCGGAAAAGCGCATAAAAATAGATATATTTCTTGTTCCAAAATCAGGATTATTTCTAAATACATGCCTACTTGGTTTTTCAATTAAGAACCAACTTGAATACAATTTCTTGAAATTGTGTTCAAGAAAAAAGTAGGGACGGGTTAAAAAAAGTTTTCACTTTTTTTTGGTGTGCACACCTGTGTTCCTAATTCCTATTGAGTCAGTGGTGCACCGGGAGACGTCTGTAGTAAGTGGTTATATGAATGTATATGTATTTTGGTGGCATGGTGCCAAAAAATATGCTGAACAATATATCCATTTATTATCATCATCTTCATTTTGATGGGAAATTTATTATCCGTCTCTACAGACCTACCAAAAAGTTTTGGAACGTACCACCACCAGCCTCCATGCCTCCAATTCCTCGCCTTGTTCCCATTGTTCAACATTTTCCCCATCTGCATTGCATATAGGTATACAGCAGCTTACAAGTGTACCCATAAACATGATGATCATCATAATATTATGGCCATTGTAACGATATGGTTGTTATCTTCTTGTTCGCCACCACTATTTGTTTCACTTTTTGTGTTACACAAGTCGTGTCTCGCTCGCTCCCCCCAAAAAAATCCTTATCGACTCACAAGCTCTCTCGCACGAGCTCTTTATGTCACTTGCATTCAAGTCGTGTTTCTTGTGTGCGTTCCTCTTGAATGAATGCAGCAGGATATTCTTAGAAAGTGGAAAGAAAAAGAGCATTGCTCCTGTTTTCTTTTGTAATATTTTATTCATCTTGAAACAGAGCTCAGGAGAGAGAGAGAGAGAGAGTAAGAGAGAGCAGCAGTGGCTCGCTAATGGAATGGTAAAAAATGTAAAAAGGTGACTCTCGTGTGGAGTGAGTCAACGCTCTCTCTTTCAGCTTGCTTGCATATATATACCTTGTATACAGCACAGCACACGGGTAAAAGAAGGGGAAACTAGAAAGGAAAGTAGAAACAGTTTGTTCATAAATCATTCAAAATATTACCGGAGTAAAGGAGAGAGAGGAAGGGGAAAAAATTGTAGAGGAGGAGAGAGAAAATTATAATGAAGTAGTTTTTCTTATGGAAAATGTATATTCTTGCTGCTTACTAAACTATGCTCTCATTCAATTCGTCGTTCTACGCACGTTTTAAATGACGCTATAAAAAAACTAAGCATGGTTACATAAAATATTATTCTGAGCAACCATGACGACGATATTGGTTGTTATAGATTTTGTAAAGATGATTAAACTTAACGGCGTATTTGTTTTATAATTGCAGATTTGTGCGGAAGTCCGCTGGGCATGGAAAGCGGCGAGATTCCGAACGGTGCGCTGAGTGCGAGCTCGTATTACGTCAAAAACGTTGGACCACATACAGCCAGGTAACCAAAAACTAAATAAACTGAAAAAAAATATGTGTTGAATTTTTTAGTCGAAAATTTCTGAAGAATACGTGAGATTTCCAAACCAATTTTGTGTAAAGGAACGCATTAGGGAAAATCGGCGCAACGTTTTAAGGAAATGAAAAAAAAGGCTTTCAGGCTTCACTAATGTCGCTTGACTCCAAAAGTTTGACCTTTCAACGCAAAATCTCTACAATGCTTTCTTCGTCTCTCCTCTGATTATTTTGAAAGGCTTTGAATTGCAAACTTGAAAAGTGAAAAGGAAACACACAACTCTCAAGCCACACAAAAAATATCCTTGAATTGCATCCGCCTCAACAGAAAAACGAAATAAAGATCAGAGAAACATTTTTACTCTCTTCTTTCTCTCCTTCAAGTTGTAATGGTCCAAAAAAAATGAAACGCGGCGCGTCATTTTCTGCTCCTTTTCTTCTGTTGTCGATATGATGCAACTTTTACAGCCAGTTCCCTTTTCATTTCATTCATTCTGTTGAATCTTCTAAAAGTTTTCTCCCTTTTTTTCCAACCCTAATCGATCCGGGCATCATTCCATTCCGCCACCACCGTGCCAAATGACATGAAATGGATTTCTGAGTGAGTAACAGGGTAATGGCTAGTGTATTAAAGCTCTCCTTTCTCCCCCATCATCGCATACATAAGCATACATGGCAATTTCTGTTTCAAAAAACCACAAGAAAGAATATAAAAAAATATTCCCTTCCTTTTATTTTCCACGTGACGACTTAGATCATGGGCTCACTCCCTTCCAGACAAACTTGATATCAAAATAAAATATAATGATGGCAGCATGGAATGTATTTTTTGAGAAGCTTAAAAAGAAAATGAATGGATGCATTTGCTAGACTTAGAATTTCCAAAATATTTTGCCCTTTCGGCATTCAAGCTATGCATACGTCCATCTTCCATCTCTCAAATCCGCTTAAAAGCTTTATGCTTAGAAAGCATTTTCACCAAGGTTATGTGACTTTTGTGTGACCAGGCTGCTCATTAGGCAAGGTAGAAAACATCAAACCGAGGCTGTAAATCAGTCAGGGTAGCACTCTACTGCCATTTCCGGGAACTTCACTCACTCTGTTCCGTAAAGCGAAAGTAAACACGCTTGGCTTGTCAAAAAAAATCTGTGTGACGGTTTAGGTCTACGGCTCTCTCAAGATAAAGTGGGCGAGTGAGAGGCAAGTGAATTACGTAATGGTCAAATTAGCATAATAAATTACATCGCATTTCCCATCTCTCCATTCACGTTGGCGTCTATAGGGTTGAGTGTCATTATGTTGCCATCGCGAACCCAAAATCTTTCCAAATATACAGATATCTGGTAACCAGAATCTATTACTGTTTAGATTACAGAATCCCGGGTGTTAGGGTAGTTGGTTGGGAATATTTTGGATGCCCGTCCAAATGTTCATGTAAATGACCCAACATATCCCGTTCACCTCCTGATTACCACCTGAGCCCACTTTTCCCAACAAATAATGACCTTTTCTCTCTCTCTCCCGTCATTCGCCTGCAATAACGACCCACCATTACATTTCATTCTGGAGTGGAGTGCGAGGTAATAAAAAACGGGCCATAAAAGGGCGTGATTGCCATCATCAACCAACCTCACATCCATTACCTGTAATAAAGCTATAATCTTTAAGAAAAGAAAAAACGTTTCACTGCCTTCGCATTCCAGGCTCAAATTTTTGCTTCCGGAAGTAGCCCAAAAAATATATATACATACCCATTCGAAATGGTTTTTATGGCGACATGTACACATATTTTTTGGAATATTTTTTTTATAAATTTCCAGACTGAATCGCGACACACAGGGCGGCGCATGGTGCCCCAAAGAGCCGATAAGCGTCGGCGTTCACGAGTGGCTCCAAGTCAGCCTCAACTCGACACATCTCCTGAGCGGCGTCCAAATGCAGGGCCGTTTTAGCAACGGCTTGGGTCAAGAGTACGCCGAGGAATTCCAGCTGGAATACTGGCGCGAGGGGTTCACCAGCTGGAGAAAGTATTTCAAATACGACGGCAAATCCGTGTTTCCGGGCAACACGGACACGAGCACCGTCGTCACGACGAAACTGCGACCGCCCCTGTTTGCAGAGAAGGTGCGCTTTGTGCCCCATTCCGCGCATCGCCGCGTGGTCTGTCTGAGAGTGGAGCTTTTGGGATGTCCCTCGCCACTTGGCGGAGTGGTCCAGTATTCGGGGGAACAAGGGGACGGATTCTCGGAGGGGATCAGTCTCAGAGACGAGACTTATGATGGGGAGGGGAGCAAGTGGGATAGGAGTGTGGTGATCCCAGGGGAGGGACCGGGAGGGGAAGACGACACGCAGATTATCTTCTCGTCATCGGATGGTGGGGATCAAGGTGAAAGTGGGGACGAGACGCAGAGTGAACAGGAGAGCGTGAGCAATGCGAGTAGTGAAAGTGGTGGTGCTGTGGGGGTGCTGGTGACTGAAAAGACGAGTACGACGACTACAGAGGAGCCTGTGAGGCCTCGGGAGAGATTGTCGGGGGGTCTGGGGCAGCTGACGGATAAAATTGAGGGGGCCAATAGTTTCACCATGGATATTGGATATGGCTTAGGTAAGCAGGAATATATACCGGAAGTGATTTTGTAAGCCGGAAATGGAGAAAGTAAGTTTGTTGTTCTATTTTGTGATTTTGTTTTAAAAGGAAACGGATGGGTTGGATGGAGACGACGACCCACAGAAAAAGACTGGATAGAACTCATATTCGAGTTTGACGCCGTGCGCGTATTCTCCCACGTCGACATATTCTCAAACAACTATCCCAGCAAAGGCGTTCAATACTTTTCCCGGTGCATGGCCCACTTTAGTGTTGGCGGAGTCCACTTTAATGGTCAACAAATTCTGAATCACATTCCCCCAACAATTGGCACAGATCTCAGCCAAGAGCAGAGCAGAAATCTCACCATCCCTCTTGAAGACCGAGTCGGAAAATTCCTTAAACTCCAGCTTTTCTACAGAAGCCAGTGGATACTGTTGGGCGAGCTCTACTTTCACTCTGAAATCTTTGAAGGTAACTGGACCGCAGAAGAAGATGGCGGTCCTAGCGACATGGACTTTGCGGTAGACACCCAAGCGCCACTAGAAATTGGCGATTTGGATGGCTCCATGGTGGAAACAGTCGTGGGCATCCTGACAGGTTTGATCCTCCTTTCCGGCGTAGTCGCCGGAGTGGTCATCTGTCTCCGGAAAAACGGGAGCTCTATCCGCTCCGCATTCCAGTTTCACTCCAGCACCGGCGACGGCGGCACAGGAATAACGTTTCCGTTTCCCTGGCGACACAGCTGGAACACTGTTCCCACTCACATTGTCACTCAGAGCAATCCCGCGACAGAAGGTGTCAAGGATCTCCTATTAACGCTGACGCCCATGACCAACGCCAACAACGGCGACGCTCACATGAATCCTCATCATCATCACCACTTATATGTGGACGGCCCAAATAATGTCAATCCCGCAGCGGCTCTCATTCTCAACGGCGGCGTTGGAGGTATTCCCAAGGTGCATAATAATTTACGGGATAACCAATCCGTTTCTCCACCCCCGTATACTGCAAATGGACCAGTGGTCACCAGTACCGGGTCCGGATTGGTTACGGCAGCAGGCGGGGGCGGCCATACACTTGGCAAGAACAATCATCATAACAATCAAATTAGTGGACTCAAATTTCAAGGTAAGCATATATTTTCTATACAATTCCGGGATAAGGGTCACCTGGGTAATTGAAATATTTTACACACCCGGATATTTTGTTTATTTTTTTGTGTAGGATCTCATTATAATAATTATGGAACCACAACAAAAGGTGTGGACAGCGCAAGTAGTACGAGCGGTTGCTATAGCAACAACGCGAGCAGCACAAGCAGCAACATTGCCCCAGCAACAATTTCCGAAGCCCCGCATCACCACCACCGAAATCCCAGCCCCAACAAAATGACGCTCCGCTCCAATCAACTCTGCGATGGCGGCGGTGAAGACGACAGCTGGCTCGCCGAGGACAACAGCCTACAAGAAGGTCTCCCCACAACACTCCGAACTTCATCCTCCACGCGACACCGTCGCGGCAAGGTGGCCACCCAATCCTGGAACGTGACCTTTGAGGGCACTGGCCGACCCGCCCGAAGCCAGCGGGGTCACGCCGTCACGGACGTGAGTCTCCGGCAACTAAGACTGATTGAGAATCTGGGCTCGTGCGTGCACGGGCAAGTGCATCTGTACGACTTTGAGGGCGAGATTGAAAGTCACGAGGGCACGCTCCACCAAAACTGTCGCCTAATTTGCAAGACAATCAAGAGTCTGTCGGAAATACGGCTCCTGGGCGTGCTGGACCACGAGCACGTGCTCCAAATGATTTGCGTGTGCACCGAGCTCAAGAAGCCGATACTAGCCATGTACCCCGCACCAGAGTGTGGGGATCTCTGCAGCTTTCTAAGTCGCCTGACAAACACGCCCAGTCTCGGATGGCTGCTGAGCGTGGCAGCCCAAATCGCGAGTGGAATGAACTACCTCGAAAGTTTGAATCTTGTCCACCGCGACCTCGCTGCTCGAAACTGTCTGGTAGAACGCGAGGGGTCGATAAGAATCGCGGATCTGGCCATGGCTTGCGAGCAGTATCGCGACGACTACAGCCATACGGCCACGGGTCTCGCACCACTTAGATGGTGGTCATGGGAAAGCATCCTGAGCGGCTCGTTCAACCTACAAAGCAGTGTCTGGAGCTTTGGGGTCACTCTCTGGGAAATACTGACCTTGTGTCGCCAGAAGCCGCTTCATCATATCGCTGACCATCAGTTGACGACTCTGGCGGAGAAATACGGGGAAAGTGCTACGGTGGACCAGGTCTGGTTGCCTAAACCGCTGCTGAGCCCGCCCGAAATCTTTGAGCTGATGCGGGAGTGCTGGAGAAAGGACAGAGAGGAGCGGCCAACGTTTCAGAATATTCATTTGTTCCTGGAGCAAAAGTGCAACAGTGCGCCTCCCATTTACCATGCAAATACCTAAAATGTTTCTAAAATTCCCCGATTTTTCATTTCCTTGTGCCGCCTCTCGATTGTGTATTTTTCTACCTTTCTACATAAAAAAATGTTAACCCTGTGAAAAATAATATCAAATTTTTTCAGTCACCAAAATATACGTACGTATTTACGCTTGTGTAAAATCAAAACATAAAATAAAATGGAACCGTGCTCTTTAACATGTGTGTATTTATAATATATGGTCTGGCGAAAGGAAATAAAAAATGTGAACAAAAATTCTTTATAACAAAAAATTATTTCGTATCGTCGCGACGACATTTCATTTTTTTAAATCCATGACGGAATTTTATCTACCCGGAAATATTTTGAGCAACGACGTCGAAGTCGAGCAGGTTCCAAAAACCGCAAAACCCGGGTAAACCTCACAACGGCGGTGACATCCAGCAGAGTAGCAACCGCATAGAGAGAAGGAGAACATCCGTGCATACAGATTAGTTTTTGGATACAGCTAATTTCAGAAAAGGTATGCGGACGGCATACTCTCATGAAAATATTATACAAGATTGGATTTGTCGTCGTCGACATCGTCATCTCCCTACACGCTTTGCTCCTGTATGGCTGTTCAAAAATCTTTTTGATCTTAATGAGATTCCAAAAACCTATGCTCAAACCCAAAATCAAATGAGCTGTCGGAGTAGTAGTGGTGGCGTGGCGCGCGAGGCGGTAGCAGCAACCTTTGCATTCATAATGAGCCCAGGAGATTGTTGATAGGAGTGTAGATGCTCTCGTGTGCACATTATTATAGGCTGAGGAAAAAAATGCTAAAAAAATTTGATCTGATATGGAATGTCAATATGGTTTAAAGATTTTATGAAAGTCGGGCATGCAAAATCTTACCATACTCCAATAGCTCCCGTTTTCCGAAATATTTGGAAAGTTAGTATCGAAATATCATGTGTATAGAATAAAATGCAGAGAAAGTTCATTGGAGATCTGAAAACCAATAATTTGCTATATTTTAAGCGTTTTATTTTCTTTCAAATATTTTGTCCTGGTTTTCTGCTCGGATCACGCAAAGTTCACCAATTGATCATTCTTGAAGGTTGTTTCGACGCCGTAATTGCGGGTTGCCGATAAATCCAAAATTAGCACGGCCACTCCCACGACCTCGTATTATACATTTTATTGGATTAATACCCGTTTTTACACATTTCGCTATTTACATATTTCTCACATTTTATTTGGAGAAAGTGGATATTCTTTTATAATTATCGATATCCCAGGCCTATGGTTATAGGAAATATCCCGGGTAAGCAGATGGAAATATTTGACAAAGAATCTCCAGACACGTTTAATTTTTTTTCACAAAAGCCACGAATGTCAAGTAATCAAAAAACATGTTCCTTTTTTTGTCCAACAAAAAATTCCGAGACATAGACAGCGACAAAGCTGCGTATACAAACTCAACTCCAAAAATAATACATATTCCATTAAAAAATATATGTGAACTGTCTGAGACGAAACGATTGCGTGTCCCTGGTTTCATATTACCCATTTTCTTTCGTCTTTCGGTGGCTCTTTGACTCATTTCCACCAGACCAAAAGAAAAACTCAATGTTTAATAAGCTTCTATATGCTGGCTGAAGAGAGAAGAATAAAAAAAGTAACAAAACAACAAAACGCCACACGAGAAAGAGAGAGAGAAAAGGGATTAGAAAAATATAAAAAGGAGAAAAGGCGAAAAAAATTGGTTCGTGTTACGTGGCTATAAATAGTATGAAAAGTAAAACTTGTGAAATTGAGGAGGAAAAAGGAAACGTGAGAGAAAAAGGGGGAAAAGGCGGCAGGGGACACATTTCGTGTGCATTCATTCATTCAGGCAGTCACCATGAGCCCCATTCACAATCTATATAAGTAAGCTTGATGGAGAAAAAGTGAAATGGAAGGGAAAGTTTTTATATATTTTTTTTCTAGCAACGACCACGACGACGACGGAAGTGTCCTGTGTCCACTCTTTCCACTGGACTGACCAAAAGAACTCTGAGAGAACAGCTCAGCTTTGTATACATTTATTTTCTGTCGAAAGCGCAACAAAATATCTTCTCGAGTTTCACCGCTCGACGTTGAACAAATGCGACGACAATTTGTGGTGAGGATATTTTGGTATATACGCTACGCTCTACACATTACTCAAGTTACTTCAGGCCATTTACTATTTTTTTCAGTGGATACACGCCGACGAAAATTGGTTGTGGGAGAGATTAACGCTCATGTCAACCTCTCTAAATAAAAATCCTGTTTTTGTACACGTTTTTTTTTCTCAAGCTGTGGGCAATAATCCGTCCGGCGTCGATGGGATTGTATGGTGACCATATCGAAAAAAATAATAATGCTTCATCTTCTCTCGTTTCATTTTTTGAGGCGATAACTTGCTTCTGCAAAATAAGTAAGGTCAGGTTTTTTTTATTCTGAGAACAAACAGTTTATTTCGATAAAAACGGGAGAAATGACCGGAAGTATAAAACCATTCAAGTTGGTCATAAAAAGTATCAAAAATGGAATAAATATGGTAACGTGAGCTGAAATAATATTGGTTTTTACTTTTGTTATCTCGGATATTTTAATGGTCTAGGTGCACACGACAATAAAATGGCTTTATTGATCGTTTGCTTTAGTTTGATTGCATTTCAAGCCGTAGAGAACATTTCAGAAGGTTTAGTAGCGAATTTTATTTCCGGTGTATTTTAACGTCTTTTATGACATTGTTCTTGATTGTACAGCTGATTTGTTACGTTAATAAATTGCGATGATAAAAGCTGCTCAGAAATAGCCGAGGTCACATAGAATGTTATTTACCTTTCTCTGCAAAACCATTTCCTTGTTTGTCTTTGGATTGTTGTACCTGCTATCACGTGATACATTTTGCTCTAAATATAATAACTCATAATGTCGTAACCCGTTTTTATATCTTGACGTAATTCGTGCATTTCAGAGGTCACTTGAAATACAAAACGTATTCATCAAAAAACTCGCATTCAAATATATAGATCAAATGAAACCAGCAATTATTCTTTCCAAGGACGTCGTATTTGGGAATTTGGTTGAATTTTCATGCCGTTTAGTTTTACTTTCAACAAAATCCTTTTTTTATTAAAGTGACACAGTCGACCGTGAGATTTTGAGCTGAGCTCTTGGTCCGTACTTCCGCCTTCTACTTTTCACAGTTTTCCCCACTACATATTTAATTAGGCCTCAGGTGATACTCGGCAAAATTCCCACACCGCATCCACCCAACATCAAACCTACCTTTTGCGTCGTCCACCAAGTGAAAGCACAGAAAGCTCTGCACTTGTTAAGCCCATCGTTTCTAACTACTGCCACCACGACATTAAGGAAGTAGCATCGTTTACACGATTACTACAGCAATTAGCAGCACAGCTCTCCATAAACGAGATAGGTATAAGGTAGGTGGATAGTTTAAAGTAGGAAAATTATTGCGGTGGTTTGTAGAGAATAGTTTTGCCGAGTACTTATGGATGGTTTTAGTGGTTTTGGCCACGGATTTTGAGCTAATCTTTCTCTCCTGTAGTCTCTGTCGTCGGCTTTCAAAGAGAGTTGATCACCCGGGGCACTTTTTTGTCAAGCTGGATGATATTGAGGTCGGGTATCCATCCATCCATCCACCATACTCCCAACCTCTGAAAATCTCTTTCAAAAACTTTTTCACCCTGTTTTAGGAAAACCTGAAGAGCACACAAGCCAGAGATCTCTCTCAACGTTCAACATACCGGAATATATTCTTTTTTTATATATAACAGTTTGCTAGAGAGAAAGAGAGCAGACCACAAAAACCTCGACATTTAAAACGGCAGTCATGCATACCAAGTAAGCCTGAGGAAAAGGAGCAGAAAAGCAGCAAAAAACTTTTTTGTCAAAAAATATCCAGTCAATAGGGAAGGTAGAGAGAAAAAGTAGAATAAAAAAATTGTCTCTCTCTCTAGCTTTTAATGAGATTCCAAAATCTCAACGGAGAGAGAGAGAGTTGTCGTGTGCTCCATGTAAATGAGCTTGGCTAAAGCACCCACCCGCATTTTAATGAGAGCTTGTCGTCCTTTTCCATGTGGACCATTCAAAAATGCAGAAAATGGATCTTTAGCTTTTGGTGGAGTATGCATTTTTAAACACATTTTTGTTTACTGTTAATATTCGTTATCGTTTAGCGGTATGGTCGAACATATGCCACGAAATTATCTGATAATGGATCAAATTTATATACGGCGTAAAAGTATTGCTTACTTTTGATTTGTTTTTATCATTTTAATAAAAAAATTCTAAACAAAAGCAACCGCCTTCAGCGAATAGATTAAAAGTCATCCATCAAAACGATTTGACAAAACGAAGTGTACTGACCTAGTTTTGGACACGAAAAAATTAAATTCGTTCAGAATTTTTCACACCTTGCTGCCATATCTAATTAGCGCAACAAGAAAACATGTTTATCTGTCATCCTTCATTCAGTGACTATTTTCGAATTTACAACTGGATGGAATTTAAATTCATCAATCTGCACAAGTTTTTTGTACTCGTTTCGCGCAACGTGTTTCCATTCATTACATCAACCGATATTAATATTTGATAGGGACACAAAATTAAGTTGTAAGTTTTGTTACACTAGAGAAACATTAGTAATTCATCTACAAGCTCTGTGGCGTTGAACTCATTCTTCTTTTATCTCAAAAGGACCACGGAATATTTTTCCACTCATTCATTCGCACTCTCTGTTTGCGCGCACCAGAAGCAAATTCATCACTTTTCTCTTGTTCCGATAACAAAAAAAATATAACCCACTGGCTTTTTTCCACCTTTTCTTCTTACTTCTCTTAAAGCAATAAAGCAGCAGCACATGTTCAATGCGCACGAACACAACATAAAGCCATGTATGACATCCATGACAAGCCAGTGGCACGCAGAAAATTGATGGCATAACATCATAATAGCCCATTGCACTACTACTACAACTACTGTATAATATAATCACAGAGTCGTGCATAAAGTATGAGTGGAGCGTAATCAGAATGGCTAATGTTGTACGCCGAGCGCTCGCTGAAAATGACTTAGATTTCCAGAACATGCCATCAGCATAAAAAAAATAAACTGCGTATAAATATATTCCACACGTCTTCTTGAACAAGCTGGTTGAATTATTAACTGGCGCTGCTACAGCTATCCAGATTTTCTTATGAGATTTGCGTATGAGTTTTCTTGAAAGTCATTTGCCCCTGCTCCTGCTACCATTACATTCGCGTTACTCGCGTTCATTTCATTTAAAGGAACATCACACGTTTTGCTCAGCTACAGTTTTTTGATCGATTATCAACATCAATAAAGACTGAAGCACAGTGCTCGTGTTGCAGTTTATTCTGCGACAAGTTAATAACAGGCTTTAACAAAATGTGAAACTCTAATCGTGGTTGTTAATGGACTCGGACGAAATGTAAGGATTGGTAAGAATTTTCACTCCCGATTCCAACGGCTCCCGTTTCACTCGATACTGCTTGTTATCTTAGGATTTCTTAAATAGTGGTTATCTTTAAGGTTGCCTTATTACCCATTTGTTTCACTGCTTTGTAAAGGATTCTTTTGAAATCTTATCGACTTTTCTTATAACTTGTACGTCACTTGTGCTAGTCTTGCGTTACTTATTACCCGGCCGGAATTCTAAAAAGAGGGAAAGCCAGAGGAAGTGGTGCGTGGAAGAAAGGAGAAAGGAAGGAAGTAAGACATTCGCTCTCTTTCCAAATGCAATATTTTATTCAGTTTGAAACGTAGCTCGTCTCAAGGTGAATTTCTACACACGAAAATACGTAGCAACGCTGAAGCTATAAATTATTAAAATGCTACCCAACTTGGGGAAACGCGAGAAATTACAGAACAGGCATTCACAATAAATAATATTGAACATTAATATTACCCAAGTGTAAATTATAATTAGGGTAACAGCGTGTCCATAAAACAGAGTGCGTCAGATAAATAACCTACTTGTGTCAATTAAACGAAACAGTTCTTCCTGACTTCACCTGACAATATGTCTCGGGACGTGAAAGTGTGTTCACATTTTCCCCGAAATCCGGACGGATAGAAGTGACGGCAATAAATTTTTTGGTGATGGTAACCCACCACCACCACCATCACGGCGGCGTCAATTTCCGGACACTCCATTCACTCACCTTTTTGCTTTATGCAAAAAGTCATTGTTTCCAGCGACACTAGTTCTTGTCAAGAGTGTGTGACGTTGCTTGCATAGCTGATGCCCGTATATCAAACTGGATGAGGTAAATCGAGAGAGAATACGTAATGACCAAATTAGCATAATAAATTACCTAGCACTTCCTATCCGACGCCGTGGGATACTCCGCTGTATAAAATATAGTCGTTACTTTCGTGCCATTTGGGTGCCGTACAAAAATCATCTATTCCGTTTTGTCTCCGAAATCCGGGAGATATGTATTTTCATCTTACTTGAGGGAGTACTTTGGATCCATGGTAACTTTAATGTAGATGACCGACTGTATCCTGTACGCCGACGTCGGATTAACACATGAACCAAGTTTTTAGCTGGAAGCCATGAACCGTCGTTACTCTTATGCAATACGTAATGACCTGCCATTATAGCTTGGTATAATGGGTAATAAAAAGTGGCCATAAAAAGGCGTGATTCACATCATCGGGTTATTTGGGAGCGACGTTACCTGGAATAAAGTAATTATCGTTTCAAACTTCAACTTTATATTTTCTACCTGTGTTTCTTATTTCTTGAAATGGAGTACAAAAATGATATCTCGGAAGTTCCCAATGACATGTCGAATTTGATATTCGTAAGAAATAGTACTCAAGTTTGAATTCAGAGCAATTGAGTTGTCGATAATGTCAAACTTGTCAGCTTTCACGCACAACTTGTAAAACATATCATGTTGAAAAAGTTTGCAAATTTTGTTCCTATCACACCGGAAATGGCTTTTTTATCAGCACAATTCCCGACCAGTCTGTCACAGATATAGACCATCTGAAGAAAGAAAAAATCTTATCAGCCTTTCCTCATCTCCGTTTCGTTCCCATGACCAATGACATTTCCGCTCACACTCTTTCCCAAGGCTATTTGATCGACCCATTTCAGTCCACTGTCACGTTCCAAGTCATGAAAGAAGTGACTCGAGAATATCAGAAAAAGAATATTGTGGGTGGTTGATGATGGAACGAAGAAGTAAAAGTGGGACGATATGCTTTTCATTTTTTTCCGCATCGCAGCGCCGACAAATGTTTTATATCTCATTTTCCCTCGGGGCATACAGTTTTACTTTCTGAAAGTTTGTCTTTCTTTTTGCGAAAAAATGAAGAGCCAAATGGGACAAGAAAAGTAGTCACTTTCACGTCGTCAGTGAATTTGAGTAAAACTGACGCAAAAATTAAGTGCAAATTTTTATAAATGGTTGCCAACTTGTGTAACAAGATCAAACAAACATATCATTTTCAACTTTAAATTTAGTGACTTAATTTGTTGCTAAAAATATGAACAAAATGGAAAATTTTGTAAACTTTTGAAGTGGTTATATTTCTCAAATTCAAATCTAATTTCGGACACACAAAATGTTTCATAATGCCCATCTGTCTAGCAGTTTGTACGTAAATTTTTAAGAGATATTACATTTGCTGTTGTTATTAAACTTTTACAGAGTAACGCAACGTCAAGACCTACTCAAAAGATTACATTCCCATTCTCAACTTGTTTTTCATTTCCGGCGTCTTCCTCAAACAAGAATCCTACCCAAACAAACGCATTATTATTATTTTCCCAAATGGCCGCGTGTCGTCCAAACCAAACAAAAGACCTGGAAATATAAAACTCCCAAATCGCCTCCAAAAATATAAAGGGCAAACTCTCAAACTTCTCTGTTTTATTGAATATCATATTTTCTATTCCCTCCAGCACAGCCATAATATACCTTGTCATGATTACACCCGCTTTATTATTTGCCCTGTAATGGGATATCGGAATGGGTATCCGTATATCTCTTTGGGGAATTTAATTTCTACTTTTGTTACCAGCTCCAGAAAATCCAACGCCCATCATGTTTATAAAACATCAGACAACAATAATAATAATCACGATGATGATGATTAGATGATGTCGGAATTGGCATTTTGGAAGATCATCAAAACAATTTTGTGTATGCCGTTATCATAATGCAATGTCTACTTGTTCCCCCATTTGTTTCACGTTTATTGTTATTAGGGCCCGGGATGGTGTATATTTTTTTTGCTCCCCTGACATTTTGTGTGTTCCAACCAGAGAGAGAATGGGAATGAAATGAAAATGAGTAATGCTTTCTCTCTCTCGTAAATATATTATTTATGAATTCCCGTCCAGGTCTGGCACTAATGGAATGGTAAAAAATGTAAAGCTGACTACATCTTTTCCAACAAGTCAAGAAATATAGTCCGGGAAAAGAAAAAAGTAAGTGGAAATGCTCATAAATCTTTCAAAAATATATTTTCTCTCAGAGAGAGAGAGCAACAAGAAGAAGAAAGTCAAGAAATAAGATGAAGAATGGTTTATGTTTTTCCAGAAGTCTACGCACAACAACAGCTTTCTTTAAAAGTCAAATTTATTTTTAGAACACAAGTTTTCATTACCCAAATTGCCGTGCATTAGAGAGAAAGCAAATGTTTACTATTATCATAATTAAAAGAAGGTAAGTAAAAAAACTGCAACAGAAAAACGATATTGCTTTTTTTTGGTCTATGGAAAGCAGAGGATTATTTGTTACGGAGGATTATTAAGAGAAAATGTTGCGTGTTTTGTAGAACCCTATTTTGTTTCCACTCGGTTGACTCATTCAGGCAGCCAGGATGGAGAAGAATGGATTAGAGAGAAGCGAAAATACTGTTTCGTGCTGCAAGGTAATAAAACATGGAAACGGGAAAAAAGAGAATGGTAACTTGGGACACATTTTCTTCTTGTGTGTGCATTTCATTCATTCAGAGTCAGCTCGATCCCAATAATATGTTGTTATTTTGCTTGGACAGTAACAGAAACTTGTGTGTTTGCGGCGAGTGGGATTGATGGGAAGGTTTTTGGGAGAAAAACTGAAAGGAAAGTTGTGTTGGGAAAAGTGTCACTTTGTTTGCAGCCCGCATTACATTAAACTGCTGGTCGTCACCAAAGTTTGGACATTCTTTTTGGTGTAGCTTCTGATTTTGTAAATAAAAACTGTACAAAATATTTTGGTGCATGTGACAACAAACTCTGTCAATCCAACGGGATATTTTGGAATCTGTCCGGTAGTTTGACAAAAAGGTAGACCGCATTCATTAGCAGCGGCGTCAAGATTTTGAAAGTTCCAACCATAAATTGTAGCCATCAGACTTTGTATTCTGCGAACGAGATGCCGAGGTGAATTTGTAATGACCACATTAGCATAATAAATTGCTTGTCTCAATCGCAGTTCCAGTCTCAGCATCCATCCATTTTACCTACCTGGTTGTTAGGCAGTAAAGAATGTGAATTGCATTGTAATTCATTCTGTGTCGTCGTCGTTGGTCGAAGTCGTCGACAAAGATTTTGTTTGCGTTTTGCTGTGGGGACACGCCGTAATTGACACATTTAAAGTGTCATTCTAATTACCGCTCCGAGGAGATTGACCCCAATTTCACCTTCAAATGCTTTGCACTCGAGCTTAATGAAGACATGCAGTGGTAGCCAAAAGCAGTTTTCCTGGGATATTCGAAAAAAATAGGGAGCCAAATTACAGATTTTGTAGTAAAAATGTAAGCTTTATGGCTGCTAGATTGCTACATTTGCCATTTTATGACAAACATATTGTTTCTCATCTTTTTACGGATTTATTGCTCCATTCTCTTAAGCAAGTAAATATGGAGTCGTTGAACTTTTCTCCTTCAACTTTACGCTGCCTGAGGGCAACGTCGCTTTGTAATTTTGGAGCATGTTTTCGTTAATGGTAAAGTTTGAAGCTCTTTGTCGTCACTCACGCCATTTTTGAAATGAATATGCCTTAAAAGCTATTATCGTACCTATGTCGATATCTGGACCTAATTTCTCCTTGTAAGGTCAGGTTAAAAATGGGTACATCGATTTTACCGCAATTACCTGTTTATCTAAATTCAATCAAGTCCATTAAACCACAGAACCATAACGAAGCGTTAATCTACTTTTTTCTTGAAACCAACCGGCAAGAAACATTGAACGGAATGACGTCCAATCCACTCAACTCTTCACATTTGAAACTTTTGCTGGAATGTTTACAGTTTAAGAGACAGCCCGGATGCTAAACCTCAAAAGAATTTCGTAACTATTTTGATCTTGTGGTAAGCAACTCTTTCATTTTCTGCCATCATAAGATCAGTTCCTTAAATCTACTCTCGAACGGGAGTACTCCATGAACTTACTTAAAAATCTGATGACGTCAGCCACCAAAACTGAAAACCCAAAAGCAATTTTAATGGAACAAAAAGTTGCAGTAGCAGCGCACTTCTACTCCCTCTCGATAATAATGCAACTCTGGCAAACAAAACGCGGACGGAATTATAAACAGGAAATTACATCATTACCGAAGCGCATTTTCTTGCTGCTAACCCACTACACTACAACATCCCAAAAAATCTACTTGAGAATTTCAGTTTATCCGAACTAAACTTTTTTTTCCGTTTCCGTTTCTTCAATTCCACTCACGACATTAGTGGTCAAACAGGTCATTCCCCTAGTTACTTTTTACGTACATTAAAACTTGGTTAATCTTCTTATTTATCTTCTAATCACCCAACACATGCACTTGCCCAGGGTACATTAACAACCAACTTGATAAATAACAAGTTTGTTTTGGTCAGTTCCCCGAACAACATCTCTCTATATTTCCGTTCATGATTCTCTCCATTTTGGCCTACTTACTGCAATTTCTCTCCCTACGGCTCGCTTTCTTCCATTTTCCGTCACGTATTTACACGACGGCACTAAACCAAGTTAATACACAAGTTGTTCGAATCGATCCAAACGGAAACTTTACCAGTTTTCTGCGAAGCGGCTTTGAAATATCGCAAATGATTTTCTTCCAGTTTTCTCTCCAAAAACTGTAATGAATCAAGTGTATTTTTTTGTAATTTTTGTAGTCGTTTCCAAGAATCAATGTCAGAGCACCCACCTGAATACAAATTGACCAAAAATTTGGGTACAAAAGCATTTTCTACACACCTTCCCAGAAAAAGTTGACCCGAAATATACCCCACCCTAATTACCGTCTCTAAATTATCATTTCGCCGTGTTTTTAATGACACTTGAGTCATTGCCAGGTAATAAAGCAGCGTAGCCCTAAAAACATGATTACTGTCATCAACTCACCCTCTTTTCTCGTCTTAACTGCACTAACTACTAATAAAGCCATAAAAACCGGCATTTTTTTCTCCAGGCACGGAGATGGAAAAGTTTTTATGACGTCGAAATGATAGTTTTTTTTGGTACGTAACCTCAAGTATATTGGAATAATAAGGTCGTTAACCCAAAGCCCCAAGCATGGCAGGCAAGTTGGATTTTTTATATAGCCTGTCAGGTTTTTATGACGGCGGTGGTCATTAACGCGCTGTTATATATAAAAAGGAAGATATATATTTTCTAGGGAAAGTTGTAAGTTTGGTAAAGATGTCGGCTAGCGTTACGGGTTCCATCATTTTTGGTTTGGTGCCGTAACCCGGCACAAAAAGTTATTTCCGATCAGACAGCGATTCCTATTGAATGATTTAATGGCGGGCAGAAGAAGAGGCAAAGTATTTTGAAAGGCGGGTTACTTAACCAGAAACGATGTAACTGGTATGATTGATAGTCCATCAATATATGGTCGTAAAGAAAGTAGGGAGACTTATGAAGCATTTTTTTTCTCGGTACACGCTCGGGAAATAAAGATAACAGCGAGTTATAAAAAGAATAAAAAAAGGTTGCCATGTCTGGATTAATTTCCGGTGGGATTTTTTTTATGGAAAATATATTATGTATTAGCTGTAGCCTCAGATATAACGCAAAGTTCGCAACGGGACTAAAATATTTAATAAGGCCGAAAATAGAAAATAAGTTTCTAACCTGCTTAAAGTACATAATCGCTACTTGACTTCAATTAGAATATAAATTGGAAACAACATTCACTTGAGCAAAAAAAAAGTTACATTATTTGGACTGACTTTTTAACAGGATTTTAATTAACGGTGTTTTTGTTGCGCATCGCCGCTGAAATGATTGCAAAACTTTGCTAATTATCAGTTCGAACTTCACTAAAAGCGATAATTGTTTTTTTTTTGCAAAAAGCTGCTTATTTCTCGGTCTGTTGAAACTGGAGAAACTTTTAAAAGCTGGTAATAGGTTTTAAGGTCATAGGACAAGAATGGTATCCTTCTCTACGCTTTTCATTCGATACTATTTTAAAAACACGAGATTTTGCGTAGTTTCTACCTAACATAAACCATATATCACCAAAAACACTCGACTGATTTAAGGGACGTCAAACTCACCCAAAAAGAAAAAAAGTTACGAAAAAATGTTAAGTATTCTTTTTATCTCCCGTGTCCGTAGAAAAAAAAGTTTTTCGGTAAAAACAAAGTTTCTGGTTGAAATACTCTCCTTTCCAAATATCCTACTACGATTCTCGTAACGGGAGATATTTTTAGACTGCTCTATGCTGTAACGTTTCCCTCAGGTATATTCTCAAGAGGGCTCATCATTGCCTTCCCTACAGAAAAACGGCAATTATAAGTTACATTAAAGAGATAAAGCGAGGAATGCATACCATTACATGCGTTTTGATGGGAGCTTGTAGTTATAATTAGGCGCCATAATTAACTCCAGAACGAATCGACGTGCATTCATTCATTACGCTTGCCTGTCTAGCGAATATAACTTTGCCGCTCTCATCCAAGCAATGCGCTAAATAACTCAGCCAACACGAATCACTTGAATGATATCGTTGGAACTTTTTTTCGTTAAATTTTTCCATTGATCCGTGCAGCCAAGTTATTACAATAAATAGGGTCGTTAACCCAATGCCTCGAGCAGTTGACCACATATTTTTTACATTCAAGCCATCAATTTAATCAACTTTAGAGATTCTGGAGCTCAGCTTTTTATGACCGTCATTAACACCGCTATGCGATGCATTAATAGAGAAAGTTTGGGGCTCCGTGTCGCATAATGTTACTCTCTCCATCCATTTGGGATAATCTAGTTTGAGGTTATTTCCGATCACTAAATATAAATCTATTGAATGATTTAATGGGAAAAGTCGGGTGATCTATAAAAAAGAGGGTCTTATTTAAGCAACTGGGATGTGAAGTGGATATATGATTGATAGACACAAACTTTTCCTAAAAATATATATAGCATCCATACGATCACTTTTTTATGATCCATTTTTTGGATATTTTTATTCCAAACCTGAAATATAGATAAGAGGTCTGGATTCTGGGAAAAATGGTTTGCTGTCTTAATTTCCGGACTGCTTTCTAGACTGACTGAGTGACTGAATGAGTTGTCATATACTTTAGAAGATCAGGGAGCAAAATGTTAAGTATTTTTCTGTTAACATCTTGTTTGTACAAAAGTAACTCAAAAGAAGCGCAAGTAGAACTAACATGATTTTAATGAACGACATCTTTTGCACCACAAAACCCAAACTTTCCCCTGACATTGTCCCAAAACTCAACTTTCCACTCTACTCCTCAAAGAAAACACAGAAAAGTGTTAATCTCTTGGTAATTACCGACTCTGCAAAAAAAAACTTTTGGCTTCTTTTTCAAAAACCTTCGCTAAACTTATAAAAGGTTTAAAGGTCAAAAGACGAGGGTGCGATAACCCGACATTTACACCCACATAATTGTTCTTAAAACGCTCATTTCAAGAAAAAAAACATTTATCACCAAAGTAAAATATATAACTTGACTGATTTACGGTCGTCAAACTCCACCACATATAAAAAATGTTAAGCGTTTTTTATCTCAAAACTTTTTCAGAGTGAAAGTAAAAAACTTTCTCTTTGTAAGGTATCCAAAACGCACTGCAGTTCTCTCTCAGGTGGAAAAACTTTTTTATCGTCTGCTTCACCGTTTCGCCATGTTTCCCTCAGGTGTTCTCGTCTTCATTGCCGGCATCGTTACACAAAACGGTAATTAGGGACTACATTAGCGGAGATAAAGAGAGGGAGCCGTATATACCGTTTTGATGAAGCCATGTTTTAATTATAATTAGCCACATTAATTAACCTGGCTGAACCTAAATACATGCCTCTTTCGTGTAAAACTAGAGTAGCATCATAGCCCATTACAGTTTCTAGTCTGTAGCGAAACTAATGCCGCTACTTTCATCCAAGTTTATATATACGTGTCTCTTTAAGCTCGCGTCATGGCTGTCTGGTTGCTTTGGTTTTGGTCTCGTGGTATTTTTGGTTGTTGGAGAGAATTTGTCCTCATTGTCTCTTTTCAGTCGCGTAGGTTGAGAAGAGAGACAGAATGAGTGTAATCCCTTGGGCCAATATGTCAGCGGAATATTGAAACTGTCTGTGTTCCTTGCAGAGAAAGGAGTGCGTGGGAAGCAGCGGTGCATACAAAAGTACCTAGAGCCGAGAATTTGAAATGAGCTACTAATTTTGGAACTGGGATTAAATTCTTGCGTGTGTGTACTTGTGTGTGTGTGTGCGGTTCGGTTAATGAGATTTGGAGGTCTCCGTGGACCTATATGCAAATTAGCTGCTGCAAAGACACCATTGCATCCTAATGAGCCTGAAGAGCAGGATCGTCTTCCTTACATATCTTAAGAGTTTTAGCAGAAGCAGATTTTGATTCGAAAATATAGATGTATTTTAAATATCATTTTGTTCAGGCTAGGAATCTTCTGTGCCTATCTGAATTATTTCGGCTAACATTTTTTACCGATGGCGTCGTTATCCCACCCAAATGCACAGAAAATCAAAATTTGTCAAAATATTCTGAAAAGTCTGTAAAAATGTATACCTGCTCATGGTACTTTGTGACTGAAGGGATTGTATCTTGGACTGATTTTTTTTTCTGTAAACCCAGCGCACTTCGTTTCCTTTTCCTGACATCACAGGTTTCCTGAGTCAGTATGTCTTTTGACTCGTAGCCGAGTGCTCACCATCAGCCTGCTCCTTTTCTCACTTTCTTTCTTCTAGTTTTTCGATATATTCCAAGTTCGATTTGATATACTTTTAGTTTTTCATATTTCTTTGTCAAGTGGGCGATTGCATCTAGCCCAAAAGTTTAGTCAAAGGTAAAAACAATAATTGGATTTCATACATTTTATTTCTTTAAAGTTATAAATTTATGTTGTCGACAATTACGTTCTGAAATTATTGGTGAATTTCAAAATCGCTGGTAAGTAATTGTACTTGTGATTACGATTACTTTTCTTCCAAATTGGTTTTAAAATCAATCAAAGTAATCATAGTATAGCGAATTGAGCTACTGATAATTCGATTATGACTTTAAATGGGATTCTAAATATTTTACCTGAAATACAATCTTTTAAATACAAAGTACTAACAACTCGTTCAGATTGGAAAATGTATATATCATACATATGTACATGTTAAGCGGTTTGTATTACATTCAATTGACCAATTTTTGTGTTTGATTGGCATTCTGACGTATAATAAAATTTGCAAGAATTCCATTTATATCAACATCAATTTAAAAATATAAAACTTATTGCCAGTGCTTTCATAACCGAACCATATGTAATTTTCCGCAAATTAATTGTTGTATATTTTTAACTCGTGTAATTCTTTTGGCGACGTTACAAATTGCTGTCTCAAATCCGGAAGGATAATCATGTTTTTTAAAAAACAAACATTTTTTATCCGCTTCAGGACAGCATTATTTTGATAATCAGCATGTACGTTATGACGGGTCATTTATCACATTCTAATAAAAGCGTAGAGTGTACACCAGCCTTTCTTCTTCCTCGCATGTTTAGATCACTTTTCATTCAATGCATGGCTTACTAACTATATGTTTTGGCCCACAAGCCATTATCAGTGCTGTCATTAATATCGACATTATTATCCCGATACGGCTATCCTCCTATTGACACCACCTATTTGTTTCACTTTCTCTTCCCAACCTCCCCCATTCTTATAGCCCGACTCTCTTTCACTCGCCCGCTCTTTATGTCACTTGCATTCAAGCCGTGCTCCTCTCCAACGAACCCCGAATTCTAAGAAAATGCATATGGAAACACAGCACCAAACCTTTTAGTTATTCTGTACTCAAGCTCAATAGAGAATTAGGAGCGCAGTAATGGAATGGTAAAATGTGAAAAGGTGACCTGAACTCAACAAGGTGGTCTCAACAAGCAAAGCACATACATGCATTGTAAATACGTAGAGCAACCAGCAGCACAGAAAAATATAATGGAAAGTGGAAAGGTTCATTCATAAATCATTCCAAAGAGCCATTACCGTGGCAAGAGGGAAAGGGGAGAAATATCTTGAGCAAAAATTATAATGAAGTATTTTTTTCTGAAACAACTTGCATTCAATGGACATACATATGAACTTGGTTCACCATCCAATTCTCTATGTGTTTTGAAACTGCACTTAAATTGCAGTAGAGAAAGTGGACATCATTGGTTCAACATAAACTGCAGTAATGGGGAATTATGAAGTCAGCGAATCCAAATGTTATTTTTTATAGAGTTTTTCTAGCGACTCAGCTCTTTTCATTCATTCATGCCGAAAACTTTTCCCACCGGTGTCCAACCCTCCCAATCGATTGCGATACCCTCCAATTTTTTCTGTCTATTTTCTTCCCCCTTGCCATCTCAACTTCACCACCATGTAAAATGAGATGAAATTGAGTTTCGAGTGACTAACAGCATAATAGCTGGTGTGACACGACATTCCCCCTCATTTATTTCGTTACCCCTCAAAAACCGCAAATTTCATTTTTCTTTATTAAAATAGTCTTTCTTTCATCATTTTAACGTAATAGGTTGGGATAGAGATGAAGGAAGACGAAAATATGGATTTGAAAAGAAAAACATTCAAAAATGCATTTTTGTCACTTGACGCCATTATACGGATGTGAACCATGAACAACAATTTGAATTTGAGCAGGTAGTAAATAATTGGACAAGTTTTAACCTGAAAATGCATTGATTTGAAGAGAACATGGGAGTTTAAGGGAAATTCACTGTTTATTTCAATTCGCAATAAACTGACAATTGTACAATTATAGGAAATTTTTGATTGCGATGCAAGTTATCTGCATGCGTAACCCAAACGCCGCCAGGAACGATGGCAAGGTTGGGCTCCCGTAACAAGGACTTATAGGTGCATACTCTCCAGCTACCAGCAAAAGGTTTGAAAATTCAAACATCTAAGCACCCTGTCCTTTATTTTTTTTCAAATAACTTTAGTTTCTGCCTTCATGTCTCGCAAACATATTTGCAATTGTGTTATTTGGAACTGAATTTGGAAGGTACATATATCGTACAACTTAATCGAGGCGGTGGCTGATTATCTAAAGGAAAGCAAGGCACTAAATTAGTCAGTACAGCTTGTCACTCTCATTTCCTGACACTTCACTCACATAACCCCACTCGTTCGATTCCGTGCCACTTTCACCCGTCAGTTTTGTGACGGTTGTGGAGAGAGAGAGAGAGACTCAAGTGAATATCTAATGGCGTAAATTAGCATAATAAATTACACCACATTTCCCATTACACCTTTCCATCCAGTCTCTCTCCAGAGTAAATGACCGTATCTACCCAAGTTGCCTCGGGATTATCACCTGAGCTCACTTTCACTGCAAAATAATGACTCGTCTCCATTCTTCTTTTATGGCCATAACGAGTTGGAATATAACAATGCATTGGGCTGTAATAAAAAAGGTCGTTAAAGGGCGTGATTGCCATCATCAGCTTAGCCAAAAAAGGCATTACCTGTAATAATGGAGCATACTTAACGGTTATTGACAATCTGGAAACTTTGGTAACTCGAATTTACTTGTTTTTAAAATTTCAGGTTGGATCTCGATGTCGATATCAAAATATTATATCTAAGAAAATAAAATGGTTTAAACATTTTTTCTAAAGAAAATCTGAAATTACTCATTTTCGCCAAAGATCTCATTTTTCGATAAGCCGCCGTCATAAATCCAAATTCCGTTCATTCAGGCGTACTTCCGGAGAGATTCCTGAAAACCACAGTATGCTTTTGGGTAAACCGCACTTCGTCCAAAATATTTCTATAGAGACTTTTTGAGCTGCTACCAGCAGTGCATACAGATTAGATTTTGGAATCCAGCTAATTTAGAAAATGGTATTCCGATAGAAAAGGCGCAGAAAAGGTTTGGAAACTGAAAGCATTTTCCTGTGTGTATCCAACGAAATCTTTTGATCTTAATGAGATTTCAAGAGAGAGAGAGAGCTCCACAGAAAATCAAGTCATGTAAATCAAATGAGCTGCTGAGCAGCCATCATTGCATCCTAATGAGCCCAGAGAAGGAGCGAGATGGGGGCAGGATGCTAATAATTTTCAGAGCTGAACGCTAGTTTTGTGGAATTTGAACGACACAAATAGTAATTTGGAATTCTTAGTCGGTGGCAAATGAGCAACGGAATTTTAGTGGGTATCGATTATATTTGCAAAATTCTTAGCGAAATGACAAGTTTGAATGGAAAGCATACCAAACGAACTCATGACCTATATATTTATGGCCATCTACGTTGATTACGCATAGAAGTTTGTAGGTTCTATTTTCCTTTAAATAAATCATTATTTTCCATGTCCCAATAATAGGAGCTTACATTAAAAATGCATGACAACTTGAATACATGTGTAGCTTCTCAAAAAGTCTCAATAAAGTTTGTTTTTGGAGTTACTCTTGGATGACTTTCTTGAATAATTGAATCATATTCCCTGGAAGTATGACAAAAGTAGACAGATGACATAAATTGGACGTGAGTGGAAGTTACAATTCCCAGATACCTAACTATTTGTCTGAGAAACGGACCCGTTTTGTTGTCTGTTCGGTTGAGTTTGGAAATTTTGAAACAAAGTAACATTTTATAACATATCACCTGTTTTCAGATCTTGCCGAATGCGAACAGTTAGGATCAGGAGGCATGCCCGTAAATTCGTACAACTTGCGACATGATCATTCAAAATGTCTTATGGCGTCACAATTGGTAAAAAAATCCAAGAAACTTTGCAATTTCCGGAAATGGCCTTTTGCATATTTTTTACCAATTTCCAGCAATTGTTGTGGCCTGCGGTTCACAGAAATACAGCATGTGGCAAAACAAGCTAGAGGCTGATGCCATCTCACATTTTCCATGTAGTTCGAGGATCTCAACAATATTATCGACCCATTTCCTGGTCATGTCACGTCTCCGTCGTAAAACCAACTGGAGAAAAATACAGTCGTCGTAAAAGTACAAAGAAAAAAAAATATATTTTTTTTTTGATTCTGGCAAATGGAAAAACGATATGACTTTGTACTTCCTTCCGACATGTTCCTTTTCTAGAAATGCTGAGAGTCGTTCAACTTTATTTTTTTGCAAGGCACATGAGGTCCGGGTTGAGTGAGTGACGCGAATCAAATGACTTATGCCACTCAAGTAAGTAGGAAGGTTGTAAGAATATTTGCAAACGGCTGTCAACTTGGTGAACAACAAGTCAATTTTCTTTCCTGCTGGGTACATTGACATCACTTGACATTCTAAGGGCGTGCAAATTCATTGAATGCTAAAGTATTGAACGAGATATTTCTATTTACAGATACCATTGCTGGATCGCTGCAAAAATTGTCATCAGTTCACATTTCCACAAACATTCAATTATTTTGAAAGGGCGATATTTGACCATGACATTTCCGGGGAAACGATTATGACAGTTACGTCAAGATGTCCCATGACGTAATCTAGTCAAGGCCACTGGACCGGTACCTCATTACCTTAATGAAAGAAGTCAACGTCACTATCTAATTTGAAAAAAATGAAAAATTTCGGTTTGGCGCTTTCAATTTTTTTCCCAATATGCATTCGTCACTTACCTTTACGCAATCGCTTACTTTATTCTTGTCCATTCGATGAATTTGGTTCCAAGCCACTTAAACTGTGTGAAAAGTTTTGCGAGTAAAAGGATTTGAGCGGAACCGAATTCCGACATTCCCCAAAAATATTTATTTCTCTTCAGATAAATGCAAAGAAACTTATTCCTCTTCATCGACAGAATGTGCGGAATGTTCAATATTATCGATACAATTGACTCCCTGATTGACAACCAGCAATAAGTAGATACCAACTTGTCTCACTGGTTACCAGCACACGTGCCACAAGAAATATTTTTCAAGCCAGAACCACGCATTTTTCACCAAAGTGGCAACAAACATATTTCTACTAACGCAAAACCAGCCCAAAATATCAAATCCGCTTTCCCCATCCATAAATTTCAACTTTGTAGATTCCTCCGTAACCTTTACGCAACAAACAAGCAGACAATGAACTCCAACGACGGAAAATTGGAAGTTGGGAAAACGCGTGAAACCTTTTTGTGTGTGTGGCGCGCGTGCACTTAATATGAAATTTACGTCAAAATAACTGCGTTTACAATGAATCACTACCACCGTCGCTAGTACACGCGCGTCTCGCGTCCATATCTTCAATTTCCATTCCACTGCACACCAAAAATATCTCCACAAAGGCTTTTTGGTCTCTTTGCCTCCATTAATAAATAGTCTGGGATTTTGGACTGCACTTCTGGAGAAAGCCACGGGTTTTGGAAAGTTCATTGAATGCAACGCATCGTGAGAGAGAGGGAGAAAAGTGAAAACAAAGGAGAACAATAGAATGCAGCGGTTACCGTTTCTGCTGGAACTTGGACGACGACAATTTCACATTTTCCGAAACTCTACCTCTTCGCCTTTTGTTGAATGCGGGAGAAAGTAAATATATTTATGTTGACATTCATTAATGCGCGTCGTCTGGGATATATTTTGGTGCACGCGTCTCTGGAGTTTGTGGAATGGACTTTTTTCGGAATGCTGCCAAGAGACTGAAACCAGTATTCCCAGTCCGCTGTATTGATGTATGGTTATTTTCGATATGAATCCATTAAGTACGGAAACGAGTTGAATTTGATAAGGATCACACGACATGCAAATATAGATTTGCTTTGTAATTAAATTTAATATTTGTGTACGGCAGTAATTCGTAGCATGTCGCATTAATTGTGCGCTTAAATATTTCATGCTTTCCAATAAATTCCCATGATAACTTTTGGCAGTGAAATCAACTTTTTTAGCTAAAATTTATCCAAATTATATGATGGAATGTTTCATAACCCTTTGCAGTGATTTTGGTACTTGTGACATTAAAATGAAAACCAGGTATAATTCACACAATGGTTTCTATTGTAAGAGCTTGCGACGCAAACTGAACTAATGGTGCTGGAAATTTCCCAAAGTCACTCTCCGTGAATTTGACTAAATAATCGTAAGCAACACCGACAACAGCTGTAATCGTAAGGCAGGTAGTTTTATTTAATAATGTACACACATTTTTATAACAAATTACAGCAACCCATTCCAGATTTCACTTCTCTCACTTTTGACGACTCGTAATATTTCGAGAGAGATTTATGAGCCTTTTCTTGCTCGCATAGCCTTTACAGAATCATAATTTATTTAATGGGAAAAGTGTAGTGTCGAGGGTGAGGTAAAGGTGAAGGTAATGCGGAAGAAGCGAGACTTTCTTCCTCATTTTAATAATTCCCATTTCTCCATTTCAAAATTTCTCGAAAGTCGGGAGAAAACACTGAGCTGCCAGGCCAGGAAAAATGGGAGACAAAATACGTGTTTTAACATGCTTTTCAACGGTATGATTGGAAAATAAGAAAAAGCTCATATCATGACGCCGAATTCTACAAATTTTGTTAAATTCATTTTCTACGATGCGATAGATAATCAGTCGGAATTTCTATATTTGAAAAAACTAAAGATCTATTATATGTCTATTATATAACTTGAAAGAATGGATGTAAACTATGTACTCATTTGCAGCAAAAAATATTTTGCACAAAATTATTCGCAATTCAGTTTTTTATTACGGACAGCCTGAAATATATATATTAGAGAGCTTAAAATGTGAAACAGTGTCGTATCAGCCTTCTCAAAGAACTTCTATAACTTACAAGCATTCTGAAGTTTATATTTACCGCATTTATCATGAGATGAGTTAACACACAATCTGACAGCGAATGTCCCCCCTGCTTTCTTCTCTCGGGCAACATGATTCCATGTGTTCTATGATTGTTGTCTGCTGTTTACATGTTATGAATATTTTTTAACATTTGCATACAACACGCTGCTATGTTTGCCGAGATAGTTCATTTTTTATCTTTCTTGCCTGTCATCGGATGCACTCTGACGGAAAGTATCTATACATTATTACCTGTGTTTGCATTGCAAATATCACGAAACATAGTGCCGTTGAAACATAAACAATTACAGCCAATGCTTCCGCGTACTGGACGTAAATTCATGAAATGGAGAACAAAAAAGAAAGAAAATAAATATGAAATAGATTTTTTAAAGATATCAGAAGCATACATAAATTCATTGGGATAGTCTATGGTCTGACACTTTTAACAAAGTGGCCACCGGTAACAAAATGGAATGCACACAGGTTCTCCATCTAAACTGTTATACACGTCAGTGTATACCAAGCAGCACAAAACCATTCCCATACGGTCCGCTATTCCGTGCAAAACGAAGCAAACTTTCCGTTGCACTGCGCGAAACGACACGCTGGTGCAGTTGCCATCTATCGGAAGGGAAAGTTTTTATTACATGAAATTGATGCAAAATGAGAGAAAGTGAAAGATTACCAGAGAAAATAAAGCTGTATGGAGCGATAATTATGCAAAAAAATGTATTAGAAATTGCATTCTTCAACGCCGCACATATTTTTCATTGGGCTTCATTTGATTTGTTGTACCGTTAGGTTATAGATTAGCATTAAATCAGTTGTATATACTGTCTAAATGCGTCGAGATAATAAATATCATCTTTACGCATTTAGTCAGTATCATGGAAGGAATAGTAAAAGATTTCTAACGGCTAGGCTAGACATAAAGTAGTTATCTTTTTATAAATCAGTTGGTCCTGTCAGAAAACTGACAAACCGAACCATCCCTTCTTCACTTACAATCACCAACAAACAAATTGACAATACATTTGCTCAGTCAATATCAATGAAAGTTAGACATTGTTTTGGTTTTCTTTTTAAATAAATTTAGAACGCATTCCATGAACGGAAACAGTATAAAATCAGTTAGGAGAAAACAACAAAATCAATTCGGAATTTCTATTGTTTTCACGGAAAATATAATGGAAGATTCCATTACCCACAACTGAAAGCGCATTTCGGGATGTAGCAGATTGCTCTCGAAAGGGTTTTGCTGGTGAGCACACGAAACAGCAAAAGTGATAAATGCCTTGTCATTTAGCAAATGCCACTTATGTCGGAATTGTTGGGATTGCGTTTGCGTCAGAAAAGTATTTCATATATTCTTACTCATGAGGACATTGTGAAAATAGATGTGTTGTGTGCTGATTTGATAAGTTACAACTTTCGATAAAACGGGAGAAATGAAATATTCAGCTAACACTTGAGTGTATCGTAAGCACGTGTGCATTGAATACAATGTAGTGACTTATGTTTCTTCTTTTTTTAATCAAATTCCAATGTACATCCAGAATATTTTCAAAAGCGTTTTTCAGGATATTCCAGACCCCATTTGTAACATCACCAGGTATGAATTGCAATTTCAATATATTTTCTGTTTTAGTTCCGGTAAACTTGACTTGAGTGCGATGACCAGTGACCGTTAATGCCTTGTTCAAACATTTGCTCGTGAATACTGTCGAAAGGAAAGTCGCGTATTATTTTTTAACATTTAAGAATACGATGAATAGAAAGTACCAGTGGCTTACGGAACTACAGGGTATTCGTCTTTAGTTTCTTTCGGATAAACAACAACACGCATTCAGATGACAGGATATGAAAATGCTCATGGAAAGCTTTCAATGCAGTTTCCACGAACTTTCAAATGTAAGTGTAAAGTCGCGGCAAAATGCCCAAACAAATCATGCTTATATTTCAGGATTCCAAACACTTTCTTTTGGTGTATTTGTGAAAGTTTACTGAACAAATGTGAAGGTTAATATGTTGCGGTTTCACTCCATCAAACTGTGGGCTTTAACGTGAGCATGATGTTTTCTTGCAATCGCGTCAATTTTCATCTCAACAAGTTTTACGATTCCAACTCCGCGGTAAGCAAATAAACGGGTATTTCAATCATATCATGTTGAAAACAAATTCAAAGTGAATAAAGGTATTTGTTTCGAATCTGTAACCCTATTGTTAAAAAATGCAAATTCCATCGAAAAATTATCAGAAGTTTTCTACATGAAGTGGACTGCATGGAAAGAAAAATCAAATTCCTGAATGGGTGAGCTATTTGTCTTGAATTCCGTTCAACATTTTGCGTGACAATCGGCACCAACACATTTATGGAAGCCAATAAGTATTTTCTAACGATACAGGAAACCGGCTGATGGCTAATCTTTTTAATGTGATATTAATTTTCCATTTCCGGTATTCTCGTAGGAGAAAGTGACGCGCTGATATTATGTTCAATGGTTCGTATGTTTAGCGATAAAAGCGTTTGTAGTAAATCCATTTTGAATAATATTCATGGATTCAAAAACGGAACTCTTTCTGCAAATGTATACATATTATAAATTTACTCCACAGAAATGGAATTAAATATTTAATGGGGCATCATAAAACCGTGAATTTACCATTTGCTCATCGCCAATTATTTCATTTTTAAATTTGGAGTCACCAGAGTAAATTCCGAATTTATTTCTCTTAATGGAATGCCAAATACCAAAACATTCAAGGACAGATACATGACGGAACTCAACATTTGATAATGTGGGTGGTAGCGGTGAAAACTTAAAAAGGTTTTCTGCTGGCTGCCGAAATCGTTGAAACTCAAGCATTCGAACAGAAATGCATCCTACAGTAAATACGGGAATTAATGAATGTCACTATAAATTTATACGTTTACTTTTCCCGCATGAACACAACAAAGGATTTGAGAATGAAGAAACGAAGTTGTGCGGTAACCGCTGCGTTCTATTGTCCTTCTTTGTTCCTTACTTCCCACGGTGCAATTGCATTCAATGAAGTTTCCCAGGCTGAGATCAAGTGCATCACAAAATCACAGAGTTTGTTTTGCTCACTATCAACTTACGCATTTGGTCAATATTGTGCAGCGAAATGGAAGGATGATAATGCAATGAATTCGAGGTGGTGGCGCAAATATGAAATGGAGAAGCTGGATCAAATTGCACGAGTTTACATGTAATAAATATTCGACTATTTTTAGAGAATCATTAACATCCACAAGCTTCACTAAATGCAGAAAAGCGTTCCATCTGAAAAAATAATTTATTATTGCGTTGACCAAAAAATGTAGGTGGATACCTAACTCTTTCAACAATGGGTTAGTTTTCTTGAACGAGGAACAATAACGTGCTCAATAAGCAGCAAACGAATAATTTCAATATCAACAGTTTTGATCTGAATAAGTCCTTATTTTAAGAGAGTGGGGAAAAGTACGTAACTATTCAGTAAACTTCATTCGTATGACATGACAGACAGGTGGATATAAATTGTGACAAAGATCTACCTCCAATTATGATAATGGCCTCCTTTCTGTCCAGTTCCACGGTCCACTGCAATTTATTAATTATCGTAAGACATCATTAATGGGCTATCATGACGACTTCCCGTGCCGTAAATAGTTGATAAGCTGCATCGCGCGTGCAGCAATATTTAGGGTTGTCGGGTAGAATAGCTTTCTTCTCAACCGAAATACCGTTTTCGTTGCTGTCTTCGCTTTATATGTATTTTTCTTCAAAGGTGAAGGCCATACAACAATAGAATGAGTGACTTATCTCAACTTCTATCGAGGACATCAACAAGTCACTATTTGTAAAATCTGTTCAAAATGTAGTTTTAAAACGTTTCCATGAAATGTACTCAAAAAATACGATATACTATAACGAGAGCATGTAGGATATATTCAAACTGAATGAAAAGGTTTTTTTTAAATTCTATCCCTATTGTTAGAAGAATGGAATGTTTGGGTGAGTGACATGGAGAAAGTATTAGCTTTCTCCTGCAGAGTTGGAAATCAATTGAGGAGCAAACAAACTCGAATTCCCATGGGCATTTGATATTTGTTTGGAATTCAAGTTGTCTTGAGATTGCTCAAGCGACAAGAATGAAATTCACTGGAAACCAATAAGTAGCTTCAAAATACCTCCGGGAAACGGATTGCCTATGCAGTTTCATATACCCCGCATTCCAAAGGATTTCCCAATGCTTCCTGTATTACTGCTGTTAATCTTGGAACCTGGCAAACACCCCTGGATTTGGTGTATAGCCAAGCATCCAGGTTGTGATACTTCGCTGATAATAAGGCATACAGCCGATGTGTTTTTAAGCATCAGAAATAAATCTTAAAGTAATTTTTAGAGATTTACCTAACATTGGAATGGATATACGCCACAATTTTCATTTTCTATTTCCAACTAATACTAGTTCCACGATAGGTTGTAAAGAGTTGCATAGCTTTTTTATGATGGTAGCGATGAAAGCGGTATTTATTGTAATTGCAGACGGCAAAGTAAAAATGCATCGAATGATTCTGAAGGTTATCGTTATGAATTATTGCACTCACATTATTCTGTTATGGATAATTGGCGTTCCTTGTTTGATGTCATTTTGAACTTGGCTAGGAAGTGGATGGAACATGACAAGCATAGAAAGCAATAAAAGTCATACGAGAGGACACAAAGTTTCGCTTTTTTGTGATAGAAACGTGGTAATATACATTTTACGATAACCATCCTCATTATACCTCCTCGTTATGGCTATTATGATGTTGTCAACCCTTTTGTCTGTTTCGACGTTCCAGTGGAATTTATCAATTATTACAGGCCTCATAGTTTCTCATGATAATGATGACCATTACCTGAGTGAGTGTAATCAATAAATAATAAGTTGCACCCCGCGTACAGCAAGTTCAATCTTCAGGGTGACTACTCATTCTACTTAACTGTCGTCCATATTCTGTTGTAAATATTCGTCATTTCGTCGTGTCAGGTAGCAATGCAAACTCGAATTCAGTCGCATATGTGATCCTTCCAGTTGATTTGCATTCCATTAAAATCGTTACAACAGATTTTTGTTATAACAGTCGTCTTCATTCATTCATTTTATAAGAACCTTTTCTTCTTGTAATAAGGAATCTGGAGAAAAATGGAATCTGGAAAAATAGGTGAAAGTGACATTTTTAGATGTACAATTTATTTATCAGTCAAATTGTTTGATTGTACATTTCACACAAAGGTGCTCATCAGATCTGTTTGTTTGATTACTTTCCTTTGCATCCGGTCGTAATGTCCTTTGTTGTTGAAAATCTGCTGAATTTGACACAAAGCCATTTTCCTGAAATTTCTTCCGCGGCAACTGTCTATGTGTGGAAATGCGCATACCAATCAGATGGTTCATTCATAAGATTTCTAAATTGCGCTTGGACTTTTCAAGTAAAAAGCAAAGTTTCCGTTGGAAACAATTCAGTGCATTGTAAATAAACACCTTGAACTCATCTAATGTCCTGTGAAATTTTTATGCGAATCGTATCAGAACAGTTGTTTAAAATGCTGACTTAGCCACCTTTCAATTGTTATTGAAGCTTATAGTTTTTAAAGAAAAACGAAGATATGATGCCGATATGTATTTATTGGACTGTCAATTTCTGGAGCCATATAAACACGATAATAGTGCCGTGTGCTTTACATTCATTTTCTATTGGAGAAATTCACTTTCAAATTTCCAGGTAAGATGCAATGATATTCTATGGTAAACATTAATTATATTATATAATTAATATATGGAAAACGTAGGAGTGGACAACGTGATTTGCGATTACAAGAAAACTACCCCTGACGCATGACGTATTGTGTGCTGTAACGAATCTGAAAATTATAAAGAACGTGGAAATCTGGAGAAGATTATTTGAGACGAATTGGAAAAATTTTAGTTGTTCAGGGTGCTTCGCCTTGCCGCCATTACTGCATTTATTTCTCAATATAACCTTAGTTCCTGGAGGAAGGTTACTTTCTGTTGTTTTCCGGGAACTTAGTTATTGCTTGAATTTGAAGAAAAGTGGAGGCTGAACTTGATGTACAATTTGTTGAGAAACCGGTAATAGTGATCAAATGCAAATAAAAAACTGAATGTTATTTCCGTAACAGCAGCGCTCTTGAGCCAAACACTTGCTATACCATACAATTCTAACGCCGTTACATATTGATGATGAGTATGCTTAAGTTCATCTCCTTCGTGCTTTCACCCACATTTGTTTCCAGATTGCGCTAGTTGGCCTCTCAGCAGAGCAGACGGAATAAAAGTTGGTGCTCCGCTCGAAATTAAAGATTTTGTAGTAAACTCCCTACCTCTTTTAAAGCATAATATTAATTTAAATGTATCATTTGATATTTGATGTGTTATCAACTGAGTTTTGAGATGACGCGCTCAAGTTTTGATGTGCTTGTGTGGCTGAATTGAGCTATATTGTCTAAATTAAGTCATGACAAAAGAAACAAACTCGTCACCTCATCTGGAACAGTATAAACGTGTTTATGAACGAGTGAAAATTGAAATGCATGTTGTGCTGCTGTATTAACCGGTGAAGTTACCACCTGTTCATATATTCATGATTAAATAACAGATATTTCAAAATATTGTAATACAGGAAGGAGATAAAATATTATCAGACGCTGAACCCTGTTTTAAACGCATTTTAAAACCTCAATGCCATATTAACATTCTCAAGGAGATTCATGCATCAATGGCATGGGTAACTCCGACGACCAACAGTCACTAAATAATCCGGGTTGATTTTACATTGCGGCAAGATAACTTGCGCAGTGGACGGTTCCTGATTTCATTTAACGTACAAAACAATGATGCAGTTACACGGTTAAAACCATGCCATGCCGTGTTGCTGTGCATAAATTGTATAACGCTGACTGCTGCCAGACCACCAAAACACATAAGTACGACAACGTGGCATCATATGGCATATGGTATCTTTATTTATAAGCTACTTCATTATATTTTGTTTATTTCTTTTTTAAATTGTGTTTTGAATTTCAAGAAACGTAAATGCGAGCTTTGACGACCAGGCATTTTTGTAAGCTTGATTCAATTTAGAAACATGTGACAAATTCGGATACGTCTGGAAAATATAACGAAGGTCGTATTGAATCCGGTTGGTAGTCTGTTTGTCTTTTACAGGCAGTCAGATCCGACTTAATACTAGTAAAATCCGATTCCCGGGAAAGGATAGCCTGCAAAACACTTTCATGTCTTTTGTACTGCATTTCTACAAAGTCACTAATTAAATGGGGAAAGCTGCAGCAAGCCTGTCGCGCTCTGCTCTTTTGATTTACAGCTAACGAGCATAATCAGATGGGAGACTAGTGAAAAGAAAGGCAAAAGGATTTTAAAGCTAAATACAAAGTATGCTGTGTATACATGCATATAGGTAGTCTATGGACGGATTTATTAGGGATCTTGCGATTCACGTATTTTTAAGACATCTCACCTAGTTTGGCTGACCTTCTTCTGAAATTGTAGCGCTATCCACCATTTTCCTCCTCCGGTTCGCACGTGGCTCAAAACAACCTGAAAGTTTGAATATTTGTAATTGAAAATGACTAAACTGACTTACAATTAGTAAATATTAATGACTACAAAGCAAGATGGTCATGTCAGTAAATAGTATGTGCACGCTTTCCCCTACCTGACCTTCCCATTTTCAAAGCAAATCGAACTGCTGTCAAATCCTTTCTCATAACTTTGATCAAAGTGAACCTGGTGCGTTTTACTGAAGTGAGTAAGTAACGTAGCTTCGTTTCCCCATTTCCATTAAGAAGTTAGTGGCAGAGCTCGTCTTTTTGCTCCACCCTAAACACTGTCTGAAAAAAGTTTTGTTGAATAAATGGCTGTCAGAAACGAAAGACAGAGAAGGAGGCTCATGTAATTCACCAGAATATCACAATGACCAGAGGGACGAAATGAAATATTGGATGGCCCATAATTACTTATTGTAATAATACCATGCGTATTTTGAATAATGTTACTTGTTTTACGATTACTGTTATTACCAAAGTTGCTCGGAATAATAGGAAAATTTCTGAGTTGTTCATTTTAGGCGTTTGGCTTTATTATCCAATTTATTAATGATTTGGACGGCAATATTATTCGTCATGTTAGATAATCCATACTCATACATTACATGTGCATCGTATCTAGAAGAAATGCTAACAAATTATAAGTTACTAGTTCAGTATTCTGAAACATTCTCCGTGAAGACAATTTTGAAATTAGCCGTCTGCTTTCTTGGATCCAATAAATGAACTCGAAAATGGAATCTTTCTCACGTTCACCCGCTGCATCGCTTCCTTTCGATCAAAACAAGACGATGGACAAGTGACTTGTGAAAATGGGAAATTCGGATAAATGGGATTTGAGATGAAAACATGATGCCTGAAGCGTGACAATTTATATTTCTTGTTTCCAAAAAAATCCTTGGCTATTTTGTACGGTGAAACTTTTTTAGCTCACGTTTTAATGCATTAAATGATGATAAACTTTAAAGCCGTTTTGGTGTGACTGGGGTACTTGTGGCTATCAAATGAAAGTCAGATAAAATAACCAAGTGTTTTCGATGGTGGCAGGTTGCGAAAGATGAGCTGACGTTGTTTGAAATCAGCATAAGTCACTCTCCGTGAATGTGACTTAATAAACGTATGCATCACCGACAACAGCTGTAATCGTAAAGCAGGAAGTTTTATTTAATAATGTACACACATTTCTCATAACAAATTACAACAACTTATTCCAGATTTCATTTCTCATTTTTGACGACTCGTAATATTCTGAGAGATTTATTACTCTTTTTCGTCTTCGCACAGCCTTTCTAGAAACATAATTTTTAATGGGGATAGTGTAGTGTCGAAGGTGAGCTAAACGTGAAGGTAATGCGGAAGAAACGAGACTTTCCTCCTCATTTTAATAATTCCCATTTCTCCATTTAAAAGTTTCTCGAAAGTCGGGAGTAAAAACTGTGTGCCAGGGAACGTTTCATAAACTGCAAGGTCGAAACTACACGAAAAAGAATCATGTTTCTTCCTCCCCTTCTAGTGTCGAAATCATTATTTTTATTGCCCTTGCTTACCACTTTCTTCGCCTTTCACCTGCAGATTAGAAAATGAGGTGTGACTTTCCTTCGTACAAACGTTCTGTAAAATCCTTTTCAGTGGTTCAATGGAAACATCTTAGTATGGCGCAGTTTGTGTAACAACAGCTTCTGCTGAAGTTTAAGTAAAATATTTTCAAATTGATTAAATGAGAGTTGTCTTGTATGCGCTTTAGATAACCTGAGCGGAATTTAAAAATTTAGAAAAATTCCACGAATATTTGGTTTGCATGAATACCATGACGCCGATAATTGCAATATGGTGTAAAATGCGCTTTCTAGGATGCAGAAGATAATCCTGTTCCATCAATGTTTTGAGCAAGTGTGAAGCAATTGTATTCTTCGAATCAACTTCCATAACTTTTGAGCATTCTGAAGTTTATATTTACCGCATTTGTCATGATATGAGTGAACACGAAGTATGTCAGCAAACGTCCCACCTGCTTTTTTCTCTCGGGCCACATGATTCCTGTGTTTTATGATTGCTAGCCGTGCTTTTATTAATATTTTTGAACATTTGCATACAACACGCTGGTCTGTTTGCTGAGAGGGTTCATTTTTATCCGTCTAGATTGTCATCGGACGCTCTCCTGGGAAAACTATATATTTTTACCTGTGAATATTTGCAAATGTGAAGAGTCCACTGTAATACAAACAGAAACTATTACAGGAAGTGTTTATTTACTGCAAGCGTATTTCTACAGTGGAGAATAAAAAAATGAAAAGAAAAATTATAATGGGAAATGTTTAAAGATATCAGAACCGTACAGAAATATTTACGGTAGTCTCTTGACTCTGGGCTAACCACCGGCAATAAAATGGTCAGGCCACTGGTTCTCCGAAAGCACGGATGTATTTTCCATTTTGCCAAGCAAAACGAACAGTTGAATACCGTGCGAAAAGAAACAAAGCTTTCACTGTTCCACAAGGAAAGTCAGATCGTTGTAGTTGCCATCTATCAGAACAAGCCGAATACCTCCTTGGATAGCTCATAGCCGTATGGGATTGCTGCAGTATTACAGAATTTGAAGGCTTGCGGAGAAAATGGAGTTGCGGAAAGTTTAAATGTGGAATTTTACGGCGTTCCATGAGCAATATATATTCCCACGTCATTCATTCAACTCATGGTACTGTTGGGTCATTAAATAGTTGAAGTTCAATTAATCAGTCGGGCGTCAGCAAAATTGACAAACTTAACCATCCCCCATCTCCACTTACAACAATCATTATCAAATAAATTGAAAATATATTTTCTCACTCGACATTATCTACATTATTGACAGTTGAACATTGTTTTCACTTTGGCTTTAAATAAATGTACAATGCATTCCATGAACTCCAAGAGTATAAAATCAGTTCCGAGAAACGGCAACAAAATCAATTTGGAATTCCTATTGTATTACACAGTGGATATAAGGAGAAATATCATTGCAGGCAACTGCCAGTGCATTTCCGGTAGCGCCGGATTGATGTTGATATGGTTTTTTGGTAGACATTAGGAGACAACGGAAGTGATAAATGCCTTCTCGCTTAGGAAATGTCACTTTATATGGGACTTGCTAAGTTCGAGGAACAGAAATATTTCCAATACGCTTGCGGTATTGTGAAAAGGGATGTGATAAATAGCAAAGCCACTATTCTTGGGAAAACGGGCGAATGAAATACTCAGTTTCCGTTGGAGTATATTTTGAACGCGTTTGTATTAATTTAATGGTACAAACCACGTTTCTAAAAACGTTCGAATTCAAAAGTATTTTAATATATGTAGTAAATCTACTGGATAGGAACCGCAATTTTTAATATATTTCTTGTTATTTATTAGAATGGGCAGTTATTTTGAATACTAAAAGATTCTTTTAGTATTTTGTCCGATACGTCAAGCAGCCATTATTTACGTTTCAGATTCCAGAAATATTGAAGAGGTGACCAGTGTCCGTTATGGCCTTCTTGAAATATTTGCTCGTGAATACTCGAAACGAAAGGTCGTGCATTCATTTTTTCTGCTTTCAGAGTGCGGAGAAATTTCAAGCGGAAGTTCAAGTTTTAGGAAGATAAATTTTCATCTTTAATTTCTTTCGGATGAGAAAAGCTGCAAGCACTCAAATGTCACCATATAAAAATTCTCCTGAAAGGCATTCTATTCAGTTTATGTTGACAGACCTGAGCTTCACGCGAGAGAAATGGTTCACCTGGTCTCCTGCATTTGCGGCCATGCCACTGTGTCTACGTTTTATGACTTTGTTGGTAACGCTAGAAAAGTGTTTGAGCCAATGTCAGACTGTATCTTAAGCTAAGTCTATGAATGCCTAGTAAAAATAATTCGATTTTTTACCCGAAATACAATTAAACTATGCTCGCAAGCAAGCGTTGAGAAATACAAGCACAGAAAATGAAAGTGTGCTGCTGCTGCTGGGGCATGATGTGCGTCTCGAGGCCGAAACGTCCAAACCACTTATGTTCATATAAACCTTGGGACCAGAAGGATGGGAATTTTAATTTGATGTATGTATATGGGATCATTTGCGGAAGAAACTTGAAGGGAACCTAAGCAAGGATTGCGGTTTCATTCCATCAAACTTTGAGCTTTAAAGTTAACACATCTGTTTACTGTTGCCGCTTTCACAATTCTTCATCTTCATCAAGATTTTCGTTTTCAATCCAAAACCACAGACTTCAGAAACTTTCTGTGGTTTTTGCTGCTCATTACGAAGAACGGAATTCTGACATTGTTCACAAAAATTATGGACCATTATAAAATGGCCAAATAGTAGATAAACATCGGAGCAGCCATTACAGTGGAAGCTCTATACTAGGCCGTCTTCTGACCCTTATTACTACAGTTACAGAAGCAAATGAAAGCAGCGATACAAATTCTCGTGACATTTGTAGGCCAACTGTCGTAGTAACAGTAACGATCCATACACTAAATCCCGTCGTGAAACTAAATTACTTTGAAAACTTTGCAAATTGGAAAAGAAGCAAGGTAATGGTAAACTTTGAAAATAGGAGATATAACATAATACGATACTGAATTGACATAACGCATACCCAAACATGCTTGGGTATGCGTTAGGCATGCCATGCCAAGTTTGCAAGTAGGCCAATAAATGAGTGCTACCGGTATTCAAATTGAATAAAAAACTTTGTCTCGAATTTGTAACCTCATTGTAAAAAAATATAGAAATTCCGTCGACAAAATTCCAGAATTTTTCGACACGAAATGAAATGCGTGGAGGACAAAAAATCGCAACACAGGGCGAATTGCTTTTTCAGAATTCCATTCAACTTTGTTTCGTGGCGTGCGCCACCAACGACGTTCATGGTAGCCAATAAGTTTCAACGGGCAGCCCAGGAAACCGGTGATGTCAATTTCTGACACGGGTATGTACCTTAAGTTTAGTCGACTCAAAAGTGCGTAAATGTCTAGTAAATTCCATTTACTTGACATGACTGACAGGTTTATTCATGTTGTGACACAGATCGTCCTCCAACGTATCGCGTTACATCTAAAAAGTACATCCATCCTAATCATCACCTGAGCACCTGCCTGACTTGAATGAGTTTACGTGCACGTGTATGTCAATAATCCTCCCGAGTTTTCGTGGGAGAAAAGCTAATTTATTACAGTGCGTTAAATCAGAGCTTAGAACGGGGATCTCTGCCGCATCTTTTTTTACCTGTATGCAGTTCTTTTTTCCAGCAAGTCGCATCCCATACGTCTCTATAACTAAGGAAGCTGAAGCAAATCTCTGTCAAATACAGAACTGATCCTCTCAATCAATCCAGAAGGCTTCCTTTCTCGACACTTTCAGTACAGGAGTAGCTTATTTTCTCACTCGAATTTACTGCCCACTATCTTCAAACCTAAGATGCACTTGATGTATTATATTATCTTTAATTCCACTGTTAAAATATGAAGTATTACAATTCCACACAATACATTTTTATGGAATTCCAACCCTATTTCTGAAGAATCGAATGCTTGGGGTGAGTGACACGGAGAAGGTATTAGCTTTCTTCAGCAGAACTAAAAATCAAGTGAGGAGTAAACAAAATCGAATTCCCAAGGGTATTTTGTATTTGTCTGGAATTCAAATCCCGTTATTTGTGCACAAGCTGCAGAAGTGAAATTCACTGGAAACCAAATAAGTAGCTCCTAAGATCCCCGGGGAAACGGATTATGGAATTTCTTATATGTATGTATTCATTCCAGAGTATTTTTAAGTCACGCTTATACTATAGCTTTTAGGTTGAACCGATGAATCAGTCTTTCATGTTTCCTATGTATATATGGTGAGTAATTCTCGTCCTTTTGTGAATCTTTAAACATTCAGGTTGTAAATATTACAAATAAATTTTAAATTACTTGGTATTATAGTTGCTATATATTTCGTTACATATTTTTAGATCGCACGGATTGCAATATGGCACCAGTTTGTAAGCAAAACTCAGCCAATGTCTCCATTTTGAATCTCTGGAAATCAAACCGGAAAGTCTAGTAATTATTTTGTTGAATGGCGTAGCTATGGGGATAATACGGAGAGTAGTGCATATCACCATGAATTCGCAAGCCTTGTTCAAATATTACATTTTAATTTCGGTGCTTAATGAATGAATTCACCTTCAAATGGGGGTAAAAGTTGTAGATACGAATGCAATTGCTTTGAAACGAATTTGAGTATTTTTATCGTGACCTTAAATAGGTCACGGTGTATCGCGAAATCATTTTAGCTTTCTATTGCAGTCATTTGCTCTCTTCTTGTTTTCTGCATCAGGAGAAAACTCGTTGCTGAAAAGTGGAACAATTTTGACCTTTCACAATGCACAATGACGTGTACAGGTCAGGCTGAATGACATGCTTAATGACGTAACCAGCTGAACAATTGCGGATAATGATGAGGAAACCAAATGGAATGTGGATCGCAGATATATTTAATAATAGTTTGGTACATAAAACAAGTTCGATATTATCTTAATAGCTTGTTTGTAGCAAAATACAAATTGTAGCCGTTGACGTATTCACGCTTATCAGATTCACCCCTCCTCATACGAATATTTATCAAATTGGGAGAAACTAGTTGGTTGATTTTTTTTCAGATTTACGTACACGATTACGTTTCTTGTCGCTATTCTGCAAAGCTTCCTTAGACTCTCAATTGAGTAGTGAATTGTGCCACCATAAAATTGTAATGCCTTTGCACCCTGACGCTGAATATACTCAAACTCATCTGCTTCTTACTTTCACCCGTTTCCCTATAATATTTTGCGTTAGTCTTCACTTGGCATCATACGATGGCAGACGGAACGAACGTTGGTGCTCCGCTAAAGAGTAAGAATTTTCATGGGAAATTTCCTGCCATTCTAAAACATGTAAATCGGTTTGATTTTGTCAGAAACGAGCATGGTTCGCGTAGAAAAGTTTGATATCGAACCAACCCATAGAAAGTAAAAACCGCGGGAAACCCTTTCATTCATTATTTTTTTACTATCGTAAAAAACTTTTACGCTTTGTGTGTGGAGATAAGATTATATAGATTATGGGGCTGTACACCGTAGCTCCTTTATTATTATTTGCACCACCCACCCACCAATCATTAATGACCTTTAACGATCATATAACGTCGGAAGTAGCAATATACACAGTGCCATGTGTTTCGGCACCCACCTCTAATGTATCATAATTTATGCACGGCACCTTTAGCTCTTCGAACACAAAGAAGGACACGAAGACAGGAGGGAGCTAAAGGTGCCGTGCATAAATTATGATACATTAGAGGTGGGTGCCGAAACACATGGCACTGTGTATATTGCTACTTCCGACGTTATATGATCGTTAAAGGTCATTAATGATTGGTGGGTGGGTGGTGCAAATAATAATAAAGGAGCTACGGTGTACAGCCCCATAATCTATATAATCTTATCTCCACACACAAAGCGTAAAAGTTTTTTACGATAGTAAAAAAATAATGAATGAAAGGGTTTCCCGCGGTTTTTACTTTCTATGGGTTGGTTCGATATCAAACTTTTCTACGCGAACCATGGAAACGAGTATTATGTGCGACTTACGACGCAATATGTGCGTCTTTTAGAAATGTAAGTACAAAGACATTATTTGTAACAAAGTTGTGACGTTGTTTGAATTTGAAACGAAAAATAACAAAGTGTTATCAAGTTGGTTAGTTGGAATAACTACAAATTATTATTTTTGTAGTGAAGGTTATGGAAATATACTTTACATTTCAGGTTGTGAGTTGAACACATGCAATTGTGGCATATTTCGACGAAACGTGGTGAATCAATTAACCTGTGAAGTAATCAACCGATTAGATTTACATTCTACCAAATTACATTTCAAAATGTTGTAGTTGATCAAAAAATTAAATAAAAAATGTGGATACTTCTTAAGCACATTCTGAAATTATTAATTTCTGGTACTCATATCAAATATATCAAAATTGAGATATTTGATACCATCATAAGCGTAAATTCATTGCATTTGTGCATACTTCGTCAGGAGATTCATGCAGCAACCGCCCTGGTATACCGTGACGATCAAAATAGACCCCCGTACGGCAATATACTTTTCGCCAGGACTTACGTACCAATATTATCAATTAAGCAGTGTTGCTTTCAATTAACAACGAAAACAATTATTCTGCTACTTGCTTACCAATCACCACCCACAGGAGTGTACTGACTCAAAATCTAGTATAACCAACTTCTCAGATTTTATTGTAGAATTTCAGAAACCGGTGTCATCATTCGGCAGATAAACTAACAATCATATCCTTCATATTCACGGATTTTTTTCGGGGCCTGTGCGTTCACCAATCCAATTAAGAATTGCAAGCGGGTTGTGTATGGAAATGATGGAAAGTATTAATAAAATTCATAGGAGGCAGAGGTAAACACAATGTACTGGGCATGGTATCATATGGCTGGTTGCTGGTAAAGGTGTTGCCTGGGTTGTCACATTTTGTATTCGACATTGTCATGATAAATACGGTAAATATAAATTGGCAGGCTTGGTCGTCCTCTCGCAATTTACGGAAGTGCAGCATGGAGATAAAAGATATGAATGAAACATGTTTCAGGGCAATTTATTTTCCTATCCTTATTTATTAGCTACTTTATTATTTATTGAGCATATCTTTTTTAAATTATATTTTTATTTCAAGAAAAGTTTATGTGAACTCTGACGACCAGGTAAATATTTTATTCTTGTTGGCTTGATTCAAGAAAGAAACACGTGGAAAACTTGAATCCGTCTGGAGAATGAAAAGAAGAAGGCATTAAATCCTGTTCGTAGTCTCTTTGTCTTTAACAGACAGTAAGATCCGATTTCCAGGAAGAAGATTATTTGCCAAAATACTTTCATGTCTTTTGTGTTGCATTTTCTAGAAGCCACTAATTAAATGGGGAAAGCTGCAACCAACCTGTCGTGCTGCGTTCTTTTGAATTATTCATAACGAGGATAACGATATACCAGACTAGTACATAGTAATAATGAAATATGTTAAAGCTGGTTAGAAAGTTCATTGAGGTTTAAAGACAAAGACAAATGAAGACAGACTTTAGAAGGGAGCATTTCGGATCTGGCGATTTTGTAGACTTCTTTGGAACCATAGCTGCTTTCTTTCGTTCTAATTATTTTTCAACTGTTACTCTCACGAGGTGGCGCATTAACTATTCAAAGTTGAGTGTAAAAATGTAGAAATGAGCTTTCAATTTTCCAATTACAATGAATTCCTTCCTTTTTTATCCACACAAACATAAGTTGTACATTTGCTTATTGGTTAGCAATGATGTCCTCAATTGAGCCCACACGGATATATTTCGGATATTTATGCTATTTTTGGCGCCTGTCATCCTTCCCTTTTTGGATTTTTTTTTGACGTGGCTAGTCACCGGAAGATTTAAAAACTGTGGATTGCCGAAACAAATTGTTGGAGAAATTTATAAACCAGGACGGGAGATCTCAAAAACAGGAAACACACAATATTAAGTGGGCTGTCATTATTTATTTAAATTACGGCATGTGTTTGATATCTGGAATAATAGCACCATTTGTAATGTTGGTATGGATAAAGCTCTCGTGTGACGTCAGATTTCATTTAGCCCATCCTAAAGTCATAACCTTCTTCCCGGTTGGGTAAGAAGCTATTCTCAAAACAGAATAAATGGATCCGTATGTAAGATGTTCGTATTGTGTGATGTTTTTCTTGTTTTTTAACAATACATTGACTTTACGTGGGTGGTTTTGTTGCGGATGGCGTACTCACAATTTCAACTCAGTTTGGTGAAAATATGACGAGCAAATATTTGTCAGCTCTTCACAGGAAACACAAGAGTACTCAATGTTACGAAATAACCACGTGACCATAAGAAAAAAACAATGTGGGTGTCAATGTTGCCAGAAATATCGAAGACGTGATCAGAAACCGGAGAATGGGTGTAGAGCGAACCTTGTGGTCAGTCACTCGTTTGGATAAAGTAACAAAACGGTTATTGGAAAAAGTTGCACAAAATACAAGTGTTTTAGAAACATCCCATGTGAAGGCTCTGTATATCTCAATGGATGGAGAGATAGACCGGACACGAGTTTTCACTCTACTTTTAGTGCTATCCAGTGACCATGACAGGATATTAAAGTAAATACGTAAAGCAATACGTATATAAGTAAATACGTATAAAATAGCAAGCCTACTTGTCCTTGCCGTTTTAAAATAACCTTGCAAACTCTTCCCAGCTTTGCGGGGTTTACACGTGGCATCGAAAGCCATTCAGCCTTGAAAACAAGCTGAGTTTTAGTAACAGCTTTAGACGTAATTTATTAATCCCCTGACCTGACCAACTTATATAACCGGGAGCTACGCTAAATTGTTAAATGATGTACCGCACCATACCAACATTATTGCTTTCTGCATTTTGACTGCACACGTGCATTATGCAAACACGAAATTTGAACAAATATGCAACATGCACGCAAAAACTCATTAACATTAGAAACCGAGCAAAACCGTTCCCGAATTCCGTTCGTATCCCAAAACTTGAAACGAATAATGAAATCGCCAAAGCCGCTCTTCTCGAAAGTAAGCAAAATTGAATGATTGCATTCTGTTGCGGTACAGGTTATTATAACATATGAGAAGGCTATTACTGAGTGTGTTAAAAGGCGACTCAAGGTGCACATTTGTTAATTGATTTTTTTTGGTTAGAGTGTGATTCACGCTTGTTAGATTTACACCTCATCACTATGCAAAAATGATCACTTTTGCTGCATGGCACGATTTGGACATGGACAAAATGACAATTCTAAAAAGTTTGAACAGTCAATTATAGTTATAAATCGAATCAAACCTTTTCTCATAAAAGGCATGGGAAACTTCAAACTGCTGCACTTACATGTTATGCTCTATTGCTTCCAATTCTTCTCCCTGAATACGGTCAATTGAGAAAGTGATCTCTATCGGAAGGGAAAATTCACGGGACTGGTTTAAAAATTTGCTTGAAAAAAATTGTAAAATTAGCCATCTGGATTCGTAGACTTAACTACGCCAGCATAATCGAGTTACATGAAATGCGGGTTCAATTTGAGGTCGGAAATAAAAAAAACAGCAACGAGCGAATTGTTCCCGTTACAGATTTTTAGGTAATAATTGTGCGTCTGATGACAGATTGTAGGCATTAATACAGTCATTGGTTTGTCTCCGTCGGATTAGTTTTGTGAACAAATGCATCTTGTTTTCAATATCAATCGATTTAGCGTGAATTTTTTAAAGGTAAGCATGGTCCTCTATTTCGTGAAACGTTGTTGAAAAACGTAATACAAATATTTGTCAAGACCTGGCAAATGACAGAACAATAGCGTATACTGACAATGTACGTTACCATAACAAAAATTGAAGAGACTATCGTTTTTTCTGAACAATAAAAGATATGAGTGGAAAACGCATGATTGTATCAGCGTACGTTTATTTATCATTTTTGGTAGGGTAAAGGAATTGAAGGAGATAGTGCAAAAACAGAAAAGGGCATTTCTGAGATTTCTTGTGCAAATGTGCAAAGTCCCTTGACATGCTTTCCACACAGCTTACGTTGAAACGCATGACGATTTTGTTGAAGAAATCAGAAAAGAATACGAACCGATTACGATTTCATTCCGTTAAACTTTGGGTTTCAAGGTGAGCAAATTGCTTTCATGTAAACGCATCAATCCTATTTCATCTTAAACAGCTTTACAATTCCACCCACAAAACGTATTTGCGATTTATAGCGCTGATTAGCAAAAGAAATTATTCAAATTGAATAAATATACTTTTTTTAAACTTTCCAACCCTACTGTAAAACATTAGAATGCCATCGAGAAAGCACCAACATATTTTTTCATGTACTGAAATACGTGGAGAACCCTAAATCAAATTCCCGAGAGGGTCAAGTGTTTCTCTGCAATTCAGTTCACGATATGGTTGCAAGTAGCACAAATACTTGAATGAAATAAACAACGTTGTATCATCTGTAATTCTCTTTGCTGTGAAAATATAATTTTCCACAGAAAAATTATTCGTGCACTGGTTTTCTTAAAAACGACAAATCAGGCAGGCTTCTCCTGAAGAAGTTCAAGACAAAGGTATTTATGGAAATAATTTATTGAGCTTATGAGACCAAAAATGAATATAGGAACCCAACTCTTTCAAAAACAACTTTTATTTTGCCACACGAAGATCATATTGTTCAGTCGACAGCGACAGCGAGCGTATAATTTTAGACACTGAATAAAGCTCACATCCGAGTAAGATTTTATTTTTTCAGAGACTTGGAAAAATTAGATAAATGTCAAATAAACATCATTTAGTTGATTTGACTGACAGCTTGATACAAATTATGACAAATATCTACCTCAAGTATATCAAAGTCACTTTATAAATTCTCATCTATCCTAATCATCACTTGAGTGCCTGTCTGATTTGACAGAATTTATTTCGCGGCACGTGTACATCTATACTCCTGCTGAGTCTCCTTGGGAAAAAAGCTAATTTATTACAGTGCGCTAAATCAGGGCTTGCAGAACCAAGATCTATGCAACATCTTTTTTAGGGATGTAGTTCATTCTCTTAGGATGTCTTATCCAGTATGGCTTCATAACTAAAGAATCTGGACTTTTTCTCGACTGTCTCGACTGATCACAAGCTGTGTTGCTCAATTTGGAATCCTACAATGCAATATATGCATTTGCCTAGCTTCAATACCACTCACGAACATTGAATGACAATGCGCCTGAAAACAATTCCTGGCCACAATATCGATCAATTTCATTTTTATACGAGAATTTGGGAGTACACTTACAAGGTTATTATCGTCATCGTAGTTGATGTTTATGGTTATTATTATAATGGCCACCTTCCTTGTCTCATTTGACAATCAAATGCAATTTATTAATTATTGCATGACTGCCGTAATGGGATATATGATATCTTTCTGGGTCATAAATAAATGATACGCTACATCGCGCGTGCTGCAATTTCAGGGTTTCGGGGTTCAATTACTGTTTACTCAACTGGCATATACTGGTGCATTGCTACTAGCCCGTTATTTTTATATCATGATTATATTATTGCTGTTAGTTTGAAACGATACATCAGTCGTGCATGCTTCATAATCATACCTGGTGAACACTTTTCTCGGCTTCCTGTGAAACTTCAAACATTCAGGTTGTAATGAAAATAAAGTATAAAGCCGATGTGCGCCTAAACATCATAGATAAAAAATAAATTAATTTTTACAGATTTGCACAAATTTGATATGAATATGCGCCATAATTTTTATTTTCTAACAACGTATTATATTGAAGCGGTAGATTGCCATTGCCAGATAAGCGCCAATTGTGTCACTAGCTTACCCGTTGACAACTTCATTAATTATGGTGAGATGCCATTCTTAAGTAGGTTTTAGTGTGATGCTTACGGACAATTTTGATGAAATTGCAAGTAGTAACTTAGAAAAGTATCACCAGAAAAGCAATATCAGTCGTCAGGTTAGCTATTAGATGCTCATTCTTACAAGTTATTACACAAAGTGCCTATTGTAATGAGTTTAAATTCGATGCCACTTAAGGTATTAACAGGCTGCATATGCTTAAAAATAATGGAGGTAAAGGCAGTTCCGCTCGCAGACTTGCGCAAACAATGAATTTGACATTTTCATTGTTTACACTTGGAATTTTTTTTGGAATGCTGATGAGGTAGTTATAGCATTTCAATAATCATAGGTTCTTTACTTCAGCTGCATTCATTTCCAACGCTATGTCACTGAGATTCAAAAGAAATTAGTTTCTTTCCCATTTTTTCACACAAATTAGCTGGATGCAATACAACTCGTTTAGGGACTGATTGAAGCTTTCGGAAGAGGGAAATGAGGAAGGGCAGCGTCTCGAGTAAAAATGTAAGCAAATTATAGGCGACGAAACTTTCAATATTTTCTTCTACCACACAAATTTGAAATTTGATGTATGCACTTTCAAATCCAGCAAATGAAATCGAACGTGGCATCACAAAGTGAACAAAGATTGTTATTGTGCCGGGTTTCGTTCCAGGACGCTTCCAAAGCAAACACACATACAATAAAATACGTATATACAAAAATATATACGATAATCTACATTTTTATCGAAGGTTTGTTAGTTGATTCTACGTTTACTTAAATCGAACATTCGTCACGTAATAATCTGGACATTTAAAAAAACTGAATTTGGCGAATGATTTGTTAGACGGAGTCGAGTTGAAGACAACTTAAATCCAGGAATTAAAAAGCAACCAATACCGCTTTCCGTTCAGCGTTTTTCTCAGCAAAATTGGCTAGATGCCTTCTAAATCAGTGGAGATTGAAATTATTGCTCGAATTCAAACAGAAAATGTACCGTCTACAGGGAAAAGTCAATGTTATAAGCAATGAGTTTCCATATGTCCTATAGCTGTCACATTTGAAATTAGACGCATACATTCCTTGTGATTAAATCAAACAATCAGGAAATTGACAATTACGTTCTGCCGATTTTTCTTGTTTCCGACTTTTAGGAGAGGAAAGGAAGAAATGCGCATAGCTAATTTAAGAGGAATGCACTTTGAAAAAAGAGCTTTAAAAATTCCAGTTGTTTCATATTTCACCTGCATGAATTGCTACTAAAATATAACCTGCTTGAATAATATCTGCTTGAGTGTACATACAACTATCTTTATATATTTTTAAGTTGCAGTTGAGCTCTGTGCAATACAGTATACGAAAATTATTGCTTTTATTTTGACGGCACAATTTATAATGCAAACAAGAAATTTGAATTCTTTTGAGCGACACATTTACACAAAAATGTGAATAAAATGCAATATGTGCCCTAAAAACTCATTTGGTCTGAGCAAACCGTTTCCGATTTCTGCTCCTCATAGGAGCCTCCTATCTCACCACTTGAAAAGTAAATAGGAAATACGGATTTTCTACACTTTCATTTTTCTCAAAACTAAACTAAACTGCATTGACTGCATTTATGTGGCACTTATTGTGTCATCATTATTAAGTGGCGGAGCCGCTTTATAAGATCGAGATGTCCGTCCGTCTGTCCGTCTGTCCGTCCGTCTGTCCGTCTGTGCGCGCTCTAACTCAAAAACGGTTTGACTTTTTTGAAATCTGTTTTCGGCAATCGATAACTGGTCACATGAGAACGGTCCAGCGTGATTTTGAAATACGTAGGTCAACTGTAACCGTTAGAAACCGTTACGAGGTCAAATTTTTTAAAGGCTAACATATGGTAAGTAGCATATCATTCGACTCGTCTATGACCATAACACACATATATGAGGTCATTTCGGGGTTGACGGTTACTGTTTAACGGTTACAGCGATTTCAAATAATTTTACACCTTATGCTCTCCTGCTTAAGTGGTTTGGAATTTTCCACTTCTGTTTTCGGCAAACGACTTGTCATCACATGGGCTTTGCCTGACATTGTTGACCAGCTCCAAAGGTCAACGGCAACGGTTAGAAACCGTTACGAGGTCAACTTGTTTAAATGGCAACATATGGCAAGTGACATATCATTCGACTCGTCTAACAACATAATACACAGATTTACAGTCATTTTGAAGTTGACGGTTACGGTTGAACGGTGACGACGATTTCAAATGGTCCTGTTTAAATGGTCTTGAATTTTGGACTTCAGTTTACGATGAACGGCTTGTCACCACAAGCGTTTTATGTGAGAAGCTTGGCAGCCATAACGGCCAACGGTAACCGTTAGAAACCGTTACGATTTCGAAATTTTTAAAAGTCAATTAGGGCAAGTGGCATGTCATTCGACTCCCCTGAGTGTTCGTTATGCAAATCTGAAGGGATTTTAATCGTAACGGTTACCGTTTAACGGCAATACCTGATTATTGGTTTTTATGTTCTAACTTGATAATGGATTGGAGTATAGGCATTCTGTTTTTAGCAAACGATTCCTTATAGTGGTACTCAGTGGTCTATTTTGAAAGATGCATGTTAAGGGTGTCCCTGCTCCGCCACTTTGCTACATGTTAGCTTGCTGAGTTTATTAATTCAGAACAGAGACTGTTGGAACATATGAAAACGAGTTCTGGACAAATCAAGACTTTCAGTCACGCCGGAACACATTGAATACTTTTCATTTAAGTTTTGGCTACAAACTTTTCGATAGGCGTTAAGTGTGAGGTGAACATTTCTAATATCAAAGTTATAATTACATCAATCACAATACTGAAGCATCAAATTTGTGACATGGCATGAACAAATGAAAAATAATTTTAATAAGTCAATTCCAATTATCAATTGAATCAAAAGTTTCGTGATCAAGGTTATGGGGGGCGGCTAACCATATATAGCCGCACAGTCAATATTCAGCAATTGCTATCAATAAAAACTTTACGAAATGGTTTATAATGTTACGCATAATTACCATTTCCTTCGCTCCTTTCCCTTTCCATGTTGATAACTGCTATATCGTCCTGTTGTAGTCTGGTGTGGTGTTATTAAAAGCCACTCGCTATTACGTACATATGATTCAAAGAAGGACAAGGTCGGTTGGACATGAACGGGAAATAATGTAGTGCACTTTATTATTGCGTCATATTCCACCCCATATTATTTATAGCAGTTCATAAATCGACAATTGCTATCCCCGTGCATATGATTAGAATATACGGCCATCAATAAAGAGAATCCTTCCACTCCCCTAACAACACACATATTTGTGCGTAGGGGGAAAGCCGGGAAATACACCATTGTAATGGAAAGGTAATATCAGCGTAAATGGAAAAAAAATATTGCATGAAAACGTTCATTTTGGGACAATGGTACGCACCAAACCGTTCATTTTCCCAAGATCATCTCACGCAGTATCGCTTCCTTTCCATCAAAAGAAGGCAATGGACAAGTGACTTGTGAGATTGGGAAATGTGGAGTCTGAATAGATGGGTTTGCGATGAAAAAATGTTGCCCGAAGCGTGACAGTTTTCATGTTGCAACGAGTTTAAAAGTAGCAAGGGCAGCACAAGGTTTTTAAGGGACCTGGGTTGTTCAATGTCAGTTTCCGCGTGGGTTATGTTTTTGAATTAACGTTTGAATGCATATTTAAAGTATTTCTGTATACAACATCCATATATTTTTCACAATGATAGACTTACCCAGTAAAACCAGATGTCATAAGCAATAAATAATCTATGGTCATAATAACAAATATTGAGACCAGAATACAATAAATGGCGTTGGATTATTTTGGCAAGTAATTTTTAGTCGGGCACTGGATTTTAAAAAGTAAAAGATAACCTTACTGAAATGCTCAAAACAGAATTGAGGTATTTTTCTTTATACATATTAACTTCAGCTCAGGAAAGCACATGGATTAAACATTTTTTTATTTTGAGCGTTTTTATATACTTTCAATACCGTTATTTCATGTAAATATAAACATTAAATGTACAGCGGATTTTTGCAAAATGAAGGGTAGAAGATTGTTTCCGTTTCCCGGATGAACAAATGAAACTTGTTTGGCTTGACATTTCTGCGACCGAACAGATTACAGTAAATTGTAGGTTTTGATATTTTCGTTTTTGGTTAGTTATGTGAATTATGTTTGATGTTTTCCTTTGTTTGTGTGTATTTTTGATTCTCGGGAAAGCGTTGTTCCATGTTTCGAGAAATCCTGTTGAACAAATGAGGTGCAAATTATTTGTCAACACTTCACCGATGGCAAATAAACATCATTTCTTGATACGTGACCATAAAAAAATGCTGTGGGTGTTCATTTATCTGGAGAATTGATGACTTGAGTTGAAACCGTAAAATATTGCGAATATGTGTCATTTAGTCATTTGCTTCGATAAAGTATCAGAATTGAAGTAGACAGTCAAAAAAACAAGGAAATTGCCGAGATGTCTCGTTAAAACTGTTAAATGGATGAATGGGTGCTGTGGACAAATGTGATAAATATTTGGTTCAATTTTTTCTCACTGATAGAAGGATAATCAACCGGGGAAATGAAGGACTTAGCTAAAACAACATCAATCGATACGTATATTATTATAATGGACAGTGTAGTAAGAGTCCAATAATAAGGAGGTATTGTACAGAAAATGAGGCATATTTTCAGCTTGTGGCACGTACGAAGCATCACACCTTCCCAGTGTATTGTGCGCTACGTACTCCCCCTCGTTCAAGCAACTCATGCCTTTGTTGGGAGAAAGTTGAAGAAGGATGCTGGGATTTAGATGAAATATATCTCCCATGAATTGTGACTGTGTGAATGATGCAAGGACTCTGAAAAACGGAAAGGTCAACATTACTTTCCCCTACCAGGTGAATGGAATATAGATTTGGAACTACTTTGTATTTTGAAAGTAAATCTTACTGGAAAGGCTAACCCTTCTTTGAATTTGCGTATGAATAGCAATGGGTGACAATGTCAACCTAAGATAGTACAATCATGAGAAGACCATTTTGATTCCTCTACCGATCACTGCAACGGGAATGATTTTATGGCGGCTAGACGTCTCAATAAACCATTTAACAAGCGTTTGACCTTCACCAATTTCAAGGAAGCTTTAACAGAGCCGTTCGTGCATATAATGAGGTCATAAAAGGTCATTTTTGAGCATATGGGGAAACCTACAATCACCATTTTGTGCTCTGTTTTTGTCTGAATTATCGCTAATGAGAACAACGACTAGGCAACCTTGTGATGAGTGAAGAGAAGGGATGGGGATATTCAAAAAATAAGATATATCAGTAGTATTCAACGAAACTATTTATGAAAGGTTAAATGCGTATCTTGACGCCGATGATTGCATAATTTTCACTAACGTGTTGTATAAGAAGCAGAAGATAATGACCTTTTAAACATGTTTTGAGAAAGTGTAATGTGTGCATTGTGTCATATTTTTCTTCTGCTTATACCTCCATACTTTACGAGGATCTTCCAGATTTATATCTAGGACATTTGTTACGATATGAGTGAACACGAAATGTGAGGGCGGATGTACCACCTGCATTTTTGTCCTGGATCCTGGGCGCATGATTCCATTGTTGATTTATGATTGTTGAAACTTCTTTATAAACACAGTTTGCACACTCAATTTATGTATACAATGAATACATGCAATATTGCAACGTTTACCAAACGCCAAACATAAACATTTCTTATCGAGGCTCGTTCTATCGACATCCGCATTAAAAGGGAAAGAATTTTAAATGGAAAACGGCACTATAGTTTTTTTTTGCAAATCAGTTGGTCTTGTTAGCAAATTGACGAGCCGAATCATCCTTTTATCACTTGCAATCATCACTAAATAAATCGACAATACATTTGCTCAATCGGAATCAAGTGTTGTACATTGTCTTCAGTTTAAATGAATTTATAAGATATTCAATGAACGACAAGAGGTTATAGACAATGAGAATGTGTTGAACCTCAAAGTCAACAAATATTTTTTAGCTGTCTCAGTACTTCCTCGTCTGCAACAGGTGTGTCGAATACAGCCCACGTAGCTTTCTGTGGTTTTTGCTGGCTCTAACAGAGAAATGAATTCTAACAAATCGCAAGATTTTTCTAAAAAACAGGACGTATTGCAAAGTTACAAAGGAAAAAATGAATATCGTGTAGCCTCATTTCGTATAGCCTTCGCTCTCATTTTGGCTCGTTATTTTTTTCAAAGGAGAATGCCAGACCGAAATAGAAGTAGTGACCTTAATACGTCAACATATTTTGTCACGGAAACCGACAAGTCACAATTTACTATTCTTTCTTGATCGACGAAACCTTAACTTGACAACTTTAAAACTTTCCAGTTAAGCATGTCCAATAAATGCACTTTATAAGGAGAACATATTGGAAATATTGAAATTGAATACAATTTTTTTTCAGAGTTTCAATCCCATTGTTGGAAGAAAGGAGTGTTGGGACCAGTGGCATTGAGATAGTATAAGCTTTCTCCAACAGTGCTAGAAATCAATTGAAGAGTAAGCAAAAACGAATTCCCATGGATGTTTGATATTTGTATGGAATTCAAGTCAAGTTTTGCGTGTACCAGCGACGGCAATGAAAACCACTGGAAGTCAATAAGTTGCTCTGAAGTTCCCCGGGAAACGGATTATGCATTTTCTTTTACATTCCAAAGTATTTTAGAATCTGCTTGTATTACTGCTTTTGAGCCTGGAAACGATAACTAAGCGTACCAGGTGAACTGTCCTCGCCTTTTTTGTGAAGCCTCAATCACCCTGGTTGTTGTGGTGTAATGATGGTAAAGTTAGACAGCAATATACTTTTAAATATCACCAATAAAGCATAAATTAATTTTTATGGATGTATAAAAATTTGATTTGAATAGATTGATTTCCCTAAATTTTGTTTCCTTGTAAATGGGGTTACCATGAAATAAAAAATCAATATGTCAATGTTAAGAGTCAATCTAAAGAAATGAGCCTCCAATTGCATATTGAATTACTGAAAACAAGTTCAATGAACAATGGTATTACTTAAATGACCACAAATTCAAAACTTTCTTTAAAAAGCTCAACAGACTTCTCAACAGCTTCATGTCGACAATAGCACTATCTGTAGCTATCCTGCTGACGAATTGACCGAAAGTTACACTAGACGTCGTTGTACTCAACACTTTCTTAAAATTACACCCAACGATAAAAAAAATTTCCGAGTACAATCCAGGCACCGATAGAATTGCGTATCAACTTGCGACACCCATGACAACTGAATACACCAAAACCGATATGGTAAAACAATCTAAGTTATGGCATGCTACTACTAACCCTTGTGCCCTAACTCTTACTATACCAGACAATTGTAATGTCCTTGCAAGATGAACTGATGTGGTTGGCAATCGCCAAATGACGCTCAACGTGAATTTGACTAAATAATCGAAAACAGCACCGAAAGAAGCGATAATCGTAAAGCAGGTGATTTTATTTAATAACGTACACTCGCTTTTTCTAACAAATTTCAAATTATAACAACCCATCCCCGATTTCTTTTCTCACTTTTGACGAGTCGTAATGTGCTGAGTGATTTATGAGCCTTTTTCTTCCTCGCTACAGACTTTCTATAATCACAATTTATTTAATGGGAATAGATGTAGTATCGAGGGTGAGGTGAAGGTAAGACGGAGAAAGCGAGACTTTCTTGCTCATTTTAATAATTCCCATTTCTCCAATTCAAAGTTTCTGTAAAGTCGGAAGAAAAAAATTGAGCACCGGTGTGAAAGTTTTATAAAAACGCAAGGTTGAAACTTCATGCCAAAGAATCCTGTTTCTTCCTCCCTTTCCCGCGTTACAATCATTACTTTCATTACATTTGCTTAACAGTTTCTTCACCTTTCACCTGCAGATAAGAAAATGGTATATACCTGGATTTCCTTCGTATAAACATTATGTAAAATTCTTCTCAGTGCTACCATGGAAACATCTCAGTACGCGCAGTTTGTGTAACAATAGCTTCTGCTGAAGTTTAAGTAAAATATTTGCGGATTGATTAAATAAGAGTTGTCTTGTGGGCGCTTTAGATAACTTAAGCGCAATTTTAAAAAATTCCAAGAACATTGTAATATAGATTGCATGAATACCATGATGCCGATAATTGCATATCGTGTGCAAGGCGTCGTCTAGAATTCAGAAGATAATCATATCCCCACAATGTTTGGAGAAGTGTGAAGCAGGTGTATTCTTCTTCGAATGAACTTCCATAACTTGTGAGCGTTCTGAAGTTTATATTCACCACATTTGTCATGACATGAGCGAACACGACACACGACGACAGAAAACGTCCCACCTGCTTTTTTCTCTCGGGCCACATGATTCCATATGTGTTTTATGTTCTGTTTTGATTTTATTACTATTCTTGAACATTTGCATACAACACACTGTTCTGTTTGCTGAGATGGTTCATTTTTATCTCTCTAGTCTGTCATCGGACGCACTCTGGGGAAACCTGTGTATTTTTACTTGTGTTTCCATTGCAAATGTGAAGAGTAACATGAAGAAAATACCCAAGTGTTTAGAGACAGCGTGATTGTTTACTGAAATGGTATTTATGTTGTGCAGAATAAAAAAGGACAGAAGAAGTATGATAAGTAATTTTTAAGATGCCAACCCGATGAGGAAGTTTTACGGCAGTCTCTTGATTCTCGATTTGACTAATCTAACCACCGGTAATAACATGGTCAGGCCACTGGTTCTCCGCAAGCACGGATATATTTTCCATTTTGCCAAGCAAAACGAACAGTTGAGTACCACGCGAAAAGAGACAAACACTGTGCCACAAGAAAAGTCAGACCGATGCAGTTGCCATCTATCAGAACAAGCGGAATATGGCATTGGGTAGTCCATAGCGTTATGGGACTGTTGCAGCATTACATAAGTTGAAGGCTTGCGGGAAATGGAGCTGTAAATGTGAACGGAAAATTTCAATGCGAAAATTTACGGCGTTCCACGTCATTCCGTCAATTCATGGTACTGTCGGGTCATTAATTGGTTGGAGTTCAAATAATCAGTTGGGCGTCAGACAAATGCACCAACTCAATCATCCCCTTATCCACTTACATATAAACTTACAACAATCAATGATTGTCAATCATCAACAAATAAATTTTCTCACTCGACATTATCGACACTGGAACATTGTTTTCACTTTGGCTTTAAAAAAATGCAGACTGCATTCCATGAACGCGAAGAGTATCAAATCAGTTCCGAGTAACGGCAACAAAATCAATTCGGAATTCCTACTGTATTACACAATAGATATAAGGAGAAATATCATTGCCGTCAACTGACAGTGCATTTCCGGGAATGCCAGATTGTTTTTCGTTCGGTCGACATGAGGAGACAGCGGAAGTGATAAATGCATTGTCAAAAGCAAATGCCACTTAATATTGGAATTTGGTGTGTTGGAGGAACAAAAATATGTGTCCAATATTCTTGCGGTGTGGCAAATAGAGACGTGATGAATAGGTAAGCCATTACATTCGGGAGAGCGGGTGAAGTGAAATATTCAGTATACATTGAAGTTTATTTTAAACTCTTGAGGTGTGCTATGATATGATATTATATATATTTCTTAAACCTTTGGTTTGTTTTAATTGAACTTTCAATAATATTTACAAAACGTATTTTAACCTACAGGGGCAAATTCGCCTAGTATGAACTGGCAATTTAAAATATATGTTATTGAAATGTGTACTTTATTGCATTATTTAAGTACACCAAGGTATTACGTACGTTTCAGATTCCAGAAATATTGAAAATGTGACCAGTGTCCGTTATGGCCTTCTTGAAGTATTTGCTCGTGAACACTCTAAACGAAAAATCGTGCATTCATTTTTTCTGCTTTCAGAGTGTGGAGAAAGTTCAAACATAAGTTCAAGTTTTAGGAAGTACAGAGTTTTCGTCTTTAATTTCTTTCGGATGAGAAAAGCTGCACCCACTCACATTTCACCTTCTGAAAATTCTCCAGCAAGGCATTCTATACGTTGACAGACGACCATGGGGTGTATCAAAAATCCACAAATCCAAAAATCCACACGTCCAAAAATCCACAAATCCAACAATCCACAAGTCCAAAAATCCACAATCCAAAAATCCACAAGTCCAAAAATCCAAAAATCCACAAAACAAATTAGTGTTTAACTTGCTTCAAGTTAGGTTAGATTGCTTTAGGTTAGGTTAGGTGAGGTTGGTTAAGGTTATATATATATAAAGATAGGTTAGGTTGGTAAGGTTAGGTTAATTGACGCTAATTAATTTTGTGGATTTTTGGATTGTTAATTTTTGGACGTGTGGATTTTTGGATTTGTGGATTTTTGACATAGAGCGTTTGTGGAAAACTTTACGGAAAAAACGTGAAGGCGACATAAGTAAGGACTGCGGCTTCATTCCATCAAACTTTAAGCTTCGAGGTACGTACATGTGTGTCCTGTTGCCGCTTTAGCACTTCTTCATCAAGTTTTTCGTTTTCAATCCAAAACCGCAGACTTCAGAAATTTCTGTGGTTTTTGCTGCACATTACGAAGAACGGAGTACTGGCATGGTTCACCAAAACAATGGAACAGGTCAAAATAACTAAGTAGTGAATAAATATTGCAGTGCCAATTAAAGTGAAAGCTATATGCAAGGCCATTAGCTGACCCAATATATTACAATTACTGAAGGCAGAGGAAAGCAGATGTACGAATTCTCGTGACATTTGTAGGGCAACTGTCGTAGTGACTAACAATATACTGTATGCCGCCATGAAACTAAAGTACTTTGAAAACTTTGCAAATTGGAAAAGAAACAAGGTAATGGAAAACTTTGAAAGCAGTAGAAATAACTTATTACGATGCCGTTTTGACCTCAGACATACCCAAACCCATGCGAGTCAAACAAGTTTGCAGGTAGGCCAATAAATATGTGCTGCAAGTATGTATTGTTGGGAAAAATTCAAATTGAATAAAAAAATGCTTCGAATTTGTATTAACCTTAGTTAATACATAAAAAATAGAAATAGAAAAAACATTAAAAAATAGAAATTACATAAGGGAATTCGAGAATTTTTCTATTTGAAGTGAAGTGCGGGTGGAGGCCAATAAGTTTCGTCGAACAGTCCAGGAAACCGGTGATGTCAATTTCTGACACGGGTATGTACCTAATGTTCACTCGACTCAAAATTGCGTAAATATGTGGTAAATTCTATTTACTTGACATGACTGACAAGTTTATTCATGTTGTGACACAGATCTTCCTCCAACATATCGCGTTACATATAAAAGGTACATCCATCCTAATCATCACTTGAGCACCTACCTGATATGAATGAATTTCTTGCCATGCACGTGTACGCCTATAATCCTGCCGAGTTTTCCTGGGAGAAAAGCTAATTTATTACAGTGCGTTAAACCAGAGCTTAGGACGAAGATCTCTGCAGCATCTTTCTTTTACCTGGATGCAGTTATTTTTTCCAGCAAGTCGCATACCACACTTCTCTATAACTAAGGAAGCTGGAGCAAATCTCTGTCAAAAACAGAGCAGATCCCCTCAATCAATCCAGAACGTTTCCTTCCTTTCTCGACAGTCTCATTGTCAGTACAGGAGAAGCTTATTTTCTCTCAAATTTACTGTACACTTTATTCAAACCTGAGATGCAATTGACATTTATATTACGTCACTGTCATAATGATACCTGATGTTTATGGTAATTATGATAATGACCACCCTTGTGATTTGACGTTCCACTGCAACTTTCTAATTATATATCTTTTGTCACGGAAACCAACAAGTTAAAATTTGATATTCTTTCCCATCCGAAGAAACTTAGATTTGAAAAGTTGGAAGAATGTCCGGAAACAGCGGCTATTAATTGAATGTCTGGAGAACACCTATATAAAAATAAGTCTCAAAAGTTTCCGTAAAGTTTTGCCCAATAAATCCGTTCAATATGGATAGGAAGTATTGAAATTCCATACAATACATTTTTATGGAATTCCAACCCTATTACTGGAGACTCGAATGCTTGGGGTGAGTGACATGGAGAAGGTATTAGCTTTCTCCGGCAGAACTAAAAATCAAGTGAGGAGCAAGCAAAATCGAATTCCCAAGGGTTTTTGGTATTTGTCTGGAATTCAAATCCAGTTATTTGTGCACAAGCAACAGAAGTGAAATTCACTGGAAACCTAATAAGTAGCTTCTTGGATCCCCGGGTAAACGGATTATGCAATTTCTTATATGTACATTCCAGAGTATTTTTAAATCATATCTATATTATTGCTTTAAGGTTGAAACGATCTCAATAGTGTATGCTTCCTAAGCATACATACCTGGTGAATACTTCTGCGATGCGATCATTCAATGATAATAAAGTATGTATATATAGCCTAAATCTTAAAGAAATCTTACAATAATTTGTTTGGATAACTTATATCTGAGCAGGTATTTTGGCACGTATCGTAAATATTTTGCTGAATGGCGTATCAATGGGGAAACAGTAACAGCCATACCTCTCAACATACATTGCACATCAAGTATAGGGAGAAAACAACTCCACCGCTATAATTTCATGGTAATTGTAGAAGCAGAACTTTTTTGTTCAGGATCTCCACTATTGTTCAAATATTTGCAGTATACATCCTGTGCTTAATGAATGCATTCACCTTCAAATGGGACAAATGTAGATAAGAGTGCTATTATCTTCAACGGAATTTGGGTATTTTTGACGTGACCTTAAATAGGTTATGGTATTATCCCGTAATCATTGTCGCTTTCTACAGCAGTCACTTTCTTTTTCTTGTTGCCCACATCAGCAGAGAGCTGCTTGCTGAAGAGTGGAACACAATTTTGACCATTCACAATCAATAATGAAATGAAAAGGTCAGGCTGAAGGAATTGTTTAATGACGAAACCATCTGAACAACTGCGGATAATGATCAGCAAACGTAAACCAAATGGGAAGTGGATCCCTGAAGTAGTAACTGCTTTGTGCATAAAACATGCTCAACATTATCTTAATGGCTTGTAAGAAAGTAATAATAGTTACCATTGACGTATTATTCTTTTCACATTCAGACATTGGTATGAGACTCTTTCTCAATTTGGGGGAGACTGGTTGTGTGAATAACTTTTCATATTTACGTTTTCGTTTCCTACTGATATTGTGTCAAGTTACCACTAACGTTTTAATATTGAAAATAAACATAATGGGACATCCAGCTCCATTTTCTCCATGCGCTCTATTCATCATTAATGTCACGATAAACTGGCGCACTGATATCAATTTGAATTCCTAACTCATAGTTATGATTATCAGATACGTAACATTCCGTGTTCCATGCAGCATTCCACAGGTTGAAAAAAATAAAAATATTGAATGTAAAATAGTCATTATGTATGTATTCGTGTGTATACTACTTTTGCTCTGAACCTCAATTTGAAATTTGGATTCGACCTCACCAACTTGAACAGCTACATTGTATTAATTCTCGTTCTTTCCATATTCAATTTTCTAAATTATTGTTATTAAATTAGTTCCAATTTCGAATTGCTAACAATTGTAAAAACTACGCGAGCTATCTATCTGCGAATTTTGAGTCATGCAAATTTTACTTGCATAATCCGGACGCCTATTGTTACAAATTTATGGTTGCTTTCATATTAATTGAGAAATCAGATATGCTACGGATTCTGTCATGTTATAGTTGAATGTTCGGTTAAATCCAGTGGTAATTAGTGGAAGGCTAACTGATAGAAAATATCAACAACAGACCTTATGATGCGCAGCACGGAAAACCTTTAAGTGGAATACACTTGTCAGAATATTACGGGAAAAATAACTAACTTTTTTTGCATTTGTTGCTATTGTGGAAGCAAGCGTATTAACTTTGAAATCGCTTTCATTGAACTACGCTTCCGACGGACTAGTTCCATAATGCAGAAGCCGACAGACACGGAAAATCATAATGTGTGCATTTAACATGCTTCGCTAACACTTACCCCCTAAAACTTACTATAACATAAAAGTGTAATGCCATTGCTCACTAACGATGAATATGCTCAGGCTCATCTGCGTCCAACTTTCACCCGCATCCCTTCATTTCTTTGCGTTAGTCTTCATTTGGCCTCACGGCAGAGCAGACGGACGGAAAGTTGGTGGACCGCTTGGAAGTAAGGATTTTCAGAGAAAACTCCCTATCATTCTTTAAACAATTTATTCGGTTCGATTTGGGGAGAAACGAGCTTGGGACAATTTGGTAAATGCATATTTTTGGAAATGCAAATATAACGTATGAATTATTAAATAATTATTATTGTGAGTTGTTTTGGCTTGGTGAGTTTTAAGACGACTCTAGAGTGTTGAAACGTGGTGACTCAATTAGCTTGTGAAGCGATCAACGATTTATATTTTCTTGATACACAACAGTGACAAAAGTTATTGTAGTAGATGAGAGAAACAACAGATAATAAGTTATAAACGCTCCAGTATTTTTTAAACAATCTGGCATTCTTAGATCTAGTTACTCAATATCATATTTAGATAATTGTTCGAGCTTTTTGAGTGCGAAAAGGTTAATTATTAAATTATTATTACGACAAATCTGGATTCCACTTAACGGCGAAAATAATAATGCAGCGACCGGGTTAACATTCGTTCCCATGCCGTGTTCATGTAGATAGAATGGATACATCTGTTGACATCCAGACTATTCCTGAAAGAAAATGAACTTCTGGGCACTTTCCAAACAAAACACAATAGCATGCGTTTGAATGCCCGAAAAAAGTCCAATAATAAAAAAACTTAGGAGGCAGAAAAAACTATAAAGTACGACAGCATGGTATCATGTGGCTGGTTTGCGAAAGAAAAGGGAAAAGAGAAGGTGTAGCATGGCCTGTCACATTTGCTATTCACCCTTGTCATGATAAATACGGTAAATATAAAGTGGCAGGAGGATGGTCGTCGCCTCGCAATTTACGAAAGTGTAACATAGAGATAAAAAATATGAATGAAACATGTTTCATAGCCATTTACTTCCCTATCCTTATTTATAAGCTACTTCATTATTTTTTGTTTACATCTTTAAATTATTTTTTATTTCAGGATAAGTTTATGCGAACTTTGATGACAGCGTTTATATTCTTGGCTTGATTCAATTTAGAAACACGTGGCAAAATTCGGATACGTCTGGAGAATGAAAAGAAGGTCGTATTAAATCCCGTTGGTAGTCTCTTTGTCTTTTACAGACTGTAAGATCCGAGTTAATGCCAGCAAAATCAGATTTCCGGCAAGAAGCTTACTTGCTAAAATACTTTCTTGTCTTTTGCGATGTATTTCTACAAAGTCACTAATTAAAGTGGGGAAGGATGAAGCAAATCTGTCGCGCTCTTTTCCTTTGAATTACTGTTAACGAGCATAATGAGATGGTAGACTAGCCAAGATAATGACATAAATAATCAGAGTTGAATGGAGAATCCTGGTAGTGAGCTTTCACTTTTCGCAAGAAAGAGTGTGCCATCCGGCGGCCGAATGGCAATTCGAGTTGTCTGCCGAGTCATTGGGTGACAATTCGAGTTCGGGGGAAATGTGTCGACAGTGATGTAAAATACATTTCTCTTGGTATTAATGACCTTATGAAATATACAAATCTTTTGCTCATATTTGCTTCAATGTATTTTCATTTTCCTGACATGTTATTTATTAATGTTTTGGAGAACAACATCAGTCGTCAGGTTGGGTATTCCATATTCATTCTTACAAGTTATTAGAAGTATTTCTTTTGTTGTGAGTTTGACTAAATTGGATAACACTAAAAGTTTAAACAGGCGGCAGAATTTTGAATATCAGAAAAGATTGCCTGTCAGTGAAGAAATGTTGCGTAACAGTAGTACATTACCTACTTAGATTCAAATAGTTCTACAATGCCGCCATGATAAGTTTAACCTTTCAATAATGCGAAGTTCTTTACTTCAGGTGTATACAAATCTAAAATCTGTGACTCACCTCACTAAGATTCACAAGGAAATTACTTCCGTTAAATAAATTAGCTAGATGCAACGTAACCCATTTCGTAATTTATTGAAGATTTCGGTACTGGGGATTGCGGAAGTGCACGCTGTCGAGAAAAAATGTAATTACATTGCAGGTGATGCATCTCAAAAAATTTATCCACTCACAATTGCCAGACAAATTTAAAATTAGCCCTAAACACTCCAATATCATATAAATGAAAACTCGGAAATTGAAAATTGCGTCGAACCGATTTTTATTGTTTCCTGTTTTTAACAGGTGAATGGGAAGCATTGGTAAAATGTATGTGTTTGTATTTATGTGCCAGCATTATTATTTATAAGATGCAGTTTTTTCTCAAGCGCGGCTCTTGAGTGACGTAAATCTTCATCTATTCAGAATAAGCTGTGAAATTTCTTTCCGGTTATGTAAGCTGTTCTCAATTCCACCGGCATGGAATCTATGGACATTTGTATAGTATGTTGTTCTTGACTTTTCACAGTCCATTGAATCTCACGTGGGTGGATATTTGTCGGAGAAGGCTTGTTCAAAATTTCAAGTTACAGTGGAGGAAATATGAGATACAAATATTTGTCTGCTCTTGAACAGAGTAGTCCATACTGTTACACAATATGCACGTGACCACAAGAAAAAATGTGGGTGTTGATTTTCCAGAAGAATCGAGACCGTGAGCAGAAACCGAAAAATTGATACTTCGAGGACCTTGTGGTCAGTAATTCGTTTGAATAAAGTAACAAAGCAGTTATTGAAGAAAGTTGTACATAGAGAAAAGAGGGTTCAATCATATCTTATGCCATGGCTAAGTAAAGCTCACTCAGCGGACGGATCGCCAGACACGAGTTTTCACTCGACTTTGAGTGCTATCAAGTGACCACGGCAGGATATTAAAGTAAATAAATGGAGAGCTTAGCTTATATCAAATGTTTTGTCATTGCCATTGGAAATAAATTTACTACGCAATCGTTACCGTCAAAAGTAAACTACACTGTATTCACTGCATCATGTGATACTACTTTTCTCGTCATTATTATTGCAGTTTAATTAAAGTTTTGGTTACAAAAGTCCTGACAGACGGTATGATGAGGTGAACATTTCTCATATGAAAGTTATAATTACATCCATCACAAAACTTAAGGAAAGGATCAATTTTGTGACATGGCATGAATGCCGGAATAATAATTTTGATAAGTCGATTGCAATTATTAATTTAATTGAAAGTTGTGTGATCAAGGTTATGGGAAGCGGATAACCAGATCCAACCGAACAGTCAATATTCAACAATTGCTTTCAATTAAAACTTTACAAAATGGTTTATAATGTTACGCATATTTACCATTTGCTTTGTCACATTCCCTTTTCATCATGACAACAGCTGTATCGTCACGTTGTCGTCTGCTGTGATGTTATTCAAAGCCAGTCGCTTTTACGTATGGATCAAAATAGGGTGAGGTCGGATGGATGCGAATGGAAAATAATGTAGTACATTCATTGTGGTATCCTCCCCACTTTTATTTGGCGTTGCCGAAATCGATAAGTACGTTCTCCGTGTATATGATTTGAATGTACGCACATCAATAAAGAGGGTCCTTCCACTCCCCTAACCACCCACTTTATAATGCGTAGGCGGAAAGCCGGGAAATATATCATTGTAATGGCACGGTAATATATACGTAAATGGGAAAAAAATGTAGCATGAGGACGAGCATTTTTGGATAATGGCACGCACCAAACCGTACATCTCCAGATCATCTCACGCAGCATCGCTTCCTTTCTATCAAAAGAAAGCGATAGACAAATGTCTTGCGGGATCTGAAGAGATGGATTTGTGATAAAAAATGTTGCCTGAAGCGTGACATTTTGCATGCTGCAACGAGTTAAAAACTAGCAAGCGCAACACAAGTTCTTAAAGGGGTCTGGGATGTTTAATGTCAGTTTGCGCTTGGATTTTTTTAAATTCATGTTTGAATGGCGAAAGTATTTCTATACAATATTCATATATTTTCACAATCAAAGATTTACACCATTAGCCCAAATGTTATGTGACATTGTTAAATCCACGTTCATTATAACAAATATTGAGACTAGAATACAGTAACTGGCGTCATTTCAGGTGGTGGCACGCATGAAGCCTCATATCTTCGCAGAGCATTGTGCGGTACACATACTCCGCCTTTTCAAGCAACTCATGTCTTGGTTTGGAGAAAGTTGAAGGAGGATGATGGGATTCTAGATGAAAAATAGCTCTCATGAATCGTGACAGTCTGCATGATGCAATGAATCTGGGAAACGGAAAGGTCATCATGACTTTTCCGTGCCAGGTGAAAGGAATATATATTTGGAACTATTTTGCATTTTGAAAGTACATCTTGCTCAAAAGTTGAACTTTTCTTGCAGCTTTCCTATTGACTACGATTGGGGACAATGTAAACCAAAGAAAGTGCAATGTTTGAAGGTCATTTTGATTCCTATGCTAATCACTGCAACGGGAAAGATTTTATGACGGCTAGACGTATCGAGAAACCTAAATGTAACATGCGTTTGACCTTCACCAATTTCAAGGAAGCTTTCACAGAACCGTTCGTGCATATATTATGAAGTTATAAAAGCTCAAGCCGCACATGTTTCCTTATTAAATTTCAAAAGTTTACTTCTCGACCAAAATCCTACAACTTCCAAGCGCCTTCTCTAATTCTCCAATCACAATATTTCTTGATAACCTATCTGAAATATAAGTTGGACGGTTGGTCTAAACAGTAGAGATCAAATGGTTGCCGCGTTTGTTCACACAAACAGAACTAGAACATCGTCTCTAAAAATACAATTTTCGTAATTTCTTATGTGCTAGCAATTTTTAGCATACCTGTTCTATACGCACCGCCATCGCCACCGAGACACAGCATCATGATCTTGTTTATTTCAAAAATATGAAGTATATTTGAAATGAAATGTAGCAAACTGTACGCAACTCCCAGCTGAAAAAAGTGAAAATTGCATTGAGATACTGGGAGATTTCCGTTTGCCCAAGAGCAATTCCGCTTTGAATTAATGATGGAACGGATTGTAGACTGAAAATGTAATTTTCTTTAGATTACGTGAGTTTTGCGTGTGTTATCCGACCCAGGCAAATAACGAAATATAAAACGCTCCAAAACTGCAGCAAATTTCTTTTGCCTAGTAAAGTGAATTCTAGAGTTTAGAAATTGAGTGTGCGTAACACTCAGACATGTCTTATTTTCTGACTAGCCGAATGCGTGAATAGAATGCGATTCCCAAGCGTTTGCGTTTTCTATTTGGTATGTTCTAAATATTTGCGTACGTCGGAAATACATTAGCGAACATGAGATATGAACCTGAGTTTGTCAACAAGCAAATAATCTTAACATAACGAAAAACATTGCAAACAGTTTATTACGTAGCTGAAACGAAGTGAAAGCGTAGTTATAATTTTAGTTTGTTTGTCTGTCCGTCCGTCCGTCCGTCCGTTCGCGCCATAATTTTGAAACGGCTTGACGGATTTTGTTGAAACTTTGCATACATGTTCCTTAGGTGACAAGGAAGATCGGTATTGAGTTTCAGGTCAATCGGTCCACAGGTGTCGGAGTGGGGGTCAGAGAGAGGTCACATGCTTTTTAAATGGCAATTTTTTTTCTTCGTGAATTCTGACAGAGAAATGAACGGTGATCATTTTCTCTTCAGGAACTATGGGTCAAATTGCGTTACTTTGACCTGTAGAGGTCAAACAATGGTCACATGCATTGAAAGCGTTAGAGCGCCATTTAGAACGAACGCCATAAACGCCATAGAAGCGTCATGTTAGAACGCCATTAAAAGCGTCATGTTCGAACGCCATTTAAAAGATCCATTTCAGCTACGTAATTTCCATCGCGGTTTAACGCGACTAGTTTTAAATTCCGGGCTGAATGCTGTTGCCCCGAATTTATTTTTTCAATTGTTACGGTACTAAGAATTGTCTGCAGAATCAAAAGACCGTCGTTTTAAAACAATTCTATCCTTGTGTTTTGCAGACTAAAAGCCCCAATTAAATACTGGTAAACCGTAATTCCCCGGAAGACGATTAGTAGCAAAATACTTTGATGTCTTTGTTTGAATTTTATTTTATGTCATTTCAGAACATGTGATGAAACCTAAATGGTCGTTTTGTGCTCTGTTGGTCTGAATTATCGACAATGAGAACAACGACAAGGCAACCTGGTGATGAGAAATGATTAAATCCATTTTGATATTATCTCCCATCGTGACTGTTTAAACGCAAGCAAGTATAGAAGAGACCGATATTTTCAAAGACCCGCTTTCCCTTACACCGGAAATGCAATACGAGATGGAAGCAACCTGAATTTTTTCAGCGAAACATGTAATCTGTGTAGTCGGAAAAGACCACCAATAACTGCTCGACATATTTGTACGAATAGATTTGGCATTTCTGTCCTGTCCTCTTCCATCAATTTGTGACCATTCCATTCAAAACAAATCACCTTTGGGAGAAAGTCTGCTGGAATGCATTGGTTATTTGGGATATGCAAAGACGGGAAGATGACGTTTTTAGGCAAACAAATATAAAACCGAGCAAAGGTTTTCAGGTTTTTCGCCCCCTTGAATAAACTTGTAAACTTTTTTCTCCGTGAGTCCGGCTTCAAAGTCTTGTAACCTTGATCAGAGTTAAAACTGATTCCTCAATCCAGAAGCGCACAAAAATGTATTACACTAGTAGTCTGCTTTATTTATGTGACCACCGATAATAAACTCGATATATGGATAATGGATAATCTCGACAGAGATAAATGTATGTTTCATTGTTTACCAGGCAACAAGAAAGGCATTATTATGCGATCCCTTATGCCAAACGAAAAACAAAACATTTCGTCGTGACTCAAGAAACGTTAGGATACTACAGTTGCCATCTACCGGAAAAAACTTTATACCTCTTTATTTATGAGTAAGTGAAAGTTTTGATGATATGCAATTTAGTGCAAATCGGGAAAATGCGAAAGACTGACAGAGAAATTGGAGTCGTGCTGGTAATGAAAAACTTCCATTGGAAATGACGGCGGTCCACGACCCATATGCATTTCCCTGCGCTTCGACCAATTACTAGTAAATATAGATGGTCGCACGCACTCCTAGGCATTTTTGTGAAAGCGGTGAAAGCAGCAAAAGATAACATTAAGGAAGTCAGAGGTTGTGTCTTCTCTAAAACACAATTAGCACTTACAATTCATGTATAAAATGTATACATACATGTACAAGTTTAGCACACACGCATTACCTGAGTGCGATAATGTATTATTGCAAAGTTTACCAACATTAAACAGAAACATTTCTTATCAGCCTACAAATCTTTCTACGGGGTTTGCCGCTTCTAACAGTGAAATGAATTCTAGCATGTTGAATGATTTTTCTAAAAAACATGACGTATTTCAAAGTTACCTAGGAAAGAATGAATATCGTATAGACTTTTAGAGTGAAAGCTATATGCAGGGTCAGTTTCGTACCCCAGTATATTAAATTTGACGATGAAAGAAATAAAAGCAGGTGACATTCTGGTGACATTTGTAGGTCAAATTTCGTCACGATCAGAACAATGTACTCGTCACGAAACAAAGTTACCTACTTTGACAACTTTGCAAATTGGAAGGAAACTAGGTAATATAGAGAAGTGGAAAAGAAACAACATCCAGAACTGCCTGAACGGCACAACACATGCCCAAACCACCATTGCGAATCGAAAAAAAGTCTCCAAATGTATGCCAATAAATGCATGCAAGAAGAGTATCATGTTGGGAATCAATTTAAATTTAATAAAATAAAACTTTTGTCCGAATTTCAACCATATTGTAAAAAATGTGAATACTATTGACAAAGCACCCATTTATTTCTCGGTTTACATTGTCCAAGTAATTCCAGGTTTCATTAACATGGAAATCAATACACATCATTGTTGAAACAGGATACAAAGTTCGTACAGCGAAATATCTCCGAATATACATAAACAGCTTTTAGGATTTTTTAGGCTTATAGGTGCCAGATTAGGCGCGTTTGGTTCCGTTTACCATCCGTGTTATACGGTACACTTGGAAGTACAGTTAGTTGTTTTACGGTACAACAGTTAGTTGTTTTACGGTCATTACATATAATCATAATAGCTTATGCTTGTAGCTATTATGATAATGGCCACAGTAGTCCTTACCATTTCCGCTCCCCACTGCAATTAATTAATTAGTAGCCTTAATGGGGAATAACGTTGTCCTCCCAAATCATAAATAATTGATTCTCTGCATCGCTTGTGCAGGAATTTCTGGGCTTGGATACATTTAATCAACTGGCATACCGCTTTCGCTCTCATTTTGGCTCGTTATTTTTTTCAAAGGAGAATGCCAGACCAAAATAGAAGTAGTGACGTACGTCAACATATTTTGTCATGGGAACCAACAAGTCACAATTTTCTATTCTTTCTTTTTCGATGAAACCGTAACTTGAAAACTTTGAAACTTTTCATTAAAGTATGTCCAATAAATGCACCTTATAAGAAGAACATATTCTAAATATTAAAACTGAATACAATTTTGTTCCGAATTCCAATCACATTGTTGTAAGAAAGGAATGTAGGAGAGAGTGGCATGGAGAAAGTATATGCTTTCTCCTGCAGAGCTGGAAATCAATTGAAGAGTAAAAAAATCAAATTCCCATGAGTGTCTGGTATTTGTCTGGGATTCAAGTCAAGTTTTACGTGTACCAGCGAATGCAATGAAAACAACTGGAAACCAATAAGTTGCTCTGAAGGTCCCCTGAAAACGGATAATGCAATTTCTTATAAATTTCAAAGTATATTAAAACCTGCTTGCATTACTGCTTTTAAGGCCGGAAACTATAACTAAGCATATAGTAAATGTTTCATAGGCATACCTAGTGAACAGTCGTCGCCTTTTTTTCTAAATCTTCAAGCATCCAGATCGTGATGGTTAAATTATTGTAAAGTTAGACGGCAATAGGCTTTTAAATATTACCAATAAAGCATACGTTAATTTTTATAATGTACACAAATTTGAATTGAGTATGTGCCGTAATGAGTATTTTCTATGACAAGATTTTATTATCACGACAGATTGCGCGTCTGAACATAACGTGTGATGTGGTTGTAGGAGAAAATCTGTGTTTATTGCAATGACAGACGATTCCTATTACCTTGGTTTTCAAGAGTTTTTGTTCAATCAGTGACAAAATGATAAAAAGAGTTTTACATGACTCACTCAGTTTTTTCTCAGGTTTGCTGGATATTCTTGTTTAATGTAAAATTAAAGTGAAAGTGAAAGTGAAATGCATGGCAAACTATCATATAAGTCATGTCAGCAGAAAGACAGTTTCACATTTTTCTCTGCACAAAACGTGGAAATACACTTTTACGATGATTGCCCCCATTATAACTCCTCGTTATGGCTATAATGATGTTGCCAACCTTTTTGTCTGTTCCGATGTTCACTTATTAATTATTTCGTAACACTCATAATGCCTCATGATGACGATTATCCTTGTGTAATCAATAAATGATTGATAGACTGCGGGTGCATCATGTTCAAGTTTCAGAGTAAACAATAAGTCTAATGAACCGTTATTCCTTCTTATCCTGTCATTGTTTCGTTATACTTATGTACATGCTGCACCGCGCTCCCGAATTTTCAATCTGCGTCTAAGTGAATCAATTATTCTGTGAGATAAGCATTTCCTGCTGTCAAAGTCCAACAAGTTAATAATTCTCAAGTCTTCACTTGTTTCTTATTAAATGCAAATGTATACATACCTGGACTATACATAAAATTTCAAATTGAATTAAGAAAAAATTCTACAATTTTGTAAAATCCTCTACCTCGGCGTACGGCACATTTTTCACAAATTGGGAACCGGATTAAACAAATAGGATCAAGTGAAACCTGATTACGTTCAACTTCCTAATTTTTGTTTTGCAAGATGCAAGGTCAACTAAAGTACTAAATTAATAAATTATTACACAATTTTACACTTTTCATTTCATGATTGCTGTAAAGTAAACCGAAATAATGGAAAGATAATTTCCCAATATTTTCTTCAATTGTAAATGGGGTCACAATACAATAAAATAACCAACATGTATCTGCTACGATTAAATGTAAAGAAATGAATCTCCAAGTCTCTATTTGCATATTAATTACTCAAAACAAATTCAATGTACTGGTATTACAGCAATTGTGTATACGTTCAAAATTTTCCATTAAAAAGCTCGTAACAGACTTGGCATGAGTTGCAAGTCCACAGCAGATGTACCTGCAGCTAATCGAATGACGAACTGACCCTAACATCCACCAGACGACGATTAACTGTACATTTTATTAAAATTACACCAAACAACAGAAATTATTCCTTCGTGTTTGCCAGCATCCCTTCATTGTTTCCGTTAGTCTTCATTTGGCCAAACAACAGAGCAGACGGATAGAAAGTTGTTGCTACGCTATAAAGCTAGAACTTTTAAATTTTCAGGTTGCAAGCTGAACACATGGGATTGCGCAATGTTTTGAAGAAACTTGGTGACTCAACTGACCGGTGAAGTACTCATCATCCATTTATATTTTCTGGACATACAGCAGAGACAAAATATGTTGTGGTAAATGAGAGAAACAAAAGAAAATAAATATTAAAAAATGAAGTTTAAGAATGGACCCGCGGGGAGTTGGATACGTACATAGATATGGTTTGTAATTTAAAAGGACATTTGAGAATGGCAGTAGTTCTGTACCTTTCGTGTTACTTGTAAAGCTGGAACAGCAGCACTAACTGGCTTCTTAAATATTGCCGGCTTTCCAAAATGTCTCCAAAATTTTTAAGAGTGAATCAATTTTTCCAGCTATCTAGCTGTATTCACATTGTATGCTGATATACTTCAAAGCCCTTGCAAGTGATTGCGGTGCTTGTGACGTTTAAAATGAATGTCAGGTAAAGTTCTAAAAAAGGCCTCTGGAGAATGAAAGCTTGCAAATTTGAACTGATTTAGTTGGAAATCACCAAAAGTCACCGTTAATTTGACTTAATAATCGTAAGAAACACTGACAACAAGAGCAATCGTAAAGCAGGTAGTTTTATTTAATAATGTGCACACATTGGTCATAGCAAATTACAACAACCCATTCAAGATTTTGTTTGTCATTTTTAACGACTCGTAATATTCTGAGAGATTTATGAGCCTTTTGCTTCCACGCATAGCCTTTCCCGAATCATAATTTATTTAGTGCGCTTGTATAGTGTCGAGGGTGAGGTAAAGGTGAAGGTAATACAGAAGATGCGATAATTTCTTCGTTTCTTTCTTGTTTGAACATGCTTTTCAGTGCTATGATAGGAGAATAAAATAAAACTCATATCATGACGCCGATTACTACAAATTTTGCTAAATTTATTGTCTGCGATTCGATAGATAATGTATGGCCCAATTGTTGCATTTGCAGAAAATAAAAATTGTATATTATATAACTTGAAAGAATCCATGTAAATATTTAGTCATTACAAAATTATTCACAATTCAGTTTTCTATAACGGACAGGCATGTCTACCCGGAAATACATTTTTAGAGAATGTAACAGTGTATATGTATCATACCAAGCAGCCCAAAATCATTCCGAAACGATACTCAATTCCGTACAAAAGGAAGCAAACTTTCCGTTGCACTGCACGAAACGACACGCTGATGCAGTTGCCATCTATCGGAATGGACATGATACTTCGTTAGGTAAGTGAAAGCTTTCATGATATGAAATGGATGCACAATGAGAGAAAGTGAAGGAGTACTAGAGAAAATGAAGCTGTGTGAAGCGATTATTATAAAATAAAATCCATTGAAAATTACATAGCACCACGCCGAACATATTTTCCCTTGGCCTTTGTTTTGTTATTTGTAACACTAGGTCAGCAAACTGTATTTTGCGTTGCAAGATGTTTAACAGGTGTGAACTGTCAGACAGGATAGAGACCAGATTATTTAGCGGCATTCATCAATACCAACTGAATTAGGTATTTATTATCATTATCTTGAGGCATTTAGACAGTATTATGGAAAGAAAACTGAAAGATTTCCAAAGCGCTAGACGTCACATGGTTTTTTTATAAATCAGTTGGGCTTATCAGCAATCTGACTAACCGAACCATCCCTTCTTCACTTGCGATCATCAATCATCAACAAGCAAATTGAAAATATATTTGCTCAGTCAATATCAATGCAAGTGAAACATGCAAATGCGAAGAGTACAAAATCAGTTTGGAGAAAAAAAAACAAAATCAATTCGGAAATCCTACTGTTTTTAACGGTAAATATAACGGAAAATTCCATTGCCCTCAACTGAAAGCACATTTCAAGAAACAACAGATTGTTCTTGAAAGGGTTTGGCTGGTGAGCACACGACACAGCGAAAGTGATAAATGCCTTGTCATTTAGCAAATGCCACTTTATGGGCGGAATTGTTGGGTTGCGTATAAAAATATTTCCAATATTTTTTGCTGTAGTATGAGTCCATTGTGAATGGAGATGTGATGTGTGCAGATTTGATAAGCTACTACTCTCGATTAAACGGGAGAAATGAAATATTCAGCTAATATTGTGGTTGCGGTGAAAGTATAAAAAGTTTTATGCTGGCTGCCACAATTCTTGCAAATCTGCCCTCTGAAAAGAAATGCATCTTACAGTAAATACAGGAATTACTGAATGTCAACATAAATTTATATATTTACTTTTCCCGCATGAACACAACAAAAGCTTTGAGAATGGAGAAAGGAAGTTGTGCGTAACCGCTGCGTTCTATTGTGCTTCTTTGTTCGTTACTTCCCACGGTGTAATTTCATTCAATGAAGTTTCCCAGCCTGAGATCAAGTGAATCCCAAAATCACATAGCTTCTCCGTACTCCCAAGTTACGCATTTGGTCAATATTGTGGAGTGAAATGGAAAGATAGTAATGCTATGAATTCGTGATGATGGCTGAATATGAAATGGAGAAGCTGGAATAACTTACATGAGTTTTTATGTAATAATTTATTACTAATAAAATATCCGACTAGGTTTAGAGAACCATAAACATTCACAAATTTTTACTAACTGGAGAAAGAAAGTTTGATCTGAAAAAATAATTAATTGCGTTTTCGAAAGGAAAATGTGGGATGGAACCTTACTCTTTCAAAATGCTTTTGTTTCCTGCAAGGAAGTAGAACGATGCTCGATAAGCAGCAAACGGATAATTTCAATCTGAAAACAGTTCCGATCCGAATAAGATATTATTTTTAAGAGATTGGTGAAAAGTATGTAAATATTCAGTAAATTTCATCCGTATGACATAACAGACACTTTGATACATATTGTGACACAGATCTGCTTGGAGTATACCACGCCACTTAATAAACTCCCATGATGGGAATCCCATCAATTCTAACCATGACTACTCTGGATTTAAACTATAATTTGAATGTATTCTCAATCGATTCACCGCGCTTCATTGTTCGACATTTTCACCACAGGAGAAACGCATTTTCTTCTAGCATTATTTATTAATGGGGAGCCCGCAAAAAGATTTTAAAGCGTATACAAATCTTACTATGGCAGGCGCGGCGAACAAATTAAGTTTTTATTCGTGAAGCTTAGTTGTACACCGTAATGGTCAATGTCATCATAATGTTTATGTTAATTATGATAATGGCCTTCCCCAGTACGGTTCAACGCTCCACTGCAATTTATTAATTACCGTAAGAAAGCCTTGATGGGTCTTATGACATCTTCTTGTGCTGTAAATAATTGGTAAGCTGCATCGCGCGTGCCGTTTTCGTTGCCGTCTTTGCTGTATATTTTTCTTCAAAGGTGAAGGCCAGAGAAAAATATAATGAGTGACTTATGTCAACTTCGTCTGTCAAGGACACCAACAAGTTAATATTTCTACTTTTGTTCGTCAGACCAAACCTTAATTTATTAATTTCGAAACTTTTATGAATTCAAGGTAATGAAGAAAGTTAAAAAATTATCAAAACATTATCCACTGAAAAGGCGCAAGAAAATCTGTTCAAAATTCAGTTTAAAAAATTTCCATGAAGTGAACCCAATAAATACAATGTACTGTAAATGTAAATAACGATAACATGTAGGAAATATCTAAACTGAATAACAAACTTTTTTTTGTACAAATGACATCCCTATTGTTAGAATAATGACATGTTTGGGGTGAGTGGCATGGAGAGAAAGTACTAGCTTTCTCCATGCCAAGTCAAGCATTGGTGTGCTCAAGCCGAAAGAATGTAATTTACTGGAAACCAGAAATGGATTAAAAATGCAATTTCCTATACCCCGCATTCCAGAATAGTTTCTAAATCATGCTTGTATTATTGCTTATAAGTTAGCAACGATTAAGTCAGTCAGTTGTTCTAGTTTCCTAAGCATACTTGATGAACACTCTTTGGCTATATTCATGAATTTTCAAGCATTCAGGAAGTCACATTGGTTGGTCATGGTACCCGATGATAGCCGTATTTATTGTAATGACAGATCATTCCTACTGGTTTTGTATTTTATTGAGATAATTCGGGTGCCATTGCAGACAACAAAGTATAAACACATCACTTTATTCTGAAGGTTATTCTCATAAATTGTCATCCCCGTCTATTATGGGTAATTTACTTTCCTTGTTTGATGTCAAATTGAACTCGCTAGGAAGTGAATGGAAAATGACAAGCATAGAAAGCAATAATAAAAGTCATGCGAGAGCATGCAACGATTAGTTTGTTGTGAGAGAAACGTTGTGAAATACTTCAAACGATAACAATCATCATTAAACCTTCTCGTTAAAACTATTATGATGTTGTCAACCTTTTTGTCTGTCTGTTCGGAAGTTCCAGTGCAATTTATAAATTATCACAGCCCTCATAATTCCTCACGATGGTCATTGCCCGCGTGTAATCAATAAATAATAAGTTGCACCACGCGTCTTCAGGGTGAGTACACATTCTACATAGCTGCGTCCATATTTCTGTTGTATTTTTCATTTCGTCGTGTCATGCAGTAATGAAAACTTGAATTCATTCTTATATGTGATTCTTTCCAGTTGACTTGCATTCCATGAAAAGCGTAACAGCTGAGTTTGCCGTATGTTACTACATTCGTCTTCATTCATTCATTTTATAAGAACTTCTTTTCGATGTAATAAGGAATCTGAAGAAAAATCAGACCCAGTGTAGGTGAAAGATTTTTTAGACGTACAATTTATTTATGAATCAAACTTTGTATATATCACACAAACGTCCTTATCAGCCCTTGTTGTTTGGATGGTTCCCTTTGCATCTGGTCGTAATTTCCTTTGCTGTTGAAAATGTGCAGAATTTGGCACAAAGCCATTTCCATGAAATTTCTTCCTCGACAATTCTATCTTTGTAGAAATATGACCTGAACTGAATTTGATGGTTCACCTTTCTGCTTTTTTATCACTTTTGTTGCGACGCCAATCACGGTAGCAGCCTCAGAAATACGTGGCACGTCAACAGAATTGTTTCACGTTTCCATTCTTGCATCCAACTGTCCTTTACTTAAGGCATTTCTTAATCGGAATTGAATCCGAATAGTTTTTAAATTGCAGACTTGGCCACCTTTCAATTGTTACTGAAGCTTATGCCTTTTAAAAAATAATGAAGGTATGGTGCCTACGATGATCCGGTATTTTAAGCTTTAATTTTAGGAACCATGCATTACTGTTGGTAGTGCCGTATTGTTTACTTTCATTTACTAATAGAGACATTCCCCTTCGTTCCTGAACATTTGCGGATAGCAATGCAATTTCCCATTTCAAATCGTACAATTTTCAAGCATTACCATATATAAAATCTTTGCCGATAGAAATGTGGAAACGGTGAGGGTATTTGATATTTTTTGCGTCCTATTCCATAAATAAGGCCATTCCATTAAAACTCTTGAAAACTCTTGAACCTGTTATTTATGACTTGTGACGTACCACCGGATTCAGTGGTCAGATTTACTCAGCTGTATAAAGACAACGAAATCAAGGTTGTATTATCATTTCGTCTATAATTCGTTATGCCGCATATGCAACGAGTTATATTGTGTTTTGTGGTCCTTGGAGTCAAATATGGACCACTGACCAAGAGTTGACATTAATTCAATTTTATTTTATGCTTGATTTATTCAATAATAATAGATTATTAGCACAATTTCTCAATACCAATAAGGAAAATCTCTATATCTTGCATGGTCTTTGTTAGAGCCTGGTGTGGGTTAATTGGGATTAACCGCACCGTTTACGACTTGACCAGCGGTATTGGCCACACCGTTTACGACACCACCAATAGGATTGACCGCACCGTTTACGACTTGACCAGCAGTATTGGTCACACCGTTTACGACACCACCAATAGGATTGACCGCACCGTTTACGACTTGACCAGCAGAATTGACCGCACCGTTTACAACTTGACCAGCGGTATTGGCCACACCGTTTACGACACCACCAACAGGAAAGACGGCACCGTTTACGACTTGACCAGCAGTATTGGTCACACCGTTTACGACACCACCAATAGGATTGACCGCTACGACTTGACCAGCAGAATTGACCGCACCGTTTACGACTTGACCAGCAGTATTGGTCACACCGTTTACGACACCACCAACAGGATTGACCGCACCGTTTACGACTTGACCAGCAGAATTGACTGCACCGTTTACGACTTGACTAGCAGAATTGACTGCACCGTTTACGACTTGACCAGCGGTATTAGCGACACCGGTTGCGACACCACCAACAGAATTGACCGCACCGTTTACGACTTGACCAATACCACGGCCAAGAAACGAACTCTTTACGGTATCAGTAGCTTTATCAATCTGTTTATTGACGTTTTTGGCCATTTGACTGTCTCGGAAGCTCTTCGGAATGCCGCTTAGAATATCATTGACAGCTTGTGCCTAGGTTTAATGAAATGTGAACAGTAATTAAAGAACAACTCCGCCATTTGTCATGGTAATGAGCAATTTCCAAACCTTACCTTAACTTCATTAAAAACGTGAAGCACACTGGCCAAAAATAAAGCAGCAACCAGAGTAAATCTTGCCATTATGTTGACCGTTCTTGGTTAATGGAATTGGATGCTGATTTTAGGGAATAACTTTTTTGTTTGCTGGAAGTATCAAATGCTGCAGTTGGTTTGATGCTCTGGACAAAAGATGCTGACTATTATATACCCAAATATGTTTCATTCGTGAAATATTAATTTTTTGGCTCATACTCTCATCGCATGCTTCAAACACTGATTTACATTCAATGCAATCAACGTGTTAACATTTTGTAATAACTTTTATTGAAACTTATTGAACGTGACTGAGACTTGACATGGAATAAAAAATGACGGGTACAATGTGTAGCTTGAACATTGGCCAGTTCTAAATCCAGTGTTTTCTTGCTTATACCATGGCTATCATCATGAAATATTAATTACTTACTATTATTTCATATCAACGTGTTCTCACCAACCAAGAAATCTTTTTTCATTGTATAATAGTTTGGGAAGAAAAATAACTCAATCCAAACTTGACAAGTAAAGACGAAACTATGACTGAACAATAAATGACGTTGACATTTATTTGTTTGCTGACACGTAAACTTGAATTTGACTTTGAATTAAAAAAAACAATTTTATAAAAAAATCATCTCTGAGTTATTCTGTGCCAGTAGCTCGGACGATCTTTGATTCATTCTCGTGACAGGAAATTGACAACTGTATCATTTTCACTCTCGCACATTACACGTGCAATTACATTGTTCAGCATGGAGCTATTGAAAATAGGCTTGTTTCTTCAACTTTATAATTTTATGCCATCTCATGATTCTCGCTGTTTTTTCTGCAATGCTGATCCCAAAAACAAGCTCGTGGATTACTAATGACCTAATTGTTATGCAGTCAGCTCTATAGCATCTTCCAAAAGTAGAAATAAGACTATAGTAAACTTACATTGTGATCTGCGCAACAATTAATTCATAAATTTATAATTTCAGTCAGTTTAATGCGAGCATTCCACTAGTGCGTTTCTGCAAAAATAGAACTGCGTTGATTCTTGAATGATGCAAGATTTTCACAGAACATATTAAACTTGACCTACATGGTAAGTTTGAACAAAAATTACTTTCGTTTATACTTGCAAATAAGATATGTATTTTTTGCTGGATTTCAGGATAAAACTTGTTGACAAGACCAAATGGTTGAAATAACAGAATTTATAGATGCATTGCAATTTCGGTGGTGGTAATTATTATTACAGAAAAATCCGTACTTTCTGATGGAGCTCAAGGTCGTATTTTTAGTATATCTGCCGTAAGGCCGTTAAGAAAACTGTACGCGTCATTCATTTCAATCAATTGCATCATGCAAGTATGGTAGTTAACATGATGTCATAGCACAACAAGGAGGTTTGCACATACATAGCTTGGTTTATTACAAGAATTTGCATCTCCACACTGACTCATAAGTATTTAATTGACAGAAAGGTGTTCTCATCCCTCCAAGTCACTATTTCCTACGCACGTCATTGTGAACGCTGAACATTGTTCAGTGAACAATCAAGTTTGATTCCTGAAAAAATTAACTGCATGGCGCCAAGTTGTGATTTTTTATGACGCATGAATCTCCTATTTTCATCATCAACAAATTGTGAACTTTTTTCGGGATACGTGAAGCTGCTATCAATTAGGTCTGCATCGTTCGCATAATTTAATGTCATGATGGAAATATAAAGAGCAAACATTTTTCGGGTCTTAACCAGGGACATAAGAGTTGTCCATGCAGTTACGCAAAATGGACGTGACCACAAGAAAAATAACAATGTGGGTGTTGACCTTTCCGGTAGTATTGAGAACTTGAGCACAAACCAAAAAATAGATACAGCGAGAGCCTTGTGTCTTGTGGTTAGTCAGTCGCTTCGATGGGTTTCCTCAAAAATAGTTCTTGTCAAAGTTAAATAGAACTGCATTTCCTGCATTTCTGTGATACGAATTGTGTCTTCATTATTATTGTTGCCTCACATTTTGTCATAAAATATAAAAACGCGACTAGGATAATTACATTTTTACAAAGCCAAGCACGTTTTACATATTTTAAATCAACGTTTTGGTTATGAGTATTGTAATGGCAGGTTAGTATCAGCTTAAGTGGGAAAAATGCATGAAAGCTTGCATTTTGGGATAATATTACGCACTGAACCGTACATCCTCTCCAGATCATGTCCCACCGCATCGCTTCCTTTCCATCACAAGAAGGTGATGCAGAAGTGACTTCTGGGAATGGGATAAATAGTATTTGTGATGAAAAAATGTACCCTGAAGCGTGACAGTGTTGACTGTGCACGCTGCAACGACTTCACAAGTAGCAAGAGGAATAAAATATATTTTTTATAGTCTGGCCTTTATTTTTTTAGAATTCTTGTTTGCATGGTGAAAGTATCTCTGTGCACAAATATCGACACATATTTCTCACTGAAAATTCATACCGTTAACTCTTATATTGCCAGTCCAAAATACATCAAACCTATGGTCAAAATATAGAACATGGAGACCAGAATATATTTAATGGTGTGAATGCTCTTTTATTACTTATGACAAGCAATTTTGCAGTCGGTGACAATGAAAAGTAAGTGAGACCATTACTGAAATGCTGATAATATACATACCTGAGTTATCTTTTCCTTCCAAGCTTATACTGAAATAATGGAATTAATAGGTTTGAGGTTATTCACTTCTGCTGACAAGGGGGGTTAGTTTGTATGTGGCGTCGGAATTGGCTAAAAATTTGGATTTCTATGAAATCCGCGACGCTGAAAACCATGGAAAAGTCGGATTCTGCGGAATGCAAAGTCTGGGCATGCTACAAGCAAATTCATGAAAAAACAGCTTGTGGGCAGAATATTATATGTTGCAATATGCATGTAGTACTTCAATGACTCACATGAGTACTGCATCAACCAACAGTCGTCAAATTGGCCAATATTTTATCGATTTTCATTGCCGCATCAATTTTTCATTAGTACATGTGTCGTGTCAAATTCAGCGCCTGGTACCGCGATGGCGGCCACCAGTGTCACTGGAAGCAAAGCAGCCAACACATTTTGACAGGCTCAATGTATTTCGTCTATAACAACGCCATGCATTCGGGATATATCACTGCTGTATATTTGGGATATACAAAAGTAGGACCGTTGTATTGTTAATATCAGGATTTTCGATTTGTAATTAAATACACAAATTTTACACTATGATGACCCCTATACTATGATGACCCCTATACTATGATGACCCCTATACATTGATGACCCATATGCAATGATGACCCCTATGCAATGATGACCCCTATGCAATGGTGACCCCTATACTATGATGACCCCTATACTATGATGACCCCTATACTATGATGACCCCTATCCAATGATGACCCCTGTACAATGATGACTCCTATCCAATGATGACCCCTATACTATGATGACCCCTATACTATGATGACCCCTATCCAATGATGACCCCTGTACAATGATGACTCCTATCCAATGATGACCCCTGTACAATGATGACTCCTATCCAATGATGACCCCTATACTATGATGACCCCTATACTATGATGACCCCTATACTATGATGACCCCTATACTATGATGACCCCTATACTATGATGACCCCTATACTATGATGACCCCTATACTATGATGACCCCTATACTATGATGACCCCTATACTATGATGACCCCTATACTATGATGACCCCTATACTATGATGACCCCTATACTATGATGACCCCTATACTATGATGACCCCTATACTATGATGACCCCTATACTATGATGACCCCTATACTATGATGACCCCTATACTATGATGACCCCTATACTATGATGACCCCTATACTATGATGACCCCTATACTATGATGACCCCTATACTATGATGACCCCTATACTATGATGACCCCTATACTATGATGACCCCTATACTATGATGACCCCTATACTATGATGACCCCTATACTATGATGACCCCTATACTATGATGACCCCTATACTATGATGACCCCTATACTATGATGACCCCTATACTATGATGACCCCTATACTATGATGACCCCTATACTATGATGACCCCTATACTATGATGACCCCTATACTATGATGACCCCTATACTATGATGACCCCTATACTATGATGACCCCTATACTATGATGACCCCTATACTATGATGACCCCTATACTATGATGACCCCTATACTATGATGACCCCTATACTATGATGACCCCTCTATACAATGATGGTATAGGGGTCATCATTGTATAGATGTCTTCATTGGATAGGGGTCATCATTGGATAGGGGTCATCATTGGATAGGGGTCATCATTGGATAGGGGTCATCATTGGATAGGGGTCATCATTGGATGGGGGTCATCATTGGATAGGGGTCATCATTGGATAGGGGTCATCATTGGATAGGGGTCATCATTGGATAGGGGTCCTCATTGGATACGGGTCATCATTGTACAGGGGTCATCATTGGATAGGAGTCATCATTGTACAGGGGTCATCATTGGATAGGAGTCATCATTGTACAGGGGTCATCATTGGATAGGGGTCATCATAGTATAGGGGTCATCATAGTATAGGGGTCATCATTGGATAGGAGTCATCATTGTACAGGGGTCATCATTGGATAGGGGTCATCATAGTATAGGGGTCATCATAGTATAGGGGTCATCATAGTATAGGGGTCACCATTGCATAGGGGTCATCATTGCATAGGGGTCATCATTGCATATGGGTCATCAATGTATAGGGGTCATCATAGTATAGGGGTCATCATAGTATAGGGGTCATCATAGTGTAAAATTTGTGTATTTAATTACAAATCGAAAATCCTGATATTAACAATACAACGGTCCTACTTTTGTATATCCCAAATATACAGCAGTGATATATCCCGAATGCATGGCGTTGTTATAGACGAAATACATTGAGCCTGTCAAAATGTGTTGGCTGCTTTGCTTCCAGTGACACTGGTGGCCGCCATCGCGGTACCAGGCGCTGAATTTGACACGACACATGTACTAATGAAAAATTGATGTGGCAATGAAAATCAATAAAATTTTGGCCAATTTGACGACTGTTGGTTGATGCAGTACTCATGTGAGTCATTGAAGTACTACATGCATATTGCAACATATAATATTCTGCCCACAAGCTGTTTTTTCATGAATTTGCTTGTAGCATGCCCAGACTTTGCCTTCAGCAGAATCCGACGTTTCCATATTTTTCAGCGTCGCGGATTTCATAGAAATCCAAATTTTCAGCCAATTCCGACGCCACATACAAACTAACCCCCCTTGTGAGATAAACGAACGGAAAAATTTATATTATATCATTTTTTATCTTCTTTCAGTACCATTATTTCATACAGCAATAAATATTAAATGAAGTGGGATTTTGTTCAAAATGGAGACTAGAAAATTGTTTTCGGTTCCCAGATGAAATACAAAGAAACTTGCTTTGAACATGATAACAGGTACCGGTATTGCCCAAACGCAATTTCGTTATGAATTTCTGACCAGTCAAATGCGTACAAAGTCTAAACTGCGCAATTTTTTTCAATTATTTACCAGAAAATTTGTACAATTAATTTCTTTACCGTTACAAATTGGTATCTTGTTTGGCTTCGCATTGCACTTTTACCAGGCAGATTACAGTGCATTATGGGGAGTGGTCGTGTTAGATATTACGGGATAAATTTTTGTCATTTTTTAACTTATCCCGTAGGAGTTTTATCAGGAAATCGCGGTCTCAGGTTATGTGACATGTTGCAGAAAAACTAAAGTGCGAATATTTGTTCATACTTGAACTATGACATCAGAATAGCCAATGCTGTTTCCCGATATGTACATGACCATAAGAGAAATTTATGCGCCTGTACATTTTTCTGGTGGACTGAAGACGTGCGTGGAAACCGGAAAATAATACCAACGTTTGTCATTTAGTCTTTCGTTTCGATATAGTGTCGGAATTGAAGAAGAAATTCCCAAAAAACTGAAGGAAATTTATGTGTAGTTTCGTGGCCTGGTTAAGTACTCTTTAGTGGATTGGCTGATGGCATGGACCAACGTGTTCATTTTCGGCGTAACTTTTCACACTCGAGAAAGATCAAAGAGGCCTTATACATACGAGCTACCCAGAAAAAGATGAACAACAATAACGGACAACGGAGTCGCCCATTATGGTCCTCAAGACTAGTTGAATTTTTCAAGTACAAGATCACCAAGGACAAGAATATCAAACATAGGATAGTCAATACAACATAACATATAATTCATGTTATAATTATATTTAGCTAGACCTAATTGTTTGCTAGTTTTCTCTTTCTCCGCATTCCGTTATTCTGATGATGACTTACAGTTTTGAAGTCGAAACGTCAATAAAATAACATTTTTATCAAAAAAATGTCCTCAAACATCGTTCAAAATCATTAAAACTTTTCACTCACTAACCGCATGATATCCAGCTAGGGAAATGAAAGGCGTAGCTGAAACGTTAAACATATTTGCTTTCTACTTTTTGAAGAAAATCTGTAAAGTATTTTCTCCTGTTCATTCTGATGGGTTGACACGTGGCGAGGAAACCCCTTACGCATGAATAAAACGTTTGAAGCCTGGAGGTAAACTAGTTCTAATTTGTTAACTGCATTTAAGTATCACAAATACAAGTACATACGTCAAACGTGCATTGTGCAAACAATACGAGATTTTATTTTTATGCTCCTCTTTATTCCATGCAAGGCCGCGACTACAATGTAAGCAGGACACAACGGAATCGTTTGTAAAATCCTTTCCGCTGGAATCACAATGCCTGTAATGTAGACAGAAAATAATGAAAAGCGATTCCTTTTCTAAACTTGTTTTCCTTTTCAAGTGCAAACACAATATAAAATTCAAGGACTTCATTTAATCTAGGATGTATGTCGTTATTTATGCGACAGTGGTTGTTATAAAAAAAATAAAAGGAGAATATGATTAGTAAAACAAGAGCAGGGATGAAAAGCTAGTCTTCATATTATAAGGGTCTGCAAAATATAGCGGATTTAGTATGGTTTGACAGCCATTACATATGGTACACATCCAGTTCAAACAATATTTCCGATACAGACAGAAGTATTTCCTCAGCTCTTTATTTGAATATAGTGCTGACAATAATATGCATACGCTGACTCTCCACTATACCTAAGAGGTAACCCCGGACATTTATTATTAAAATGGGAGGGCAACAAAGTTGCAACAGGGAGATGTTGCGCGAGAACGAATTTTTTAGATGTTGTCACGTGCAAAGCCTCTCAACTTCCTGGTGCATTGAAGGATGCATTTCTTCACTTTCCAGCAGCTCCCGTCTTTGCCGAAATTTGAGATTGGATTATGGGTTTTTAGATGGAAAATATCTCCCATGAAGCGTGACTGTCTTCTCGCTGCAAGGAATGAGAAAATGAAAAAGTTCAGTGCAAGCTTTAAGGAAGAAGAAAAAGGATGGGAAGCATGTTCAGAGTTTAGTTTGCATTGGAAAGCACACATTGTCGAAAATATACATACGTCTTGGAATTTGACTTTGATTTTATTGAACGAAATGTCAAACGGCATGAAAGTGTATTCTGTTGAAGGTCAATTTGATTATTCTGGCCAGTGCATGAGTGCTGCCTTATGCAAATGGAATACGATTATGGGAAATAGGCGTTGAAAACGATCCAAGGTAAAAATAATAATATTTGACCAATTAAATGGGAGATGCCATCATGAAAATGTTAATAGGGAATAGGGAACGAACATAAAGTTCCAGTAGTGAAATGAAAGTAGCAAATTATACGCGTCTTCCAAGTGAAAAGGTGAAAATTCCTGGCGAATGCTACAAGATTTCCGTACGCCCCAAAGCAATTCCGTTTTGTATTAATAATGTGCTAACGTAATTTGTATTGCGTGAGTTTTGCGTGTGTTATCAGACTGGAGACGATAAACTTTTAAAATGAAGGAACGTTTGAAATAAATGGATTATGTAATGTTTATTCACTTTATCCTTAAATCAAAATCCTGCGTATGTGATTGCCTTCAAAATCTGGATGGTAGTTGCGTTTTGCGTGCTTGGTAAATATACATGGCCGGTATTAAGAATTCAAACTTTGCAGTTGCTAAAGGTGTTTAATTCAAACTTTGAAGGATATTTTAACGCCATACAGGTAAATGCCTTTAACATTGTTTGTTTATAGCTGTAAAGATTGGTAGACCCGTGTAAACGAAGTTAGTGCTCAGAAATTGATGTTAAATGTTTGGCGAAAAATTGATTTTTGTGACGCCAAAATCAAAGTGTCGGAATCAAACCAACAAAATTAACCGACTGGCTCACGGCTTACTTTATTAGAATGAAAGTTGGACGTGAGCGTTTGCCACTCCATAGTTGTGAGAAATGCGTTGAAAATCAATGGTGAGAGGTTCGAAAATTTCCTCCCATACAATCTCTGTTGCTGCTTAATGAAATTTGTGGAGTGAGTAACATGTTGAACATTTCTCAATGACGGTTATTAATACTGCGACGCCGATTATTGCAAAATTGGCTCAACGCATTTGTAATCGCTCCCTAGGTTCCTTATGTCACATATTGCCACTATTGTATCACTGGTTTAATTCTGTTACTATGAATTTGGCTAACGTTTCTTGTTACAACATCGTGTTCACCTTATTCCGAACCGTATATTCAGATATAGGTTGATACGTATTTTTTGATTATTTTGAATTTTATTATTATTGCCCTGGAGAATACACACAATTTTGTATTCGAATTTGCTTTAGTTTAAAATTCCACACTATGGGATCCACATTATTGCTTCTTTTACGATTTCCATTCATTTTGAACCATAGTTTTCTGGAACGGGAGAATCCATTTATTAAATATTGTGCATCTTGTTTCTCATAATGTCAGGGAATTCTGGGAAAGCAATTGAAAATTGACACAAAGCTGGCAAGTCATCTTCCGTCCATAATGACATTTCTTAGGAACGACGACGCCGATTAGTGCCGATCTCACCCAAATTGATTTAAACAGTTTCAAAGGGTTTTCGGGATAATTAGGCTTTGTCATTTGGGTTGTTTAAGTAGGTAGGTAGGTAGTAGTGCACACGCAGTAAAAGTACCCAACATTTTCATTTGACAGTGTTGAAATTTGTCAATAAGAACTTATCAGGTAACAACGAACGAATGCACGAAAAGTTGGAATGACCGACGAGATAAATAGACGCTAACAAATATTTCTGTTTTCTTTCTTTCTCGGGAAATTGATTGATGTAGCTAAAACGTGAACAATATGTGGGAATAAGCGTGTGATGCACGCACCCATGTATGCATTTTAAATTCCAGTTGTCACTGACGTGCTTGAACTGCTCTTGAAACTTTCCGTCTACAAGTGAACGTGTGTATTGATGTCTGATGGTTGCTTCATTTTGACACATACATCAGCTATGCAAATAGAACATACCTTTCGAATGAAAAATATGTTTGTGTGTTTGTAATGTCTTGATTTAATTACTCTTGTGTTACAGCTTAAGCATTCATAGCGATAAAACACTGGTGCAACAGTTCATCGTCTACTAAAATCAATTTGGATGAATTTTGTTTTGGGTTATTTGAATGAATGCAAGCTGGTTGTAACATCATTCGCTTCATTCTTTGTGCCCATTACTCATGATTTGATATCTGGGGAGAATTAGGTTCAACATTTCGTTGGTCAATAAAGGGCGAATACTTTATGATACATAAACAGAATGTCACGTTATGGATTTATCGGTGGGAATGTTTCCAGCAGAATGTGTGCTTAAAAGTGAACAGCGTTTTCCGTCTCACATCAACATGGCAAATGCGTGGGCCCACGCCACGCAAATGGCGATTGATGTTTTGAAATGTTTATAAACAAAACAACATAATTGATGTTTCCTTGGCTTTCAAGCTGCGTTGATTTGTACACTTTCTGTTGAGATGTAAGATTTGTAACCTGCGATTAAAATATATTGGGATTGTGACTGAAATCCGAGTTTAGGGGACCCAAGTGCTTCAACGATATTTTTGTTGTAACGAAAACAGTTGCTAAGCAGTTACGAATAGAAATAGAGAAGATTGAAAACAATGCAGTACAAAGAGACATATTAAAGAGCTTCAAATAATTCTGCAAATAACGGTGGTACTATTTGCAACTTGACACGCTTCGTCAGACTTTTTGGACACTGGAGACTTTTTGTATGAGTGTTTACAAAATGTCACTATTTTAATTTTACAAAGCTTATCGAACACAAGATGAAAAAGCTGGTTGGAACTTACGTTACTCTAATATTTATTGTAGGTCATCATTTATTTTAGACGACCTGAAAAATTTGTCAAAACTTACGATATCACTGCGGCCCCGTTTTCAATCTTAAGTTTTTAACATATGGTTTGTTTAAAATAGTTACTAACACTGTTTTTTGAACGCTGCATCAACTACATATTTAATTAAAAACAGAAAACCTATCACTTTACAATAAACATTCAAATATTGTCATAAGTAAACTTAATGCACCCAAATTATAAAAGCTGTTGTCTGGCTGGAGCAGATGGTCTTGTGACGAAACCAAACCACACAATGACCTCTAGAAGGACATTTTGGCGTTGTCGGCACTGATCATTAAGAGAAGCCGTGTTAGGTTTACAAGCAAAAAATCTTTTCAATTATTCCTCCTCGCTGAATTATCTGATTATTAAAATTCATCAATCAGATTTTACCCACCTCCTACGTGCATAGCGTAAACGTATTTGTGTGATTTTCCTCCTTGAAACCCTAAAACTAGTGTTGACACAAATATTAAGCATGGTTACTCCAAAGGCTTTGCCACAAAGGGGTAACAATATGAAGTCAATATACTGTTGTTTTAATTTATTTGTCTCAGCTTTAAATCCACACATAACTTAAAACGAACAGAACCACTCAATGAAGCGGCTATTATCATTTCTAGCATCAAACTTACTTCTGGAGAACTTTCTCAACATAGCTAGGTCTTAACACACAAAATTAGATGTATCTTCTAAGTGGCATCTTCGTGCAACATTCTTAAATAAAAATGTAGTCATATTCAGAATGCAATAAAAATCATTGGGTAGACTTTAAATAAATTTTTCTGTAAATACTTGACAGCACAAAGGTTTATCAATGTCTAGGAGTGTTGTAACTAAAGTAGAGCACAGTACTTGTAATTTATTTATCTGTTTAAATTTGGAAAGCAACGTTTAATGTGTGACACCTACACACGAGTCAGAACGGTCGTGTTTTATGTTACAGAAGTGTGATTTCCAAAAGAGGGAAAACCATATTCATCTGATTAGAATTGAGATACATTGACGGTGTATATTTAATAATTGACAAATAATTCTTGTTACCAATGGTCTCGGCAAATAAACTCAATTATATTCACTTGCTTTATTTTCCCATGACTATTCCGCTGTTTCATCTTGGCGTACTTTTATGTAAATCGGCGCATGGCTTTAGTTTGTGTGTCGTCGAGATCAACGCATCAACTTGTATGTATTCCAATGAACAAGCGAAAGCAACTAAAAATAATCTTCCGTGGCGTAAAGCTAATCATGTGAATAATTTTTGGACAACATCACACTTGTTTACTAATACATATGTGGATTAATTAATTGGGTACATTTGAAGGGGACCAATGTATTGCGGTGGATACTTCATTTCAATATAAGTACCAGGACTCGTAAAGAGCAAAAATTTAACCTTTCTGCAAAATAACAAACAATCCGACAATTATGGTCCAACTGCATCATTGGGCTACATTGATCACATGAAAATCATTGCAATAATTCTTAACGATTAAAATGGAAAATTTCCGGATGCGAATTAACATCCGTCAGTAATGCTGGAAAATGTCTAGTATGTTTCATTTGAGAATATGAAAATTCCATTTTTGGCATTTCCATTAGCATTACCGTTCGTAAATTCACACTAGCAAAGGGTATCTACTATTGAAAGACACTTTTAACAGGGTGGTTATTCTAGCACACATGGAACCTTTATTAATAAAAACTTATTCGTAGAAAACTCTCCGTACTTTAAACTATAAAAAATGACTTTTATATTATTGCTAGACTCCATTGTACCTGATCTGTCGGAGCTTCTACAAGACGTTAAGAAGCACCGGGTTTCCCGAGTTATTGTCGATGTAGGTGCTGATATTTCGCCGAACTGTTACGAATTCTCTCAAATGTTAGATGGGGATTGTCGCTTGGATAAGTCCGCTTTAAATAATGCCCAAAACCACTTAATTCCTACTACCTGGTGGACAACAGGTGCATTCCTTGGTTTTGTATGAATTTGATGCCGTTGTCGGTAAAATACGATTCGATTTATTATGGTAATGTGCACATGCCATGTCAGGTCAAAAAACTGTTTCACTATGAGTATAATGTCTATATGGAGGGAATCGATCGACATTTGATACACAACTCTAAGTACACGTCTGCTGGAACTGTGCCCTCTGAAACAAATGACTCGGAAACACAGCCATTTTCGTCAAACTATTGATAAACTAGGATTATTTTAAAAATTGTGCTTACGCCTGGACTTTGTCACTATAAGATACTTTATTAGGACCCGCGGCGTGCTGAAATTTCTTTCCTAGTCCATTTTGGCATCCAGCAGCGACAGAAGTAGAACGACAATATGAAAACAGTTTTGTAATCTTTTTTTCGTTTTGGGTCGTTCCCACCGTGCACTTATGTCAGCTGAATGGTCGATGACCTACTGCATTCGTAGCTTTATACCCTCGGATTATTCTGTATATCGAGTTAGTACACATCCCTTCGTTTTAAAATTATTTTATCGTTTTGACCTTTGACATTTTTGCTTTTTTACGTAACAGGAAATTGCGTCTTTGGCAAGCGATTCTTCTCCTGGCTGTCTCATGGTGCAAAATAAAATATAGAAAACCAGAAAGATGGAAAAAGAAACTTCGTTGGGGAATCTTGGCATGAAAACAGTCTTCCTTATTTTATCTCTTATCTCAAGTAATGCTCATTTGGATAAAGTGTCTTTTAATAGTAGATACCCTTTAGTTAATAGCAACAAGAAAAAACTTCCAAGAAAAGCTACTATAAGACGTTTTGCTTTGAAAAGTTGTGAAAATTTCTGTACATTTTTTTAGAAAATCTTTCAAATGTGTAGTGGAAACATTTTCTTGGAAATATGCTGAGAACGGTTGTGAACTTTTTTCGGGCTAAACCACTGAAAACTCTGCACAAAGCCGAAAGCATATTACATTGTGCTGCAATTGCTGATTCAGTTTTGGTACCGTTAATGACGAATCATTATGTTGTCAGCCATTTGTTTGGCCAGTGTATTGTATTTTGCATTTTGGCCTTTTTTAGCATTTTCGTCTATAAAAGGATATCATTGTGGGTCACGAAACTACGTTAAATAATTATTTTTATTTTTCAAAATTTTGTATTATTTCCCCCCGGGCCGGGCCAAAGCTTGCTACGGCACTGCCGACTAATAATATTAAGTTTATTATTTATACCATCACTAAACTCATGGTTTAATATTGGTTAGTTTAAATTGTAAAATTAAGTTGAGAGCAAAACGACTTAATTACTACCCCAATGAAACAGTAGACTTTAAAGAGTACGTATAAAACTAAGTTTAACGTTGCTGCCAATCCCCGCCGGCAAACTGCTTTGACACGTTCAGATATACTAATTGTAAGTGCTAATGCCATCTTTGTTTCCAAGAGAAGTTGAAGTAACCCCAGTAAATACAGGACACCGACAACAGTTAGGATGCCCAGATATCCAGACAGTCGAATTTGATCACCGTTTTGTACATTTGACTTAGTGCTGGGGTCTTGTAAGGGAAGCCCACTGGAAATTCTGTTCGCAAATCTCCTCCAAGTATCCCAGCTCTCAGGCAACCCGGCTTGTTGAGTTCGTGACAACGTCTCAAATAGCCAGCGTGTATTGACCATGTAAACTTCTAGAAGCAAGTCCAGGCTAAGTAGCGGATCTTGCACAAGGGGAAAGCACTGCATGTGTTCATTTCCTACCATGTTGGTTACATGTTTGTTCGCATATAACAATGTGTCATACAACGTATCTGAGAGCTGACCTAATGCGTATCTGCTCGTTAGATACTTCGAAAAAATATAAGTTGGGTCACCATTAGGATTATAAGCGTGGAAGCTTTCGTTGAGGAGATTACTTAGATTTCTCTTTTGAAATGCGATACGATACTTATTTGAAGGAGAGTAAAATTCAGAGTTCCTAAATAGAATCTTATATCCTGCCTCGAGCAAGTTTGTCAGAGAATCAAAAGGTGTTTTGGGCTGGAACACTGTCAACACACTGACGATACCGTTGGAATAAAACTCACAGATGAAGTAACCAACAATTTCAAATACGACTAAAACCTTTAATCTGTTCCAGTAGGCAGGTGTTGCGTTTCCGATGATGACTCCGAACAAATCCAATACCAATGCTGCACCCGAAATTCGTCTACAAATTTCTAGTCTTTTAAGTAGAACCGTAATAGTAAGTGCCATACTTATCAGAGACATCCATATACCCAACGAGAATGATTCTGTCCAAATAGTGAGGTTAACACCCTTACGCCTTCCTTGGAAACTGTCTTTGCAATAAATCAAAACTTCACTGGTGCTGGTTAAATAATGAAACCTAGTGTAAAATCTGTAGTCCATGGAAAGTGACCATTTATCAAAATCGGAATACCAAACCCCAATGTCAATGTACTGCGCAATTAATACTTTATTAAATGCACGCCGATTATTCAAATTCCATTTGTCCACCAGCTGCGCTGAAATATTGTGGACTTTAGAAAGCAACATGGCGATCAATATCTCTCGTCCGCAATATTTAAAATCCGGGGAGGTTAACTTCAATTCATTACATGCAGAACTGTTTGTGCCGTAATAACTCACATTCAAGTCCATAGGGAAAGGTGACACTAGAGTTGGAATTTCTCGACCTTGAAAATTTGAAAGATACTTTTTATGTACAAATAACGGATTCACAAATTCTTTGAAAAACTGAATGTTAAATGCGCCAGTGTTGTTCTTACAAAACAATGGGCATATGATATAGTAATATAGGCGGCTTCCATTTGGGTAAATAATTAGTTTCATAAGGGGGAAGTTGACGTAGATCTCCAGGATTTTACTCTCCATTGCAGAATATACTTCTGGATTACTGGTGTATTGTATGGAGAGGAGCTGTGTGGTTGGATGCATGCACAAATCCGAAAAGGTCAAAGCTTCCTCCCACAGTCTAGTTATATTTCCGTTAAACGCGTGCAGTATCACATGATAAGGTTGTGTATATTTGTACGGAAATATTCTTGGAATGTTCCTTTTATACGAAACGTAGTTTCGGAATGTCATGAACCGAACTCTTCCAGATACGAAGTGCATTGCGTCCCAATCCAGCGAATGAAACGATATTTCAAACTGTTCAAACAAAGTGTCCAATTTTGCAAAATACAACTCAAGGCCATGCTTGATGATTTGCAGTTTGAAATTTGTCTCGTTGGAACAAGAGTCCTTAATTATCAAAGCGATAATCAGAGTAATAACTGCAAATATATTTGTACATTTTAAGATAAGATTGTTTTTTATTTGTATTACATCGTTCAAAATCGAGTCAACATGCCACGCTATTTTATCTTTTGCTAACTTCCGAATACTAAACTTTGACTTCTGGTGTATGTTATCCCTGACTGCATTCGTTCTGCTTATGAAAAGACAAAAAAACGTGTCTGCAAATATTGGTAAACTGTTGTTATATTGCTCAAGCGGTGAAACCGAGTTTTTAATAAATTGTATTAAACAAGATGCGTTTACAAAATCCTTTAGCGGATATGTCGGAATACAAACATGACTACTCATAGATCGTCCAAGGTTAGCAACTTAAATGCGCGAATGACCATAAAATATGCCAGCACATAACTAGAAGAAGCCCAAGCGTGGGTGTTCAAAGGCTTCAATTACATCGAGCTGTCTAATGTCTTTCTATGTTCTCTACACGGCATTTATTTCGAAGGTTAATATAATGATGAGCAAAATTTGAAAACAGATTGTTCTTTCAGATTTACTCGTTCGCGTGCGACGAATACGTCAATTAAATACTGGAAACGTTTAGCTTATTTTTCTGCCACGCCAATATCGGATATTTGTAAATATAACTAGTACTGGTTAACATGACGGTCGCCTAACATGACCACAATTTCTTGATAACGGACGGTGGCCGCAGGTGTACATTTAGCCGGATTGATTTTACAATTTATTCATGCCTTGGTTATCATCTCAGAAAAAACTGTATCTGATAACCTTGTGGCGTCTATAATGTTGCTCCTCTTGTTCATGAGACATTGGTTGTGCAACCATTTTCAATGTAAAAGGAAGAAAACAAGTTGATGGTGAGTACTAAATTACACTTTTCTGCAGGTATTATTTAGCAAAAGTTGTAAATTGTTGAAACCTTCCTTTTTTCCTTGACCATACACCCTTATCTCGAATGTCTAATTGTATGCCACATTCATCATACCGAGAAGTGCAGGTTGAGCCACAGATCCAATCAGACGCGTACCCAGACTTTCGGCCAGGGAGGGGCACCAAAATCGAAGACGTATAATGCATGTATACATGTGTATGTGTATGATATTTAAATTTGAGGAACCAAAATTGTATAATTACTACACACGGAGAGCTAATTGACAGTAGTTTTAAATTAGTTGAAGTTTGGTATTTTTGGCAAGCGATGGGAGCCGGAAATTTCGAAATATATTCACTTGTACTATGGGATTTAACAATGAATTGTAACTGTAAAGCATTAAACATCAGGTTGCATACATATATACGTTGCATTTTATATGCATTGTATAGCGCTTACAAAATGTCAAATTGATGCACGTTTATGCAAAAAATACGTGCGTGAATATGTAGCACCACTACTTTAGACAATCTTTCCACGTAGATAAATAATGTCTATTCGGATCGCATGAAAGCTTAATAAAATTAGTGATTTGCAATAACCGCTTAGAAGATGATCTGATAAAAATCAATGTTTATTCAATATTCCGGATTGTTAGCAGTCTGCTACAGAATTGGTCGTGTCTGAAATTAAAATTTACACAACGCAAACAAGAATGTTTCAGATGCATGTGATATAGATAAACGCGAGTCTATTAAAACTTTAATGAAATGTTGATTCAGCAACTAATACAGTTTATGAAGAAATAATTCACGTATTGTCTCAGTGCCGTGTGCCGCTTGGTGCAGTCTGTCTGACCAGAAATATGAATTTTTCTCGGTTGATTTAAATTGTAGCACCATGCATTACAGGATAATGTAGTCTGGACGAAATAAAACAAACGCCCATCGGCAACAGAAGTTTCTCTCTCCAATTTCGCAAAATCTCACTAAAATTCAATGTAAGATTCCGGAGATATCTAGGATAATGTCAGTTCGTTTTGATACATTTTTCTAATAATGTGTGATAGGAAATTACAGAAATATACAATAAGTGCATTATACATGTCATCCAAGATTCTTCTTATTTCTTGTAAATAATTTTTAAAGTTTTTTTACACCGTTAAATGCAAACATCAAGGCTTCTTCAGGTTTGAATTTTGCAGATAGGTAATGCGCGTTGGACAGTAAAAATTGTGAGGTGGGTTAGTATTGCTGTGGGAGTGTGAGTTATGTTTTTTGAGGGAATTCGAATAGAATTACACGTCTTGACTAAGCCATTATTTCTCATCTACTCAATCTCCTTATTCCTCTTTGTATACATATATTGCCGGAATCACATGCCGTTCCCATTCATTATTCAATGACTGCGTACGTATATACTTACATATGTACGGGAATAATGCAAAAAATTCCAAAAGTGAATAGTCTCACCTTAAATGAAACGGTATGAGTTGTCATTGAAATATCCGTAGGCATCCGTTAAATAAATCTACATGAAATAACCTTCAATACACATACATTGTACAATAATTTATTATTCAAAAGTTGTACGTGTTTTGAAATTTTTTGGAAATAGTGATATAGCAGGAGTGTCGACAAATATAACGTATCAGACACTGGAAATGAAAGGTGACGCCGGCGTTGTACCTTAAATTCAGTTTTGTAGTTTGTGATGAATTACGCATATCCTTCAGAATTCATCATTCAAGGGCGTGCACGCAAAGTCAAGCTTCCCACGAACATATTTACTCGTTCTGAGAAGGCAATGTCTGCATATATGACTGCAATGCAAAATATCACTTGTTTGATATTTACATTTACGCAGTGTAAAATCTTCGTGCTGATGACATTTCAGCCACACAATGTTAAAAATGTAACCATTGAAATTGCTCTTTATACTCTGAACAACATTGTCTATTTATGCATGGATAAGTTTCCCGAGAAATAATAAAAGGAATTCGTATACACTGGGTTTTATGGGATCACAACGCTATTAATTTGCAATGTTCAAGGTCACACAACATTATTTAGCATGTTGTGCAGAAATTATATTCCTATAGGTAGGTTGAGAGGCTGTACTAGTGATTGTTTAAATAATCTGTAAGGCAAGAGCGTCAAGGCTGTCACTGTGTGCAGTTGTTATATATCCGCGAATTATTTTTGTAAACAATTTTTATGACAATTCTTATCCTAATTCACCTCCACAGTCGATCCAGCTTTGGTACGCTTTATATGCGTCGATGCAGCAATTTTGGAAGGGACTACGTGTGGAGAATCAACCAAACGTAAGACAACGTACCAGCTAGATACGGACGACTCAACAACCCATATCATAAACAAAATATCCCTGGTTGGAGTAGTATCCTAATAAAATAAAATAAAATGGAAAAAATTGCTTGCTCGCACTTCTATTACACAAAGAGCGACATAATCACTGGAGATTGAATTTCACTAACGTCATGAACACATGTGCTCTGTAAATTCCACTTGAAGGAACTTTGTAAATTCACATGTATTTTCTGCCTGAGAAAATTTGTTGATTAATTTAATCACTGTAATCATTTGCATACATTTATTCTATCAAAATGTTTTGCAAATAGTGAACAGCGACGTGAGCCAAATAGACCTAGTAATAATGCTTACACATACATAACTTTACTATGAACGCATCACGATCGAATCCCCTAAAAGTAATTATTTTGTAATTAAATTTATTAGATTTCCAAAAAAATTAAATCAAACCACGTATAATTAAATATTTAGTTAGCCTTCAAATTCCATCCCAACCGTGTCTTATAGAATAATCAGTAACCAAAAAAATAACTGATTTTCAAGGAACAGTTTGATAATAAATTAAAACCAACGTGATATTTTATCACGAAAAATTTCTTTCTTTCTGCAATAATACTTTATCTTGTCCGGTATTTTTTTCGTCTTCTCCTCAGTAGTCCGTTTCTTAAAAATTTATGTTCGGCCCAAAAATTCCAGGGAGGGGCACGTGCATCCTGTGCCCCCCCTTGCGTACGCTGGTGCTCAAGTTAATTGTTGCTTCGGCGCTATTTAAAAAAATCATCTTCATCGTCATTTGCAACATACATTATTTAAAGATAACAATTTTAAATTGGCTCTAGGTTAACTGCGACTAGCAGTTAGCCACAACTATGGCGGAAGAGTGTGCTTTATTGAAATGTCAATGTAACACGTACAGTTTGCAATTATGGGGAACACTTAGATAAAACTTTCTGGAGACTGATTAAATTTACAAGAACATAGTAAGTGACCAACTTTCTCACAATGGTTTTATTGAGATATGTGTGATGTTAATTAACTGCCAAGGTTTACGGCGTGTAATAAATGCATCGACCTGCTCGTATTTATGATACGTTAAGGTGAGGTTTTTGGAGGTTAGCTAAAGTTTTAAAGATCCAATGGTGGAGATATGGTTCTATCGTTTCTCTCGGTTGTCGTCACGTAATTCTCATTGCCAAGTATCCAGACCAAACTGAACCATACACTCACCTTAGCTCGTTGAATGCGTCAGTTGGTGTTGATAAAGATTGAAGGCACCGAGGTATTACATAAATTTATTCTCTTGCGGAAATCGGAATTTTGCTATATATAATGCCGAGAAAACTTAAATTGTTTCTATTAGAGATAAAGTGATTGTAGATGAGATTGAGTGTGACCTCACTATGTTTTCCAGACAAAGAATACCTAAGTACATAAATCACGGCATTGCATAAAGGTATTTACCAACAACATTGTCTCATTTTTTATATCTGGGTCAAATCACTAATAATGATAGACAGACACACAAGAACAATATACATATGTATTCCACATATTGTGTTTCTTGGGTCCTCACTTCAAATTGTCTTCAACATTTCATTTGAAAGCATGCGCCAAATTTGGTAAATTAGCGTTCCCATTCGGAGCTTATTTTTGGTAGTGATGAACTGGGGAAAAGCAATTCATTTTTGGACCCCCTGATGCTAACCTGTTTACTTGAGAGCCATAGGGCAGTTTTCTTTACTCTCGGGACAAAAAACTGATATGCAAGTTGATAGGCTGATACTTCCGTTGACCAATTTAATGAATGCTAATGACTGGACAGTAGAAAGAGAGAAATATTGTTTCCTATTTGTCACAATTAGGGTTTCCATATCAAAATCAAATTTTGATAAGCTATCAAAATTTTGCTTGCATTCATTATCAAAATCTTATCAAAATTTTGATAAGGCTTTCGTACTATAATGCTATATTCTTAAATGAAATGGCAGTTATTCCACTTGTGTCCCATAAATGCGCTAATACAATCAGCCTCTGCCTCTATATTTTTCCTGTATTTTTGTTGTTTACTGGTGTAAAGATTCTATTCACTGGACTCTCCTAATAGCGACATTGAATGAATACATGAATGGAAGTCCTGTTTGCTTTTATTTGAAAATTTATTTTTTATTAATGACAATTAAATTTACTTCACGACCATTTTCTCAATATAGTTAATGATTAAATACAATTGCGATCACGGCCTCGTGACACATACGCACATATGTAACTGACGTTCAACTATTGAGAATTCTGTACGCAAGATATAGATTTTGCAGTTGTGGAGGACAAGCTTTGTGAAGGATACCAAGTTACAGAGAAAAAGCTTAACTGAATGCATAATAGACAATTTTATATCTATTATGTATAGTTGGCGCTTGCTGAAGACTATAATATGCATACGCATTTCAGAACGGGAAAAGACTTCTGTAAATAAGTGGCTCACATTCATGCCGAAATATGTGATGATTCATGAAGCCATTATCAGGGATTCAGTTGTACTGAAAATTTATCAACGGTTGCAGAGACAGCAGACAAAACTGAAATAGATCTCAGAAGCTTTGATAGCGTATTTTATCCGCCCTGCGCCCCATGTTCATTTTGAAAACAAGTTTGTGTGCAAACTATTAGTTAATTTTGTATTCAAATCAATGAAACTCTTATTTACTAACCCATAAGACTGGCCAAGAAGTATCTGAGACAGTAAGAAGATTTTTCTGTTAACCACATAACCAAAAATCTTCCATCCATTCGTTCCATCATTTGTTCTAAGTCGACGATAAAAACTGAAATTGGATAAAACGTATAAGAGATGTACGTATCGTTAAATGACACGAAGATATTTCAAGTAGTTTGTAATCCTTATTAATTAGTATCGTACTTAATAGGAATTTTGTAATTTATTTAATAATGTCATAATGATTGTCAGAAAACGACAGTGAGACCAATGCTTATTTATTGTTAGTTGAACTACTATTATACTATGAAAGTAATTTTGCTTATCAAACTTTTGATAAGGTTTTGATAAGATTTTGATATGGACATCCTAGTCACAATTCTCATAAACTAAACATAGAATAGATTACAATACAACTACTATTTAATTGGAGGCCATAACTTTAGATGATTTAATGGATTAAGTGAGATGTAGTCAGGAAATCTGACATAACCTCACTATTAATGTATTCCAAGAGTAAAATTGAAAAGTCATTAGTTTTGTCGTTAGATACTAAACTAAACACGCTTGTTCACTACATCCCCCATCACACTCGATTTCACGTAAACTGACCACTATTGACCTAACCTCGGTGTATTTATTCAATTTCATGTAGCCCGAAACATAGTACTTGTTAAAGTTTCAAAAATATAAAATTGAATTGCAATGAAGGACTACTAATACATAATATACACATATACTGAAAATATACTATAATACAGATACATATACACAGATACTATCTGTATACATGGTACCTCACTTGAAAATAATTGTGGCAAAACTTAACTATATTAAAAGCTACCATTTTTTCTCTTGTTCCAATGATTTAATATATATTCTATCAATTCATAATTTATCTCCATGTTTCAACTATCTTGTTTGATTAAAAATAACCTGATGCATCACATGCGACGCATTCTTCACAGTATATACTATACGGCGTCATTATTTACACTTTTTCTCTATATGCTTCAGAATGTCTTACTTTCAAACCTTAACTTAAATGAAGCACGTTACCACTTAAATAAATTATGCTTCTGGACAGCAACGAATCGTTACAAAATTGTACCACTGTGTGTGCTGCTGTGTACCAGAAGGGGAGATATATTTATTACACCTATATATAAACAGAACAGGTTTCTCAATATTATCAATTCGCTTCCGGTATAGCGCAATGTCGTTTCGAACATGTTCTGGTTACGTCCTCGTATGGTCTGAAGCAATTATAAAACTGCTTTCCTTTTGCCAAATATGTTTCTGTCATAGAAGTATAAGCTTTCTTTTGAGGAACGAGTCCTTTCTTGAGATATTTTTATGAACAATTCGGCTTTGTTTATATTTTTTAACTTTCTGAAAAATTGTAAAGTACCGGCTTATCAATTATTAACTTACTGCTGTAAATAAACGCGGGCACACTTTGCTTCCTTCAAGCTGAATATTAGCCTGTACCAAGCATTAATATTCACGCAGATTCTGTTGTTTATGCCGCTGGCAGCCAGCCTTAACGAATCCAAATATCTTTCACTACCCGGTCCACCAACCTACTACTTCTGTTAATTTAATGGAACCGTAAAACATTGAAGATGCGTCGAAACTGTTCATATGTATATTGCAAATACGTTCGAAGTGCCTGTTGCCCTGTACGCCTGATAGTAAAGGGTTTGTATTGTGGAACAACAAGGCGTTGGATTTTGTGTCGTGGGTTTATCAGGTTGTAAACTGAACAGCATACGGTTCTCTGAATGTAACTTTCCATATGAAAAAGGCGGGTTACTTTTCCCTATTTTTTGAGATAAGTAATGCGTGCTTAAACAAATTTCAAAGCTTTGGAATTGAGTTTGAAATTTGGAAACTTTATGGATGAGGAAGCGAAACAAAACACAAAAACTGTATCTAGTCAGCAAGCTTAATCAATGGTGAAAGGTGCATTGACCATATGAAAACATTAACTACAACAAAATACAAACCTATGGCTAGTGAGACTAACTGAATTTAATAAATCCAATGAACAGTTTGTAGATGTCGCAGGAATCATGCAGATTGACACTGTTTTCAGTAGGATTGCATGGATCCTCTGGAATCATTCTCACCTCCTCACTGGGATCAAAGATTATCATGATTTTGTCCAGAGAACCAATTTTATCTGAACTATTATAATATTTGTTTAGCAAAAAGTTTATTTGAACGACGTTAGAAAACATCAGCTAGCATTTTTCAAAGTGCTTTCAACTTGTAGAATGCTACACTGATTCCTGTAAACACATATTAGAATAATTTTCAGGAAATACGAAATGTATAAGCATTTAGGTGTACAATTAAAAATAGTTGTTAGTTCAATAAGATACGAACACATGAAGTATTTGAAAATTTATGCGGACTGAATCCATTCAAGGATTAGACAATTTTTAGATAAAAATCCAAAGATAATTTTACCCTGCTGAATGAGCATGAATTTCAAACAAAATGAATTTTCCTTTCTATTCCAACTGGTAGGAGAAATTCACACAAGTTCGTTGTTGCCTCAATGTAGGCAGCGAAAATACATTGGTGCTTGCACCGAAATGGTTCACCTTCTCTAAAGTGCATAATAAGAGATTCATGATAACACGTGTGGAAATCCCATCCAACAATGGTTTGAAGAACATTACTCATGTTTTAAGTTGGCTAATGATTCTCAGTCGATACAAAAGATTGCATAAGCGATGTCATATATGCATGTACACCCACATTAAGAGGAAACCTTCCTTAATATATGTTGGCACAAGAGCGTGAAAACACAAGAGCGACGTCCTAGAGTTCACTGATCGAGTAACTATTTTTATGAGAAGTGATAGCTCGCTTGATAAGTAGGTAGTTAATAAGTTGTCAACGCTTGTCAACGCCTTGTCACTTATAATGACTAATTTCTTTTACTATCCAAATATGTTTTGTGGTGCCAGTTTTGGTTGTCCCTGCTGAAATTTATTCATTATTACTGTATTTGTCAATGTGGTTATAGTTCAATTGAAACCGTGCATCCTGCCTACAAATGATTTGGAAGTGGATAACATCAAATAAATCGAATTATCCGTTAATGCTAATGTATACATTCTTGGTGCTCATTTCTATAATTTCGGCATACCTTCTCACAGAATATGGAACTAGGTCAAGTGTCCAGGGTCACGTTGGAGTATTTTCAGCTCTTTAAGATACAGTACAATCAACGCATGTAAAAATTAAACATATTTTTGGTAAGACTCTTCATGGTGCTCTGAATGTTGCAATTGGACTTGCCAGTGAAGATCTATTTCTCTAAAATAATTCCCACATGTTTTTCTTTATGTGTCAATAATTCGGTTACCACAACTTTAAAATTAAATGTCTTTCAAAAATATTGTTTTAGCTGACAAAATAAATGGTCAGTATGTCAAGACACACTTACCATTTATTTTGTCTTTAAATCTTTAAAAAATAATCATTTCCGTGTCAAAAAATATTTCTTTTTCAATGAAATATCGTAGGAAATATTAGGACCAATGTGATGATTTTGTATGGAAGAATAAAATATTATCTTATTGAACATTTGCATTTACATATCTACGTTGTTTGTTGACATAATTTCATTTTTATTTGTGTGCCCTATCATTAGACGCACTGGACTGGATATAGATAAGGTCAAAACGAAAACGCAGATACCATCCAATCTTTACCCGACCGTTCCTTCGATAAAAAATACAATAATTACCTATGTGCAGTAAAAGTAGCAACCTGAACTCTAGTTTTCTACAGGATGCATGTTGGTATTCTTTCACGGCGTTTATAAGTATGGCGTCTGTGCCACTAAATTAAACAACAGATTGGAATATTCTTGGACAATTTGGAAAAAATGGAAAATCTATTTTTAGAAATTTCTCAAAGTAATTGCTGTTATTTGAAACCTCTACAACTCTGGAGGATACATATCGCGCATAAACCAAATATTAAATATATAATAATGTCTTACGACAGCTATTGTGCTGACTACTTGTTTCGTCATATACGCAAATTGACATATACATTAGTAGTGTGCTGAAGTAGTCCATTTGTGACACATGTTTAGCCAGAAAAATATCTCATCGAGTTTGTGTTCACGCCGGCAAAAAAAATCGATACACTAAATATTCAATATGTAAGAGCCAGGTGGGGTGATATTCTACATACCATTGTCTTTCATGCAGTTGATAGACATTTGATTTATCATGAGTTCCCAAACCACAGATTCACTGACATGATGCAAAGATATATTCAACACACCGTCGGCTTTAAATACGTATTACTAAGCTAAAGCTCTACGTGATCGGGCGTCCCTGATACGCTCATCTCATTACGAGTACGAGATATATACTACCTTCGATAGCAGACGGTATGCTCTCCTGCTTGTAAGTGGATTTCATACCCTCTTGAATAAAATCGATGCATTAAATTATTCATACATTGATGTCGTTCTTATGAAACTAAATACATATTTATGCTCTACTAAATACATCAACATGTCTACAATATTCCTGCGTTACGTGCTTCTTTGCCGCCACCGTGCAGGGAATAAGAGGGGCAGTTCTGGCGTATATCCACGAGCATGGATACCTGTCCCGTCAATATCATATATTCTGCATCAGGAAAGTGTGTCCTCCCATTGCCCATAACATGCATGGACAGCATTTCTACCTGAATGCACATGAATAATTGGTTAGTTTTTTCTGTTCGGCGACGTAACCCCACAGTTGGCTGCACACTTTTGCGTCGAATTTTCTTCGCTAGAATGACGTTGTTTGGATTTCTTGTCTTTAAAGATTTCCTTACTCTGAAATATTTTAAGCAAAGTTAAGATTGAAACTTGAATGTCAAATTAGATTTCATGGGATTATTGCTTTCTTGTTCTAATTCTTATAAAAACCATTTAAAAATTCGTTAGGAAAATGGGACTTTCTGCTCCGCTGTCTGTCCGCATTATTCTATGCATTTGGAGCATCCAACCTCTTGAAAGCTATCCAACCCTTGATCGGTTTTATAACTTGGGGTTAGTTATAAACAGCAGGGTTATGTACCAAGTGCCAGACTATAAACAACATCTTATGTTTCCATGGAGAACACCTCCGAAGAAGGTAGAAATATTAAGCCAAATTATCAAACTAACTTACTACACAAGGCCTCTTGTAGTTGTCACTAACTTTTTAAACGCTGATATTGTCGAGACTCTATACCCCATTGCCATACGAACGCCAGTTCCTTTAGTGGAATTTTGGACATATGGAAATGTCGGACATACTCGAACCTACATTGCCACATTGAAGTGGGTCCCTAAAAGAGGAGAAAAATGCAAGGGAAATTGTTCCATAAAAACATTGGCTGTCCGCATTCAAATGTTTTGGACGATTATCCATCCACAGATGTTTACTGTCTTCGATATAATGCGTTCAACATGTCCGTGTTTTCAAGACCATGGAATGGGGTCTTAAATATAGGGATAAACTTCCCAGAATATCTGCTACGAATCCCGTCTTTGGCTCGGATTCCTGTATTCAAATACGAATACAAAGTAGTTGACTATGAACATAATTCGCATCAACTAACGGTACCCTCACACCAGCTAGTTTATAATATTTTGTTCTCAAGTGACGTGTACCCACAGTATTCCATGAAGTCACTTATTTCCTGGCTATCTAATACATTGACCAAAGATGGTGCTGATTCAATTGCTCCGACGATTCGTCACGATATTTTTATCATTCTGCAATTGTCTGAAAACGCGCTGCATGAGGCGCAAGTGTCATTAGTTACACCTTGTTACTGCAAGGAACTGGTGACTCTATCACAAATGAGTTGGAAGGCATTTATCGCGCGCAGTGTTAGTGGCCTTGAACAAGATGCATTTCCTATGCAACCAACTGATGGGTTTTGGACAAGTTCTCAACCCCATCCTACACTAGAAGGAATTAGGAGGTCCATGAAAAACTGTCAAACATATGATAGGAAAATCAGTGCATTTTTCAAATTCGAGATACGTGAACCGAGCGAGCGCTTCTATCAAGCTGCTTCTATTGCAATTTTGAATATCATGAGAAATGCTACATATTCAATCAAGGTGTATGGAAGAGTCGTGTGCCAAGAAGGAAAGGAAGTAAACGTTCCTTCTGATATAGATTTAAAAACAATTCACGACGTTAGCAGTTCTGTCCCGTATTTGAATTGTCGGCTTGAGGGCGCTACAATTGCAAGTGTGAAACAGCAGGCAGCAATCGAAGATCCTTTGAGCCCGCTGCGATTCGTGACCTGTGGTGTTCGTGGGAAATCCACGTATCCATTCCTTGAGTTGGTTAACATATTCGATGCAGTAATATGGACATGTATTTTGAGTTGCATTTTAGTGTTGCCCTTTGTTGTTGTACAGCCGCTTATGAGAATTAACAAGCTGGTCAAATCAAAAATTGACTTCAGAAAGCAACATAACTTTATGTCTATTCCGATGATTTTCTTGGAACAAGGAGATCCGTTTTCGCCGGAATATGGTAAAGTGTTATCTCTAAGATTGGTAATGAGTGCACTACTTTTGTGCGGGCTAGTCCTTAGTAACGCGTACAAGAACAATAACGTGTACAGAATGATAGCGCCAAGACAACCACTTTTGTACGAGAAACTAGAGCACTTGCGCAACGACAACTTTTCCATATACACTAGAGTGGGTCGATTATTTGTTCAAATTAATCAAATGAATGAAAACATACCACTTGAAATAGGCAATCACTACATAAAGTATTGGATGGATTTTTTGCTTTTCACGGATGACTTTCTGGCGGAATCCGACTTAGAAGTATTGAAACAAATCAACAATAATCATTTGAAAGATAAATTGCTTCTAGCATTGGTAAATAGTTCTAGACTGCATCCGAACGTACTTGGGCAACTGACGAATTTCTTAAGAAGCTTAGTCCCATTTGTACGGATCGGGGTATTACCAACAAGTAATTTTTTTACCGCAAATGTTTTGCAGCCAGCCCTAAAGTCATTGTTCAGAGAAAGGGAAATGATGTGGTATTTTGAAGACCTTGTACGATGCAATAAAACGGCTATAGTTATGCGGAACAATTATGCCACCTCCCTTGCAACACGGGCAAGAGCTAAAGCGCATTTTCCCATTTCGGTTAGCTCTGAGTATTATGGGAAATCAAGCCTTGCTTTTGATATATGGCAGCATGCATCACCCACTGAATTCCGCCGGATAAGACATCTTCAAGAAAGTGGAACTCAGCAATGGCTATCGAAAATTGCGGGCGGTCGTATTGAAACGAACAATCACGAGCAAAAAGGACCAATTGCTGCATCTCTACAAGGAAACATACTCATTTTGTTTATACTTTTGGCCATTGGACTCTGTTTTGCTATACTAACGTTTGCTTTGGAACATGGGATGAAATTGGGTCCATTTTTTCTGACTGCAGTTCATATGATAATTACAAGGTTGCTTTTGCGTCTGCACAGTCTCCGTTGTCAGATGAGAGTGCTGTGCAAATGTAATAAATGTAAGTAGGATCGGAAGCATCTGATGACCAAGAAGTAACTTAAGGTAATTTTTTTACTTCGAAAATGATCGGTTCAACCACAATGGACTTATTGGTTGGAAGCATTCTTACTCGCATAAAAATATCACTACACGCATATTACGACAATAATAAAAATTACATTCGCTTACAACTGTATAACAATTCGCAATTAATTTATTTGTAGACAATCATTAGAGCAATCTTTGTAATTATCGAAAAGGACAATTCTGTTCACGATCGCAACTTAATTAACTGAACTAGCTAGTTAGACACAAGTCAGCACCCCACACGGTCTCATTAGACTGACAGGTTAATTGTCACATTTAAAACATAATTTATATTACACATTTATATTTACGTATGACCGTAATTGCTTAATTAACGGAAACACAGCAAACATCGGATTACATCTAACGCAGACTATTTACAAATTCGCATTGAACCGAATAATGCAGAGATCGGTGCCATCATTATTATATAAATTTGTTACATTATTCTACTGAACGAATGTTCTTTGTATTGTGCCAACCGATTCCAGGTTGGCATTTCTTCAATACCTTGACGTCGATTATAACAGTGTACGATCCAAACGTTTTAACTGATGCACAGATCGTTCTGTCCGACGTCAAGGCATATTATTCAAAAGGTATTTGTTGCCAATATCTCTGGAAAAATCCCAGCAATCATAACAAAATTGTAACCTGAGATTGACATTAAAACAAAAGGATAACAAAATAATGCTCTTGGTCACACTGCGATATTCCTGAAACCTGAAGAATAAATTACATGAAACGCCTGACAAACTGGACAAACATCCACATCGTCGTCACTCATCACAGTATTTTGTTGCATTAAATTGCCAACTTTACACGTCACACGTTCACATCTTCCACACTTGTTGGACAAAACTTACCTTTAGCTCCGCCATAATTTGTAAAAATCACGTAATGGAAAATCTTGTAAGAGAGAAATTCAAATTGTTATTCTAGGCATTCTTGTTGTTACAGTGCGACTACGCTTGGGCGACCAGTAGAAAACTTTAATGCGTGTTATTCCACAAGCAACGCACACTGTTTGAAACATTTTATTTATCATGTTCAATTTGAAAATAAATTCCTCAGCAAGTATGTTCCTGCACTAAAGCAAATGAAAGTATAACTGTAACACAACAAGATGGTTTACCTTAAATATATTTACCAATGTACTCGGCACGATATGTAACAAACGGCGTCATAATTCGTAAGAATCAATACATTAAACCAGTATCTGCTAATGTTGAGACCGCCTATGAACAATTCAGCAATTTGGTAGTCTCGAAAAATAAAAAAGGAAGGAGAAGTTAATAAATCTTTCAAAATAATATGAATAATTAATTATTTATATACCCCATTTTCGTGTTCATTGCAACGTCAACTCCCATAACGACTGCATGGCATCTCTAGGTTTATCGAACTTTTGTGCACTGGTATAACGCTTATTTTTAAACATGTAAATACTTCCTACTTGTTTAAGTGTTTTAACACGTTCAAAACA